>CM069862.1:12667412-12987412 GCA_036172795.1 Pelodytes ibericus
TCTATCATATCCATTAAAACCAGAGAGGGGCCCGCCCCCTCCTCATCTCTTAACACATGCATCAGGATGTGGGAGGAAACTAAAAGTGTGGGGGGGGGGGGGGGGCGAGGGGTCTCCGGGATCAAGAGCAGTAACTGAGTGTTCTCCTTCTCATCTACGTGTGCAAGAGCAAGGTCACTTAGATTCCACACACAGCACAGGAAGTGACTAAATGACACAAATCTTTATATCCTCAGCGTCTATATAATCAGTTCTGCTGCACCTGCAGTAAACATGCAGAGTAATCACTGGGGGCGGACGGGAGTCAAAAATTAAAAATGTGATTTATGCAGAATGCCTGCATCAAATAACACTGGGAAAAAAGCCTGTGCACTATACAAGCAGTGATCTTCATCTTGCACCAAAGTGAGTTTGGGGACTAGACTGCCCCTTTAAGTTTGAAATCCCCTTGTCAATTCCCTGCATTCCCCTCTTTCACTAATAAAGCATAGTCTTTTAAAAAGTTATTTTACCATTTGGTAAACTTCTTTGTAGTCCACTGACAAGCGTATGTTTTTACTTCACATTACGAATGTATAGAATGGGGTCCCTGTATTTTGCATTGTACAGAGCACAGCAGCACCCTGGATTTCAAATAATCAATGTACAAGCTGGGAAACCATGACATGGCTTGAAATGTCTGGTTTAAGTTTGAAACGTGCCCTGGCGTCAGTGCTGTAACTAGATGCCGTTTCTTTGATCACAGAGCACTGGGCTGAAAGTGCTCGGATCTTGTGCAAACTGGAAAAAACACAACTCTTATTTACATTTAACTCCAACACGGGTCAATGTCATAACAGCCAAAATATATATCAGCTTCATACCCCAGGCAATCAACACTCCTTACCCACAATGCAAAGCTCCCCTTAAAGGACAAATATCAGCAAAAACAAAGTTGTGTTTAATTGAAAGATTGATTCAAGGGTAGAAATAGAAATGCTTTAATGAAACACTAGAAATAAAGTACTGTGTTAAGCTCTCTCGTTGCTTGTACAGCTCGATCACGGGGCAGACATGTTGTTTAGAATCTTGGGTCAGATGAAGGGAGATCTGACCCAAGATGACTGCCTCCTGTTACTAGGGCTATACAAGCTCAATACATGCATTCTTTTGATTAAAGCATTTCTATTTAAAAATGTCCACATTTTATGTAATCTTTCAATTACTTTTTTTTCCCAACAATTGTCCTTTAAGGGGGACTTTCCTGTTTTTATTTCCTACCTTTGCCCCCCACACTACTTGACACTGCACCTCCAGCACCAGATTGCAGCTACATATATTGACACAGCACCACACTGCAGCACCCATGTAACTTGCCACAGCACCCACAAGACTTGCCACTGACATCATCCCGTAATGCGCACACAGGACTTGTCATACGCCCAATTATTTAAACCTTTTTAAAAAAAGACCTTGTTAGTTATCCCAAAGCTAAGAAGTTGGTGGGACACAGGCTAGCTCGTGGGGGTTGTACTTCTACAAAAGTTGGAAAGCTAAATGTTTGCCATCCCGGCACTTAACGGAAATATTGGAGGTTTGTAAATGACATAAATCCCACTAATTATGAACTCACTGATCTCAAAAACTGCTTGGTTTATTAAAATAAAATAACACTGAGTGTTGTATGTGTGACTGTGGAGTCCCCTGCTTATGACATCACCTGGTGGTCTAATATGCAAATTACACCTTTCCCATAAGAAGGTAGTTCATTTGCACATGAAGGTACAGCCGCTGGCATAAACAGGAGACAAAACAAAACATATTTAAAGCACATTTTCTCTACATTTAGGAATTTACCTCCAATCCTGCTAACACAGAGCATTGTTCCTTTTTTTTTTTATACATGTTTTGTTTACATGTGTCTGTGTGCCTCCATATCTGTCAGTATATCTGTCCTGCCTGTCTGTGTGTGTCTGTGTGTCTCTATATCTCTCAGTATATCTGTCCTGTCTGTCTATGTGTGTCTGTGTGCCTCCATATCTGTCAGTATATCTGTCCTGCCTGTCTGTGTGTGTCTGTGTGTCTCTATATCTCTCAGTATATCTGTCCTGTCTATTTGTGTCTCTATATCTCTCAGTATATCTGTCCTGCCTGTCTATGTGTGTCTGTGTGCCTCTATATCTCTCAGTATATCTGTCCTGCCTGTCTATGTGTGTCTGTGTGTCTCTATATCTGTCAGTATATCTGTCCAGCCTGTCTGTGTGTGTCTGTGTCTCTATTTCTGTCAGTATATCTGTCCTGCCTGTCTATGTGTGTCTGTGTCTCTATATCTCTCAGTATATCTGTCCTGCCTGTCTGTGTGTGTCTGTGTCTCTATATCTCTCAGTATATCTGTCCTGCCTGTCTTTGTGTCTGTGTGTCTCTATATCTGTCAGTATATCTGTCCTGCCTGTCTATGTGTGTCTGTGTGTCTCTATATCTGTCAGTATCTCTGTCCTGTCTGTCTATTTGTGTCTCTATATCTGTCAGTATATCTGTCCTGCCTGTCTATGTGTGTCTGTGTGCCTCTATATCTGTTCTGCCTGTCTGTGTGTCTCTATATCTGTCAGTATATCTGTCCTGCCTGTCTGTGTGTGTCTGTGTGTCTCTATATCTGTCAGTATATCTGTCCTGCCTGTCTATATGTGTCTGTGTGTCTATATCTGTCAGTATATCTGTCCTGCCTGTCTATGTGTGTCTGTGTGCCTCTATATCTCTCAGTATATCTGTCCTGTCTGTGTGTCTCTATATCTCTCAGTATATCTGTCCTGCCTGTCTGTGTGTGTCTGTGTGTCTATATATCTGTCAGTATATCTGTCCTGCCTGTCTATGTGTGTCTGTGTGTCTATATATCTGTCAGTATATCTGTCCTGCCTGTCTATGTGTGTCTGTGTGTCTCTATATCGGTCAGTATATCTGTCCTGCCTGTCTATGTGTGTCTGTGTCTCTATATCTCTCAGTATATCTGTCCTGCCTGTCTATGTGTCTGTGTGTCTCTATATCTGTCAGTATATCTGTCCTGCCTGTCTATGTGTGTCTGTGTGTCTCTATATCTGTTCTGCCTGTCTGTGTGTCTCTATATCGGTCAGTATATCTGTCCTGCCTGTCTATGTGTGTCTGTGTCTCTATATCTCTCAGTATATCTGTCCTGCCTGTCTATGTGTCTGTGTGTCTCTATATCTGTCAGTATATCTGTCCTGCCTGTCTATGTGTGTCTGTGTGTCTCTATATCTGTTCTGCCTGTCTGTGTGTCTCTATATCTGTCAGTATATCTGTCCTGCTTGTCTTTGTGTCTGTGTGTCTCTATACCGGTCAGTATATCTGTCATGTCTGTCTATGTGTCTGTGTGTCTCTATATCTGTCAGTATATCTCTCCTGCCTGTCTATGTGTGTCTGTGTGTCTCTATATCTGTCAGTATCTCTGTCCTGTCTGTCTATTTGTGTCTCTATATCTGTCAGTATATCTGTCCTGCATGTCTATGTGTGTCTGTGTGTCTCTATATCTGTCAGTATATCTGTCCTGCCTGTCTCTGTGTGTCTGTGTGTCTCTATATCTGTCAGTATATCTGTCCTGCCTGTCTATGTGTGTCTGTGTGTCTCTATATCTGTCAGTATCTCTGTCCTGTCTGTCTATTTGTGTCTCTATATCTGTCAGTATATCTGTCCTGCCTGTCTATGTGTGTCTGTGTGTCTCTATATCTGTTCTGCCTGTCTGTGTGTCTCTATATCTGTCAGTATATCTGTCCTGCTTGTCTTTGTGTCTGTGTGTCTCTATATCGGTCAGTTTATCTGTCCTGCCTGTCTTTGTGTCTGTGTGTCTCTATACCGGTCAGTATATCTGTCCTGCCTGTCTTTGTGTCTGTGTGTCTCTATATCTGTCAGTATATCTGTCCTGCCTGTCTTTGTGTCTGTGTGTCTCTATATCTGTCAGTATATCTGTCCTGCCTGTCTTTGTGTCTGTGTGTCTCTATATCGGTCAGTATATCTGTCCTGCCTGTCTATTTGTGTCTCTCTCTGATGATAATGGGTTGGCTAATGCAATTGCAGAATGGACTACTAAATAGCTTTTGTCCGCAGCCCCGGGCCAAAGGTTGAGAGCCCTCCCCTCGATGGCTGCTTAGATTACAATTAACAAAACAGTGGACAGATCTATTTAGCTTGGAGCAAGTCTTTAAACATTTCGTAAACGAAATGATCTGCCAATTACTTTCATGACTTGACCCCATACTCCGTACTTAATGTGGGGGGAATAAAATCCGAGCTACGTGTAGGAAAGCCAACGCAAACAGAACCGCATGTTTATCTAGATTGAACTGAATGAAATGTAGAAAGATTGGATTGTAGATAAGCAGATATTATTATACTTTCAATTCAAGGCCTAAAAATAAACCTGGAAGAAAGAAACGTGGGGAATCAGACAAAGAACACAATTACAACCTGGTCTTTTGTCTACAGTATGCTCCTCCGTCATCTCCTGTCCCTTGGGAGTAAAACTCCCACTATGCCCAGACAGCCTACAGCATTAGCGTGCAAAAGATGGAGCACGGCAGTTCTCGTGTGCTACTCAAAGCTGAATCTAGGTACACAACAGTTTCAATCTCAAAAGAGAATCTTACTACTCTTAAAAACTATCCATCCAACAACTGCTTTTTATCCATAAACAGGGCAAAAGGCCATTGTGCTATATCATGTTTTTGGTGATTCCGCTCCTTTCCAAGTGTCAAAGCACACCAGAACTTTATACCAGCACAGGTGAGAACTGGCTATGTTTTTTAGTCATTAGTCCCCTCCCACGTGCAATAGACTCTCTTATCACTACATACCTGTTGGTGGCAGCACTCAGCATTAAAAATATATATATTTATATTAAAAAATAACAGCACAGCACTACAAAACAACAAATGCAGATGACAGATAGTTATTGTAGGTCTTCTTTCAACCTACCTGTTGCATCTTCTCCAAGTCAAGACTGGGCCTGTTGATCTTGTCTCCATAGCCTTGTCTGTGTCTTTTACACGGCATTCCTTGGTCAAAGCTGGACCCCATACTAGTGAATTTAATAGGACGAGAGTTTGGAATTCGAGCCAGTGGCTGCAGTCTTTTAGGAGGGGAGGCACTAAACAGGACTGGACTGGAACTGCCGCACAGGCCTTCAGCCTGCTCTACGGGCCTAACAGGCATCCCACAAAGGTGCTTCACCTCCTCGTCACTGGACGACGTGTTGTCGCTGTGGCAACTTAGCCTGCTGACCTGACACCACTTGCGCTTCTCTGCGGCAAACTCCCGGCTGATTCGCTCGAGCTCCTCCTCGGAACTGTGGCGGTCAAGGCTGGGGTGAAATAGCGCTCGCACTTTGCAACACTGGTTCTCCTGGTTCTGCAGTTGGTTGGTGGCCAACGGGGTCAAGACACAATTCCGTCTTCTTTCTGGCACAGAGAGAGAAGAAAAAACAGAATACAATTAGTCGGGACATCTTCCACATTGACTAGGCCAAAGGCTCCATACACATTCGGTTCATTTTGGTTCAAATGTTGATTTGTTCGAGGCCCAACAATTTCACCTTCTAATACTAAAAGCTCCTTGATGTCACAGCGGAATGAATAAATACAAAAAAAACAATTAAAATGATCAAGTTCCTGCGCCAATCTTTACGACTAACTACATGAGCTGTTCACAATTGCTTGTCGTCCTCCCCAACGCGGTGAATACCAAATAATACAAAAAAAAAAAGACGACACAGTGGAAAGATAGTGTGCCGATCAGAATGCTCTGTTTCAGGAGAAAATCCTTTTATACAGCATCTGACGCGTTTCGCCACTTATTTCCCCTTTTCCAGAGGTCAAATAATAATGTCAATTAAGGTTTTGATGTATTAATCTCTGAATATATAATGGACTAATATGCCATGGACAGGTCTTTCTGGACCTTGAATTATGAACTCCTAGATGACCTGTTTACGTTCTCTACACATTCCGACCGTGTTTGGAACATCAGACCCCCCAACATTGCATACCATGGAGGTTATGTTTAAACGAAGCGCCAACAGATATAGTGCCTACTACTAGCGCTATCTGTACGTGCACCTGTGTATAAACCAGAATCCTGGCGGATGTCGGAATTCTGTGTTGCTTCCTGAATTTAAGGCTTGCTCGGTGCGTCGGCACAGCTTCTGTATAAACGGTCGGGAGCTTTCCATGCCTGACTAGTGTAGGAGAACATTGAGACACATAAAACAGGCGCCATTGCAGTTGTTATGTCTTTTTTTTTTTTTTTTCACTTACCGACAATTTTCCAATTTGTTAGTGCCTATAGGGCCAACAGCTTTTCAAAGGAATCCAAGATTTACGAACAATTCTTGAGCATTGCCATCATACATTATGTGGAACTGGAGTCTAATATAATTGTAATTAGATAAAGTAAGACATTATCTCTTGTGCTTAGAACATATTTTACTAATTTCTTCTATAACATTGTTTGCTTTGGGGGTCTTGGTGCCAGTTTAACCTTCATGCCTTTTATTCTACAGCATTGTCGGAAGGCTGCAAGTGAAGCCCCTGAATGCCAGCAATGGACCCAATCTGACACACATCCTGCCCTGACCTTACCTTTGTCAATCTGTGCGAGTTCCTGATTTTCCCCTTCGGAATCTTCGCTGTCGTCCTCATCGCTCGGAGGATATGAGATCTACAAGAATAAGGAGGTCTTACCATTTCTCATAGAGAAGTCATGCCAAGGGCGTTGACACAAATGGGTTCATGTAACAATGGTGGGGGGGGGGTTGTTTTATTGCAGTTCCCCACACAGCCACACAGGGTGCCAAAGAGGGCATATCCATTGTGTGCTCCATCTATGCAGAATCTTTTGATCACTGCTCATGCCGGGTATCCTAGGTGTACCAAATACGTTTTGGACCACTCATGGTTAGGATCGGTTGAACCTGATACAGGTATAAGGAGCAAAGAGGGCTCAATAAAATAATCTATTCTTATTCTTCCCATAAAGGATTTCTATTTAAAATGCCTACATTTGATGGGACAGAAGCAGCCCTGTAACACTCAGGAATCATGGGGGCAATAGGCAAGTACTCAGGGCAGTCCCTTAGAAGTGACCGGAATGGACAATAATGGCCAAATAATGA
Source organism: Pelodytes ibericus (assembly GCA_036172795.1). Lineage (NCBI taxonomy): Eukaryota > Metazoa > Chordata > Amphibia > Anura > Pelodytidae > Pelodytes > Pelodytes ibericus. Next base: position 12,674,569 of record CM069862.1, read on the forward strand.
ACGTTTCTGGGTTTGGCCCAAGAGCATTTTAGCAGACCAGGGTGCTAGGGATCTCCCATTCCCAGTTTACTAAGCCCCCTATGGAGCCAGGAGGACTGACCCAGTTTACTTGTGAGAAATTAGGGGATTAACTACTTGGAGGACCATAGTTTCTTATAACTTCCATCATGCTGGGTCAGCTTTTTTTGTTGCCTTGTTAAATATAATAAATGGTCCAGGAGGGTACATATATATACATTTTTTTAAATTATTTATATAGCACCTCACAGATAGTAGAGGGATGGTATAGCCTGGTAAAAGGAGCCATCAGATTGACCAGGGCTCTATATACATTACAAATCATTACACAAAAAACCTATTTCGCCACGGCCTGTAAAATAACTGCTGCTGGATATTCATTTTTGTTCCCATTGTTTTACAAAGAATCCTTTGTCATATCCCTGGCTCCTACAGACAAGTAGCCTGGCTCCTAACATGGAATGTTTGGCTCCTACAAGTCAACATGTACATTATATGGAAAAAAGTGTTAGGACACTTCTCCTAATTAGTGAATTCAGGTGTTTCAATCAGACCCATTACCACGCAGTCTGCATTTACCAACACATACTTCCCAAGTGCCCCGCTTTGGGACAGAGGTAGAGCTGAGAGGGACAGCAGGACTCCCGCGGTCCTGGTCACATTCTCCAGTGAATGCTTACTGGGCGTGCGCAGCACTGTGCACATGAGGGGTATCACTGCCACCCCCCAGACTCCGCCCCCTGTGACCCTGTCCACTCCCCAGACTCCATCCCCGCTGTCCTGATTTGGCTATTTTTCAGGGGGGGGGGGGGGGGGGGCAAAGTTGGGAGGTATGCAATGGGTCCTTCTGGAGAGCTCTGTGAATTCAGGCGTGGTACTGTGATAGGTGCCACCTTTACAATAAGTCAGTTTGTGCCATATCATCCCAGCTAGATATTCCACGGTCACTGTAAGTGGTATTGTTGGAAAGTGGAAGCGTATAGGAACAGCAGCAACTCAGCCACGGAGCGGAAGACCACGTAAAATCTTATCTTATCCTCGAGGATGAGTTGTGGAGCCCATCTCCATCAAATTCCTCTAGCACTGCATTTAACAATGACCACACATCATACACTGCAAAACCTGCCACTCAAGTGCAACTCCCAGCATCCCCAGCCGGTACATGGCCACAGGTTGTCTAACCCTTTGATAGATGTTCCTCTTTTACACATATATTCTAAGATATAATAAATGGGCAGGCCGCATGCGCCCTGTGTGATAATGTATGATATTACTGAATGCCATACGGTGGGCTGCGCTCCTGAAGAGTGCAAGGCAGCCGTCTGCCCTGATAGATAGTGAGCGGCCTGCCCTAGGGTGTGTAAGCTCGCAGCACTGCCAGTTACTCGAAAGCCATTAATATATTACTTATTGCGCTCGGTCAAACTTTCCTGGGAAAACGCTCAGTGAACCATTAAACCATCCCACTGTAAAGCAGGTTTTTTTGTGTTTCCCTACAAGTCTCCACTGGTGGCTGCGTACCCGTATGAGCAGAGCCAAGGGAACGTGATGGGGAGAAGGCGCTCTGCAACTCATTACAACGAAACATCTGCACGGAGCCAAAGACAGGCCTCAGACAATCAGGCATTGTACGGCCAGTCTGGCCTCCCTCGGGGGGGGGGGGGGGGGGTAGCCATACGTAAACCAGGGCCCTGTACTACACACCAATAAAATCACCTCATAAAATCACCACTTAAAACGGATTGCAAACCCTCATTTTATTTTGCCAAAAGCAGATCATACATCACACCTTTCCTCCCCCTAACAGCACTCCATATTACAGGGGCCAGGGCACCTGAACACTGCTTACACCGGGACTGGAGGGTGTAAAATAAAAAAAAGATCCATCAAGGTGCCAGCAGAATCGCAAGCGAATGCACAGAGTAAAGGCTTGTGCAGTGTCTCGTGTTTATGACATCACCTGCTGGCCCGATATGCAAACAAACTAATTCCACTAGGAAATGACACACCACAGACACACCTCATTTTTTTTTCCAATCATGCATTGATTCCAATGTATAGATCATTTATGATTATTTGTTAATCTCCTACTTATGACATCACTTGGGGCTCAGTATATATATGAACGAAATGTGTAATTTGCATATCAGGCCACCAGGTGATGTTATAAGCAGGAGACCCCCACAGACACATCTGAAACATATATTTCTCTTATAATTTTCTAATAGATCATGTATTATACTCTACATTCACAGTATGTGATTCTCTATCCAGGGGGCTGTTTTAGGTTATTTTGCAAGGTGTAAGGCTTTACAAGCCTGTGATATGGAGAGGACAGGATCCAGGGTCTGCCTCAGACACACGCAAGGAGAGAGTGGCATGATCCCGGGATCAGTTGTGTGTGATATAGAGAGGACGGGATCCAAGGCTTGCCTCAGACACACGGGAGGAGAGAGTGGCATGATCCCAGGATCAGCTGTGTGTGATATAGAAAGGACAGGATCCAGGGCTTGCCTCAGACACACGGGAGGAGAGAGTGGCATGATCCCAGGATCAGCTGTGTGTGATATAGAAAGGACAGGATCCAGGGCTTGCCTCAGACACACGCAAGGAGAGAGTGGCATGATCCCCGGATCAGCTGTGTGTGAGATAGAGAGGACAGGATCCAGGGCTTGCCTCAGACACATGGGAGGAGAGAGTGGCATGATCCCAGGATCAGCTGTGTGTGATATAGATAGGACAGGATCCAGGGCTTGCCTCAGACACACGGGAGGAGAGAGTGGCATGATCCCTGGATCAGCTGTGTGTGAGATAGAGAGGACAGGATCCAGGGCTTGCCTCAGACACACACAAGGAGAGAGTGGTATGATCCCCGGATCAGCTGTGTGTGATATAGAGAGGACAGGATCCAGGGCTTGCCTCAGACACACGCAAGGAGAGAGTGGCATGATCCCAGGATCAGCTGTGTGTGAGATAGAGAGGACAGGATCCAGGGCTTGCCTCAGACACATGGGAGGAGAGAGTGGCATGATCCCAGGATCAGCTGTGTGTGATATAGAGAGGACAGGATCCAGGGTTTGCCTCAGACACACGGGAGGAGAGAGTGGCATGATCCCCGGATCAGCTGTGTGTGATATGGAGAGGACAGGATCCAGGGCTTGCCTCAGACACACGGGAGGAGAGAGTGGCATGATCCCTGGATCAGCTGTGTGTGATATAGAGAGGACCGGATCCAGGGCTTGCCTCAGACACACGGGAGGAGAGAGTGGCATGATCCCAGGATCAGCTGTGTGTGATATAGAGAGGACAGGATCCAGGGCTTGCCTCAGACACACACAAGGAGAGAGTGGCATGATCCCCGGATCAGCTGTGTGTGATATAGAGAGGACAGGATCCAGGGCTTGCTTCAGACACACGGGAGGAGAGAGTGGCATGATCACTGGATCAGCTGTGTGTGATATGGAGAGGACAGGATCCAGGGCTTGCCTCAGACACACGGGAGGAGAGAGTGGCATGATCCCTGGATCAGCTGTGTGTGATATAGAGAGGACCGGATCCAGGGCTTGCCTCAGACACACGGGAGGAGAGAGTGGCATGATCCCAGGATCAGCTGTGTGTGATATAGAGAGGACAGGATCCAGGGCTTGCCTCAGACACACACAAGGAGAGAGTGGCATGATCCCCGGATCAGCTGTGTGTGATATAGAGAGGACAGGATCCAGGGCTTGCTTCAGACACACGGGAGGAGAGAGTGGCATGATCACTGGATCAGCTGTGTGTGATATGGAGAGGACAGGATCCAGGGCTTGCCTCAGACACACGCAAGGAGAGAGTGGCATGATCCCTGAATCAGCTGTGTGTGATATAGAGAGGACAGGATCCAGGGCTTGCCTCGACACACGCAAGGAGAGAGTGGCATGATCACTGGATCAGCTGTGTGTGATATAGAGAGGACAGGATCCAGGGTTTGCCTCAGACACACGCAAGGAGAGAGTGGCATGATCACTGGATCAGCTGTGTGTGATATGGAGAGGACAGGATCCAGGGCTTGCCTCAGACACACGGGAGGAGAGAGTGGCATGATCCCCGGATCAGCTGTGTGTGATATAAAGAGGACAGGATCCAGGGCTTGCCTCAGACACACGGGAGGAGAGAGTGGCATGATCCCCGGATCAGCTGTGTGTGAGATAGAGAGGACAGGATCCAGGGCTTGCCTCAGACACACGCAAGGAGAGAGTGGCATGATCACTGGATCAGCTGTGTGTGATATAGAGAGGACAGGATCCAGGGCTTGCCTCAGATACACGCAAGGAGAGAGTGGCATGATCCCTGGATCAGCTTTGTGTGATATAAAGAGGACAGGATCCAGGGTTTGCCTCAGACACACGCAAGGAGAGAGTGGCATGATCCCCGGATCAGCTGTGTGTGATATAGAGAGGACAGGATCCAGGGCTTGCCTCAGACACACGGGAGGAGAGAGTGGCATGATCCCTGGATCAGCTGTGTGTGAGATAGAGAGGACAGGATCCAGGGCTTGCCTCAGACACACACAAGGAGAGAGTGGCATGATCCCCGGATCAGCTGTGTGTGATATAGAGAGGACAGGATCCAGGGCTTGCCTCAGACACACGCAAGGAGAGAGTGGCATGATCCCCAGATCAGCAGTGTGTGATATAGAGAGGACGGATCCAGGGTTTGCCTCAGACACACGCAAGGAGAGAGTGGCATGATCCCCAGATCAGCAGTGTGTGATATAGAGAGGACAGGATCCAGGGTTTGCCTCAGACACACGCAAGGAGAGAGTGGCATGATCCCCAGATCAGCTGTGTGTGATATAGAGAGGACAGGATCCAGGGCTTGCCTCAGACACACGGGAGGAGAGAGTGGCATGATCCCTGGATCAGCTGTGTGTGAGATAGAGAGGACAGGATCCAGGGCTTGCCTCAGACACACACAAGGAGAGAGTGGTATGATCCCCGGATCAGCTGTGTGTGATATAGAGAGGACAGGATCCAGGGCTTGCCTCAGACACACGCAAGGAGAGAGTGGCATGATCCCAGGATCAGCTGTGTGTGAGATAGAGAGGACAGGATCCAGGGCTTGCCTCAGACACATGGGAGGAGAGAGTGGCATGATCCCAGGATCAGCTGTGTGTGATATAGAGAGGACAGGATCCAGGGTTTGCCTCAGACACACGGGAGGAGAGAGTGGCATGATCCCCGGATCAGCTGTGTGTGATATGGAGAGGACAGGATCCAGGGCTTGCCTCAGACACACGGGAGGAGAGAGTGGCATGATCCCCGGATCAGCTGTGTGTGATATAGAGAGGACAGGATCCAGGGCTTGCCTCAGACACACGGGAGGAGAGAGTGGCATGATCCCCGGATCAGCTGTGGGTGAGATAGAGAGGACAGGATCCAGGGCTTGCCTCAGCACACGGGAGGAGAGAGTGGCATGATCCCCGGATCAGCTGTGTGTGATATGGAGAGGACAAGATCCAGGGCTTGCCTCAGACACACGCAAGGAGAGAGTGACATGATCCCTGGATCAGCTGTGTGTGATATAGAGAGGACAGGATCCAGGGCTTGCCTCAGACACACGCAAGGAGAGAGTGGCATGATCCCTGGATCAGCTGTGTGTGATATGGAGAGGACAGGATCCAGGGCTTGCCTCAGACACACGGGAGGAGAGATTGGCATGATCACTGGATCAGCTGTGTGTGAGATAGAGAGGACAGGATCCAGGGCTTGCCTCAGACACACGGGAGGAGAGAGTGGCATAATCCCTGGATCAGCTGTGTGATATAGAGAGGACAGGATCCAGGGCTTGCCTCAGACACATGCAAGGAGAGAGTGGCATGATCCCTGGATCAGCTGTGTGTGATATAGAGAGGACAGGATCCAGGGCTTGCCTCAGACACATGGGAGGAGAGAGTGGCATGATCCCTGGATCAGCTGTGTGTGAGATAGAGAGGACAGGATCCAGGGCTTGCCTCAGACACACGGGAGGAGAGAGTGGCATGATCCCCGGATCAGCTGTGTGTGATATAGAGAGGACAGGATCCAGGGTTTGCCTCAGACACACGCAAGGAGAGAGTGGCATGATCACTGGATCAGCTGTGTGTGATATGGAGAGGACAGGATCCAGGGCTTGCCTCAGACACACGGGAGGAGAGAGTGGCATGATCCCCGGATCAGCTGTGTGTGATATAAAGAGGACAGGATCCAGGGCTTGCCTCAGACACACGGGAGGAGAGAGTGGCATGATCCCCGGATCAGCTGTGTGTGAGATAGAGAGGACAGGATCCAGGGCTTGCCTCAGACACACGCAAGGAGAGAGTGGCATGATCACTGGATCAGCTGTGTGTGATATAGAGAGGACAGGATCCAGGGCTTGCCTCAGATACACGCAAGGAGAGAGTGGCATGATCCCTGGATCAGCTTTGTGTGATATAAAGAGGACAGGATCCAGGGTTTGCCTCAGACACACGCAAGGAGAGAGTGGCATGATCCCCGGATCAGCTGTGTGTGATATAGAGAGGACAGGATCCAGGGCTTGCCTCAGACACACGGGAGGAGAGAGTGGCATGATCCCTGGATCAGCTGTGTGTGAGATAGAGAGGACAGGATCCAGGGCTTGCCTCAGACACACACAAGGAGAGAGTGGCATGATCCCCGGATCAGCTGTGTGTGATATAGAGAGGACAGGATCCAGGGCTTGCCTCAGACACACGCAAGGAGAGAGTGGCATGATCCCCAGATCAGCAGTGTGTGATATAGAGAGGACAGGATCCAGGGTTTGCCTCAGACACACGCAAGGAGAGAGTGGCATGATCCCCAGATCAGCAGTGTGTGATATAGAGAGGACAGGATCCAGGGTTTGCCTCAGACACACGCAAGGAGAGAGTGGCATGATCCCCAGATCAGCTGTGTGTGATATAGAGAGGACAGGATCCAGGGCTTGCCTCAGACACACGGGAGGAGAGAGTGGCATGATCCCTGGATCAGCTGTGTGTGAGATAGAGAGGACAGGATCCAGGGCTTGCCTCAGACACACACAAGGAGAGAGTGGTATGATCCCCGGATCAGCTGTGTGTGATATAGAGAGGACAGGATCCAGGGCTTGCCTCAGACACACGCAAGGAGAGAGTGGCATGATCCCAGGATCAGCTGTGTGTGAGATAGAGAGGACAGGATCCAGGGCTTGCCTCAGACACATGGGAGGAGAGAGTGGCATGATCCCAGGATCAGCTGTGTGTGATATAGAGAGGACAGGATCCAGGGTTTGCCTCAGACACACGGGAGGAGAGAGTGGCATGATCCCCGGATCAGCTGTGTGTGATATGGAGAGGACAGGATCCAGGGCTTGCCTCAGACACACGGGAGGAGAGAGTGGCATGATCCCCGGATCAGCTGTGTGTGATATAGAGAGGACAGGATCCAGGGCTTGCCTCAGACACACGGGAGGAGAGAGTGGCATGATCCCCGGATCAGCTGTGGGTGAGATAGAGAGGACAGGATCCAGGGCTTGCCTCAGCACACGGGAGGAGAGAGTGGCATGATCCCCGGATCAGCTGTGTGTGATATGGAGAGGACAAGATCCAGGGCTTGCCTCAGACACACGCAAGGAGAGAGTGACATGATCCCTGGATCAGCTGTGTGTGATATAGAGAGGACAGGATCCAGGGCTTGCCTCAGACACACGCAAGGAGAGAGTGGCATGATCCCTGGATCAGCTGTGTGTGATATGGAGAGGACAGGATCCAGGGCTTGCCTCAGACACACGGGAGGAGAGATTGGCATGATCACTGGATCAGCTGTGTGTGAGATAGAGAGGACAGGATCCAGGGCTTGCCTCAGACACACGGGAGGAGAGAGTGGCATAATCCCTGGATCAGCTGTGTGATATAGAGAGGACAGGATCCAGGGCTTGCCTCAGACACATGCAAGGAGAGAGTGGCATGATCCCTGGATCAGCTGTGTGTGATATAGAGAGGACAGGATCCAGGGCTTGCCTCAGACACATGGGAGGAGAGAGTGGCATGATCCCTGGATCAGCTGTGTGTGAGATAGAGAGGACAGGATCCAGGGCTTGCCTCAGACACACGGGAGGAGAGAGTGGCATGATCCCCGGATCAGCTGTGTGTGATATAGAGAGGACAGGATCCAGGGCTTGCCTCAGACACATGGGAGGAGAGAGTGGCATGATCCCTGGATCAGCTGTGTGTGAGATAGAGAGGACAGGATCCAGGGCTTGCCTCAGACACACGGGAGGAGAGAGTGGCATGATCCCCGGATCAGCTGTGTGTGAGATAGAGAGGACAGGATCCAGGGCTTGCCTCAGACACACGGGAGGAGAGAGTGGCATGATCCCCGGATCAGCTGTGTGTGATATAGAGAGGACAGGATCCAGGGCTTGCCTCAGACACACGGGAGGAGAGAGTGGCATGATCCCCGGATCAGCTGTGTGTGATATAGAGAGGACAGGATCCAGGGCTTGCCTCAGACACACGGGAGGAGAGAGTGGCATGATCCCCGGATCAACTGTGTGTGATATAGAGAGGACAGGATCCAGGGCTTGCCTCAGACACATGCAAGGAGAGAGTGGCATGATCCCTGGATCAGCTGTGTGTGAGATAGAGAGGACAGGATCCAGGGCTTGCCTCAGACACACGGAAGGAGAGAGTGGCATGATCCCTGGATCAGCTGTGTGTGAGATAGAGAGGACAGGATCCAGGGCTTGCCTCAGACACACGGGAGGAGAGAGTGGCATGATCCCTGGATCAGCTGTGTGTGAGATAGAGAGGACAGGATCCAGGGCTTGCCTCAGACACACGGGAGGAGAGAGTGGCATGATCCCTGGATCAGCTGTGTTTCTGGCAGATTGCCAGCTCTGGGGGGCAAAGGACATCTGGCATGTAATTCTAAGTTCAGGGAGAGTGCGGAGACACTTGAGGTATTATTCATCAAAGAAGAAATTGCAGGCTATTGACAAGGGAATTTCAAACTGTAGGCCAAAGTAGCCGAGCTGGAAAAACTTGTTTGATTTGCAGAAGTGTTCCAACTCTGCTTCTTTGGCCTAAAGTTATGAAATTCCCTTGTCAATTTCATAAGTAAAAACTCCCCAATTCATAATTAAACTAGTAAAATATTGTTGCCATATATTTTTTCGAAGGCATCTAAATTATGGGTTTTTTTAGACTTATTTTTACATTATTGTGAGTTTTATTGCTGCAGAGTCTGTGATACACTCACACACTGCACATTACTGTGATACACTCACACGCTGCACATTACTGTGATACACTCACACACTGCACATTACTGTGAGTTTTATTGCTGTGGAGTCTGTGATACACTCACACACTGCACATTACTGTTAGTTTTATTGCTGTGGAGTCTGTGATACACTCACACACTGCACATTACTGTTAGTTTTATTGCTGCGGAGTCTGTGATACACTCACATACTGCACATTACTGGGAGTTTTATTGCTGTGGATTCTGTGGTACACTCACACTCCGCAGCAATAAAACTCCCAGTAATGTGCAGAGTACCCCCATAATTAAAACCATTAAACTCACACAACAAAACGTTGCTCCAGCACCGGACGGAAATCTATCTATTATACATCATTGCTGCAGCCATTGATTGCATCAGTATCACTGCTGTGTCTAATTGTGGAAAGAATTTCATAATTTAAAAAAGATGAACTAGGATCTACATGATAGGGTATACGTGAGGTTTCTCCCCAGACCGGAAGCCTGGGAAACATCATGGCTGATGCGTTCGCCGAGAGTCTCACTCACTGATGCAGTGAAAGACCTTAGTTTTTCCCATGCCACCAATAAAGGGGGCCAGAACTAGATTCCCCCCCTGCGTTGGTGACAAGTGAAAGACTGGTATACCATGATAGACCATGATCAGACGCATGGGGAGGAGCCACAGCAACGATTGGCTGTCAGCGTGCATGTGCCTCAGCATCAGACCTTTACTGACACTTTAAGAACATATAGAAGCACGAGTGTCCCTAGCTTGAGCAGGCAGGTACCTGATAGTACATTGCAGATTACCATCTGACCAGTAGCTGCCATGCTTCTCTGGTAGGCAGGTAGCCCTATCTGGTCGGCGACTGTCTGTCTCTGCTAGTGCAGAGACCCTCGTTTTCTACATGTGATTTGCAGAGGGGGCCTTAAAAAATTCAGACCCCATGAGTTCCCCACTCTGATTGGCTTGGCGCACACTGACACAGATTGCTGAGGAGTCACTTGAGCCCTCCAAGGAAGCACGGGTTAAACAAAGTTTTTAATTGAGCTTTAAAGTGCTGTCTGGGTCCGAAGGACCTACCCAGACCCATTGTAGGGCCGGCTCTGCTGAAAGACCTGCACAGGACACAAGCACACACTGCAGAACGTGTGTGTCCTAGTGCTTGGTTTACTACATCAGTGATATTCTCCAAAGCAAAAACATGAGAGAAGGAAATTTAGAGGCCAGTTTATGAACAGTTTTAAAACTATTATTTTAACATCCTCAATTTAATATTTTGAACAGGTTTAAACTTTATTAATTTCAGCCTGCACTTAAGGGGACTGCCCAAAATGTATCTTTCAAATATTAATGCATATATCAAAGTGCTTTAAAATGCATGTCTTGCATGGTGCATTGATTCAAATATAAAATACTTACAGCAAGATGAAATTGTTAAATTATGCCCACACTAGCAAAAAGAAAGTCACTTTCCTTTTTTTTTCTGGCAGAAATTCAAATCAATGGAATTTCCTGTCTCTCTAGACGATGTGTTGCACTGGTAAGAGATCCTACTGCATACATTAGCAAGTTTATCACAGTCCATACAATGTATTCTATTCCAGCAGCACAGGAAGTGACTAAATGAAACTTTATATCTTCAGTGTCTATATAATCAGTGCTGCCGCACCTGCAGTAAACATGCAGAGTAATCACTGGGGGAGGGCTTGAGTCAAATATAAAAAAATGTGATTTATGAAGAATGCCTGCATCAAATCACACAGGGATAAAAGCCTGTGCTTTATACAAGCAGTGATCTTCATCTTGCACCAGAGTGAGTTTGGGACTAGACTGTCCCTTTAAGTTAAAACAATCTTAATATTCCTTTAGCTGTGATGAATACAAGGTGTGACGCGTTTACAAATGTTTAAAACATTAACAAATAACCCTGAAGTTCAGAGGCCCCAAAGGAACGTACGACCATGCTTTCCCATAACAACGGCGAATTTCAAAGCTTGCAATTAGAAGTAAAATACACAGCTTTCGCAAATGGGGTTTAATCAGCCTCTAGAGCCCTCCCTCTCTCTCACCCACTGTTTATATATACAGAGGATCCTGTCAAACCCTTCGCTCCTTATCAGCTGCTCAAGACTCCGCAGACCTTGCTTCTCTCGGGGACTTACAGTTTCCTTCACAAGGATGGTAAAGGCCAATCAAGCTCCTCTCCATTAAGGCTCGTTTATCAAGAGCTGCCTTTTCACACACCCTGAAGACAACTTCACAAGGCTGGTATACAAAGACTGAGGAAGGGAGAGAGGGGTGAGCACCTGGAGGTCGGAGGGCTGGAGACACATTGGGTACTTTGTAGAACGTTAACCGATAAAAGTAGCATGGACGTGCACATCTAGTCACTCGGATAGTGTGGCCGGGACCTTCATGTCAAGGTTGGAATCAGTAGGAAGTGTGACCTCTGCTTGGAGACCAAGCGCCACAGATTGATAATCCTTGGCAGCCAGTCTGGGACAGGAGAGATAACTCTCAACTAGGGTTGCCACCTTTTGTTCAGAAAAATACCGGCCTTGCTACTGTCTCCATAGACTTAACATTGGCCTGATGACCTTTTTTTACCGGCCAGCCGGTAAAATACCGGCCAGGTGGCAACCCTACTCTCAACTCTTTACCTATCTTTTGGTTTGAACGTGTTTTACACAACTTATAGGAGAATAACCAGAGTCTGGGAATAGCCTAAACTTGCAAATGTTGTACTCAGGGCCCATGATGGCCCAGCCCTCTGACACCGACAGCACCACTTCAGCTCTGTTTGCATCATGGTAATTGAAGATGGCAACCGGGGTAATTGAATATGGGCAGCCGGGGGATGTCTGCACATGTCGTGCAGACATCCCCCGGCTGCCCCCACTAGCCACCAGGGAGGCCACGTTGGGGGGAGGGAGGGGGGAGACAGACAACATTGGGGGGAGGGTGGGGGAGAGAGACAGACAACATTGGGGGGATGGTGGGGGAGAGAGACAGACAGCACTGGAGGGAGGGAAGGCTGGAGAGACAGACAACATTGGGGGGATGGTGGGGGAGAGAGACAGACAACTTGGTAGGAGAGTGGGGGAGAGAGACAGACAGCACTGGAGGGAGGGAGGGCTGGAGAGACAGACAACATTTGGGGGAGGGGGAGGGAGAGATAGACACCATTGGGGGGAGCATTGGGTAAGTCTGGGGGGTTATGGGCAGCATTGGCACATAAAAGGTAAAAAAAAGCAAGAAATTCATTTTTTTTATATCATACGTTCTTTATTAAATATGAAAAAGCTATTTACATGTGAATATATACAAGTTAAACTTTTTTCTTATAGGCTAGTCTTATATTCAGGCTTTTAATTTTTTTCCTAATGGAATATCCAAAGTTTGGGGGGTCGTCTTATAATCAGGGTCGTCTTATAATCAGGGTCGTCTTATATTCGAGCAAATACGGTACTTTCATTAGTCCCTGGCTGTTTTAACCTCTACCACTTCTACTGGAAGACTATTCCATGCATCCACTACCCTCTCATTAATGTAATACTATCATTAGTCCCTGGCCTTATCTTATATCTAGGATAGCCTTATACCTATCCCACGCATGCTTAAACTCCTTCACTGTATTAACCTCTACCACTTCTACTGGAAGACTATTCCATACATCCACTACCCTCTCAGTAATGTAATACTTTCATTAGTCCTTGGCCTTATCTTATATCTAGGATAGCCTTATACCTATCCCATGCATGCTTAAACTCCTTCACTGTATTAACCTCTACCACTTCTACTGGAAGACTTTTCCATGCATCCACTACCCTCTCAGTAATGTAATACTTTCATTAGTCCCTGACCTTATCTTATATCTAGGATAGCCTTATACCTATCCCATGCATGCTTAATCTCCTTCACTGTATTAACCTCTACCACTTCCGCTGGAAGACTATTCCATACATCCACTACCCTCTCAGTAATGTAATACTTTCATTAGTCCCTGGCCTTATCTTATATCTAGGATAGCCTTATACCTATCCCATGCATGCTTAAACTCATTCACTGTATTAACCTCTTCCATATCTGCTGGAAGACTATTCCATGCACCCACTACCCTCTAGGTGAAGTAACATTTCCTGATATTACTTTTAAACCTTTGCCCTCTAATATAAGACTAGAAACTAGGACGTGTCGGAAAGATAGGCAAAAAAAGATTGGGAAAAAAAATCCAAAACAACGAAAGAAAAGTGAGTATAACAAGCACACACCGAGTAGTGATCTAGACATTCCCTGTCACAAACCAAGGAAAGATGTAAAGGTCCTTTAAATAGATTGGAAGTTGAGAACAGAGTGGTTAGTGCTCGTGAAAGAGAGGATGTGGTTTTGAAAAAAAAAAAAAAAAACACCAGAGCAACTAAACCTTGTCTCCAAAAATATAACATAGGATCCAATGTAAACCTAACAAATGAAACAAATTACAGTACAATTTCCAGTAAAATCGGGAATATTTATTTATTTCTTTTATTCTCCTTGGGGGTCAAAGTCACACAGTTCAATGTCAACTCCTGATTCTGTGCCTGTTCTACAGATGGATCGTCACTCTGTATGGCCACATGTGGAGAAGCAGGGCAGTCATTTAATCACTGATCCCTGCCAAGCCCCGGGTACAGAACTCATTAACGGACATAGATCACTGGTTTGAACGGCTTGCTATTGGCTCAGCTGTGCCTTAACGAGTTATTGACATTCTTCACCTGGTATCCCTTCAGTGTGTACCCAGAGCAAACTCGTATAAAACCCTCACTTCTCTCCTTAAATAAACCTCCCCACAAGGTCTACCCATTCACCTGGAGTAAACATTTGCTACCATGACTGCAGTTTGGTGCCTGGCTAATATGTGCTAATCCTTTTAGCTGACTTCCAGTGATATGAGGTCCTTAATGTTCCCGGGTTTAAGGAAGTGTGTCCTGTGTAACGATAGAGCTCGTTCCTTCCAAAAAAATAATCTAGAACGACAAATCAATGTACTCACACGACATGAAGTGTGCAAGGTTCAGATCTTCCTGTGAGGGATGAGGGGAAGGTCTAGACTTAATGATTTTTGATCAAGTGAGTCCATTAATTTCTAATCATAGGGCCCACTTTAGAAAGTACTTAGACCCCTGCAGGGCCGCCACCAGGAATTTCAGGGCCCCTTACTGAACATATTGAGGGGCAATTTTTTGCCCCTCAATATGCCTTTTTTTCCATTTAATATTCCAGTATTTTGCCATTCAGTATGCCATTTAGTATGCCAGTATTTTGCCCCTCAATATCCCAGTATTTAACCACTCAATATGCCATTCTGTTGCCATTTACTATGCCATTCGTTTGCCCCCCAATATGACAGTATTTAGCCAAACAATATGCCAGTATTTAGCCAAACAATATGCCATTCTTTTGCCATTTAATATGCCAGTATTTTGCCCTCAATATGCTACTCGTTTGCCATTTAATATGCCAGTATTTTGCCCTCAATATGCTACTCGTTTGCCATTTAATATGCCAGTATTTTGCCCTCAATATGCTACTCGTTTGCCATTTAATATGCCAGTATTTTGCCCATCAATATGCCATTCTTTTGCCACTCAATATGCCAGTGTTTAGCCACTCAATATGCCAGTATTTTGCTATTCAATATGCCAGTATTTTTCCATTCAATATGCCAGTGTTTAGCCACTCAATATGCCAATATTTTGCCCATTAATAAGCCATTTAATATGCCAGTATTTTGTCCCTCAATATGCCATTGTTTTGCCATTTAATATGCCAGTATTTTGACCCAGCGTTATGCTTGAGTTACCCTATTAGACTATTCCATGCATCCACTACCCTCTCATTAAAGTAATACTTTCATTAGTCCTTGGCCTTATCTTATATCTAGGATAGCCTTATACCTATCCCATGCATGCTTAAACTCCTTCACTGTATTAACCTCTACCACTTCTACTGGAAGACTTTTCCATGCATCCACTACCCTCTCAGTAATGTAATACTTTCATTAGTCCCTGGCCTTTTGTTATATCTAGGATAGCCTTATACCTATCCCACGCATGCTTAAACTCCTTTACTGTATTAACCTCTACCACTTCTATTGGAAGGCTATTCCATGCACCCACTACCCTCTCAGTAAAGTAATAGTTTCATTAGTCCCCAGTTCCCTATCTTATATCTAGGATAACCTTATACTTATCCCACGCATGCTTAAACTCCTTGACTGTGTTTACCTCTACCACTTCTGCTGGAAGGCTATTCCATACATCCACTACCCTCTCAGTAAAGTAATACTTCCTGATATTACTTTTAAATCGTTACCTCTAATTTAAGACTATGTCCTCTAGTTGTGGTAGTTTTTCTTCATTTAAATATACTCTCTTCCTTTACTGTGTTGATTCCCTTTATGTATTTAAATGTTTCTATCATATCCCCCCTGTTACGTCTTTCCTCCAAGCTATACATGTTAAGATGCTGTAACCATTCCTGGTAAGTTTTATCCTTCAACCCATGAACCTGTTTAGTAGCCCTTCTCTGAACTCTCTCCAAATTATCAATATCCTTCTGGAGATACGGTCTCCAGTATTGCGCACAATACTCCAAGTGAGGTCTCACCAGTGCTCTGTACAATACAACCAAGCATTCTGCTAATACCTCTCCCTATACAACCAAGCATTCTGCTAATATCTCTCCCTATACAACCAAGCATTCTGCTAATATCTCTCCCTATGCAACCAAGCATTCTGCTAATACCTCTCCCTATACAACCAATCATTCTGCTAATACCTCTCCCTATGCAACCAAGCATTCTGCTAATACCTCTCCCTATGCAACCAAGCATTCTGCTAATACCTCTCCCTATGCAACCAAGCATTCTGCTAATACCTCTCCCTATGCAACCAAGCATTCTGCTAATACCACTCCCTATACAACCAAGCATTCTGCTAATACCTCTCCCTATGCAACCAAGCATTCTGCCAATACCTCTCCCTATACAACCAAGCATTCTGCTAATACCTCTCCCTATGCAACCAAGCATTCTGCTAATACATCTCCCTATGCAACCAAGCATTCTGCTAATACCTCTCCCTATCCGACCAATCATTCTGCTAATACCTCTCCCTATGCAACCAAGCATTCTGCTAATACCTCTCCCTATGCAACCAAGCATTCTGCTAGCATTTCCTGCTGCTCTATTACATTGCCTACCTACCTTTAAATTATTACTCCTAAATCACTTTCCTCAGATATTGAGGTTAAGACTGTACCGAATATTCTATATTGTGCTTTTGGGTTTTTACGCCCAAGGTGCATAATATTGCACTTATCCACATTAAATGTCAGTTGCAACAGTTTTGACCATTTTTCTAGTTTACAAAATGCTCTCAAACGCTAGATCGGAGATCTTTCAATAATAATAAAAGATGAAAGAATACAAACAGTGCAATATTGCTGGGAACAAAATATAAAGCCCCGCCAGGAGGAGACTTCCAAGATGTCAGAATGTACTGGGCACCGCAAACAAACAAATTCAGACCACCAATTTGACGCGTTTCGCTGGAATTCTCTCACAGCTTCTTTAGGACACGGCTTCTGACTGGGGAGGAGAACATCATCTCCACCCTACTGATGTGGCGCATGTTTGACGAGTGCACACACCAAAATGGAGAGCCACGGTCGCTGGACCACCTGTGTCTCTCGTCAACTTTTGGTTTGAGGGGCCCAAGAAAAATAGTCAGAAGCTTAAATGTATTGAGAGGGCTCAATACTTTATTTCTATACTTTCATTAATGCATTTCTATTTAAAATATTTTGACGCAAACCCTTGATGGAATCCTGCAATTAAACGTAATCACTTTTATGCTGGCAGTTGTGCTTGAACGCCAGCTAGCAGACAGAAGAAACAATTAACCAAGAAAAAAAAAAACAGTCTATCTTGATCTATACATTTCCTACATTGTATAGGTCAAAAATGCAACCCTGAAAGTGGCGTGTAGCTGACCAGGCAACATTCTGTTGTCTTTGGATGGCAGGTTGAGTTTAATAGATATCCTCCTTATCTTTCCCGAGATGATCACAAGGAGTTCAGCCACAACTCTTCGAGAAACTCCTGCTGTTTGTTGGCTTGGCTTGGTAACTGTATGAGAATCCTGGCCCAGCAGATTTATAGACTGCATAGAACCAAACCCAGCTAAGCTTGCCACATTGTACTCTTAAAGGGTGTAAAGCTCGGTAATTATAGGTCAGCCATTACTTATCTGATTACCGGGAAAGTCTAGCGCCAACCTGAAAATACAGGGTAATTATTGTATGTGCAGAATGGCTGCAAAACAGCCTAAAAATTATAACGTTTTTTTATTTTTCCCCTAGGAATCCATGTGTTTTCAGGGAAAAACTGATCATACAGATAAGTTTATTTATTCTTTACTTTATGCCATACAGTACTTATCTAACAAGATTTTTTTTTGGGGGGGGGGAGTGATGATGTAGATGGACTACACTGATTTCATTATTCCAGATTTTTTTTTTAAATTTATTTTTTTGGTGCTAAGTGGGCTTCTGTGTGATTACAAGCTGTGCGGACGACTCTTTAACTAGATTTGGATCTTTGCCCAAGGGGCTTTCCACAAGATTTCACATGAGTTTCTGGCAGCCGATTGCAAAAAAAAAGGAACCAGCCCAGGATATAGATAACTTGGCTGTGCGTTACATCAGATGTTATATAGAATAGTTAGCAGATATGGGAAAGATACAAAGTTCAAGCTGGCCGTTTTAGCAGGATTACGGCCTCTTGGTAGAAATGCCATGGACAACTCAGGTGAGGGCTACCGATAAAATGCCAGCCTTGCCCACCTCCGCAGTCTTCACATTGACCTGGAACACATTTTTTTACCAGCCTGCCGGTACTATAGTGGATATGCAGAGGAGTGCAATGCTGGGGTAAAATTCTAAATGTGGAACAATCAGCCTGTGACTAATCTCCCCTCTTTTCCTGTTGGGTGGCGTTTAGGGTTGCCACCTGGCCAGGTATTTTACTGGCAGGCCGGTAAAATATTGGCATCAGGCCAATGTTAAATCTATGGAGACAGTACCAAGGCCGGTATTTTTTTTGAAGAAAAGGTGGCACCCCTAGTAGCGCTGCAATAAATAGGGTAATACCCCAGAGGGGAAAGCAATGCATGGCTGTGGGACTCTTGGAAGCTGATTCCAATTCATTTTGATCTATGGCTTTTTCATGTGCGATGCTTCCAGCACACAAAGGCCTTTTTGTGTAAACCAGTAAGCTATTTTAATAACGATTCAGCCTGCAAACTCCCCGAGTCTGACCTAACAATCCCTGATTTCCTGAAGAGTTGAGTACACAGCCAGCTATTAGGAATCAGGTCATATCCTGAGGCCAGTATCATCATGGGAAATTCTGCAGCCAACTTGATGGATATCCACTTAACACCTCCGGCCCTGGACCCGGCTAGCTCATGACTAAGCTTTGGATCTCCAGCTGTTGTGGACTAGGTTTTCCATGCTCTTTTTATTTTGCTGATGCATCACAGGAGTCACTTGGGAGGTTGCCAGCCTACCCCCAAAGGCTCTGATTTTTTTCCACTAGCCCAACGGTCCCTCTGGTCAAACCATCCCGCTCCCAATGTTTAGCCTTGCTCTGGCAGTAACAGACTCCTTCTACTTTCCTGCATGACCATTGCTCATTTTACAAAATGTACCTTTTCTCTTTTTTGGGGGGGGCCTCACTCCTTGTGGTTGGAGCCACACCTATGTCTACACTATTTTTCCCCAATGGACCTTTTTCTGTTTGGTCCTCTCTCCATGTGGTTGTAGCCCCACCTATTTCTGTACCCTTTTCCAGGTGCTCCACTGTGAAAAAGGTCAGAGCAAAGGGCACCAGCAGGCCTATGACTGTGCCGAGTATGGTGCGAAATGCGTAAGGCACCCTAACCGGTCAGTGGTGGTGGTTCCTGTTATTTTTGCTCTATGTGCAAGCATAGAAAATAAAAGCACTTGGAATCACACAGGCAAGTCTGTTCATTTTCATTTTGGAGCAGTCGTTCTGACTTTTTTTTTTTTACTGAAGCCCACCCATTAAATGCTCATTATGTGCCCCACCCATTTTTAGACCTACCACTCAGCATCTCCCTCTTTCTTTCCAGAGAGGAATATCCTGGTCTCTGGGCCTCTATCCAAACAATATTACCAGGTATAAATCCCATGGAATCTAGTCCACAACAGCTAAGAGTGGAAAAAAACATCCAAATCTCCAAGCCAAGTAGAAATGGGGGGGCTGCATTGACAGGTCAGTAAAGAATTGGCTTGAGACAATAGAAGCAAATAGCATGGCGACCCTATATTCTATCCATCCAAGCACCCTCCCCTTAAATCAAAATAAAAAGGGGTTCTTGTTCTTCTAGATAACATTTAGACTAAGGTTTGACAAGTCTGTGTAGATTTTAGGAGCCAGGCATATTAAGGAGCCAGCATCACTTTCCACATGGTAGGAGATCCATAATGAGCTTTCTTAGAATATGTGAAGTAGGTACAAAACCATACACGTAAAAAAAAACTAGCAAGCATGTATTGGTGAAATGCGTTAGGTAAAAGGACAGTTGCTGGCCCCGCACTCTCTGTGTGGTGTTATTCCTATTCTAGATGTTTAAAGAAAGTTTGTTTATTCTATACACTTACTGCTATGAGAACTTTCCAAGGTTAGCCAGAGTTTAAACAAGACCTTTATATATTGAGGATTGTACAAATAAATTAAGCAGTGGTGTATCTTGGTTTTGTGCTGCCCTAGGCACCCCCCCTACCCATGCTGCACACGCACAACATGCCCCATAACCCACATCCCCCCATTACATGATCCATCACAAACCTCCATCACCCCTGTTGCATGCCCCATCACCCCCATTATATGCCTCCATCACCCTATTACATGCCCCATCACCCCCATTATATGCCTCCATCACCCTATTACATGCCCCATCACCCCCATTATATGCCTCCATCACCCTATTACATGCCCCATCACCCCCATTATATGCCTCCATCACCCTATTGCATGCCCCATCACCCCCATTATATGCCCCATCACCCCCATTGCATGCCCCATCAACCCCATTATATGCCTCTATCACCCTATTACATGCACCATCACTCCCATTACATGCCACCATTACCCCCATTGCATGCCACCATTACCCCCATTATATACCCCCTCACCCCAGGACTTACCCTGATCCCTGGTGGCTAGTGGTAGGCAGCATGGTGTCCTACCATGCTGCCTGTTCGGCTCCCCGCGGTGAGTGTAGATCGGTCCCGTGACCTGTCATCACTCTGCCCCCTAAGAAAAAAAACTCACGGGCAGCTTGATCGTCGCAATCAGGCTGCCCAAGCGGGGTTTTTTCTCCAGTGTTGGGGGCGATGCCGTCCCCCAAAATTTGCTGTCGTAGGCATCCTTGGCGGATGCCTCGCGGTAAATACCGCACTGAAATTAAGGGATTACATACTGCATGGATGTTAGGCAATAGGTGAGCACAGAAGGCACCAATCCATAGCTTCGGAACTTGCTGCTTATAGACTAGAAACATTAAAATGGATCCCATGTGATCCTGTCTCTGGTCACTGAATATAAATTGTAATATCATATTACCAAGGAGACAATGAGGGATTTAGAGCAGGTAGAAATAAAGGCAAAATGCATCCAATACAATGTGATTTATAGTTTTTTTTCCCCATAGTAAAAAATGTACATAAACAGTTATTAAATAAAGGCTCCTGAGAGGAGACAAGTAGAGTCAAGATGACGGAAAGCGAAACGCGTCAGGTGTGACGGGAACGACAAAGAATCCACCAATATTTTGAGATTAGATTTGCGCACGCGACAGACTTTTCCGAATATTTTGTGAAAAGGAATTCTTATTGTACTTTTTTAGCAAGTTCTAACTAAAGACGTACAAAGCGTTCCTGTTTTTATTCACAATTTGCTCATGTTTACTATCTGAGTGTTAAATGTTTAGTACCCTGCAAAAGGAGCGAAAATAGTTTTGCACATAAAATATACTTGCGTTTTTTTAGTACATGCCCCTCTATACCTGCTCAGTTGGCCAGGAGATGTATCAACTTGACTATATCTCTCTATAGCAAATCCCATTTTCTTACGGCTCTTTATCCCGTTGGGATTTTAATTCTCACCCGTAATTTACCAGAATGCACTGGGACTCTCGCTTCTCACTAACTGCTAACGGTCATATCTTCTGGACAGTTAACATACTGTCTAACTGGTGCAGGACTCCACGAGCTTTCAGATGAAGACTGGTTTATTTAGCTGGCATGCTGTCTACATCCCTTACCTCAAGGCATGCGATAGAAACCGTACTGAAAAGAACACGTTTAACGAAAATGTGACATGCCTGGTTCAGTGTTTTAAGGCTTAGATCATTGTTGCTGGATGTCGTTGGGGGGGAGGCCTACTAGAATAATGTTTGCAATAAAGCACAAATAGAAGACAAGGATGGCACAGTATAAAGCTTGTCATGTGATGGGTTTAAAGGGCCGGCATGAGCATCTTTGGTCACTATAACAATTCTCTGTTCCCTGTACTTCATGAATAAAGCCAGCTCACAGACACCAGAAGCTAGCAGACACAGGCCACCGTCTGTCTCGCTTACTCACTTATCTGTCAAAACAGTGACCTATTCATTGCCAATGCAGACAGAGCGCAGATTTACCACGGTCAGCTTACCTGCCCCCAGAGGCAGATCAAAACTCCACTGGTCCTTAGAGGGTCTTAGTCAAGTAAAACATTATTTATTCTGTGAATGTGGGGAATAAAAAAATAAAAATAAAAAAAAATTGCAAATGATTTAGACAGTATATTAGCAGAATTACATACAGTTGTATAAAGGAAGAGAAAAGAAAAGTTTGTCTGTGGTGTCGCCTGTTGATGACATCACTTGTGGCTTGCTGGGGGATATGTGTCATCTGCATATTAATTCGTAAGGTGATGTCATAAGCAGGAGCCACATTTACAACATATTTTTTTTTTCCTTGAACCTGTGCATTTGCTGCAATTCTGCCCACACAATGTATAGATGTTGTTTTTATTCTCTACATTCACAATGTTTAGGTGATTGAGTCTTTAGAAGGTGATTGAGTCTTTAGAAGGTCGTCGTAGCATCCTACGCATGCTACATATGTGCCACTGGAATATTCCTGTTACACTTATAAAAATAAATACATAAAACAGAGATTATGGCAGCTATGTACTAAAAGTGAGGTGCACGTGAGCTGAACACTTCTTTAATATTTATCTGCATTATCCGTGGCCAACTGAGCTTTTCTTGCAGGAGATTAATATCAGGTTTGGCCCTGCGCGATGAATAGCTGAGTGAGTGCGATCAAATGTTTATCTCACCTTAACCCACCTTTCCAGTATATAGATCCCATTATCACCCTGGAATGGGAGTGCTCACGCTGCCTCACGGGCTGCCTCACGGGCTGCCTCACGGGCTGCCTCACGGGCTGCCTCACGGGCTGCCTCACGGGCTGCCTCACGGGCTGCCTCACGGGCTGCCTCACGGGCTGCCTCACTGGCTACCTCACTAGCTGCACCATTTTCACCTGCCTGGGATCAGCTCTGTGCTGCCCAGATTTAAACGTGTGGCGGGCCAGATTTGGCCCGCAAGCCGTAGTTTGGAGATCCCGGATATAACGCACTTCCAGTATCCTAAAAACTACAAATAGAGTTACTGCTGTTGTCATAGTATCTCTGTAAGCCCCTCCTTACTGGATTTCCCTGAATGTAGAGGCCCCACTGATTACTTTCAAATTAAAACACAATTAAATAGTTTTATAGGTAAAAACAAGTGCATTTCACATACTATTTACAGCTGTACAACATACATACTATAAGTGGAACTGACACTTTAAAAGGCTAAATCAGTATTAAAATGAACAATAATAAACTAATAGCGTGACGATAATTATGGTAAGTCACCAGCTTGCAGAATAGCAGGAATGTTAGAGCTAGGGTCGCCAGTTTGACATTTTTGGGGTTTGTGACCGCACAGGGCATAACCAAAAAAGACCTCTCTCCGCTGGGGGTCAGGAGGGAGGCAGCTCTGGCCAGACCCATCTAGGACAGTTCTTTGCGGCCATTTCACCGCTGACAGTTCAGCGCGGCAGTTTGAACGCTGAACCGCCAGAGATGAAAGGTATCGTGGCCGATTAACCGCGGCAGTGTGAGCGCTAAACTGTCAGAGCTTACAAACATAACCCCCCCCCCCCAAAAAAAAAAAATTAAACTATGGTAAATGGGTAGCATAAACTGATCGTTATAAAAAAAATATATATTCTTTATTTCATATAATTTTTTATGCCCTATGTGACCAATAAAAAAAAACAATGTTTAGGTGATACAGTCCCTTTAAGCAACCAGTAATCATTTCATCTCATGGTTTTATATGTAAATATTGCTAGCATAACGTTTGCAAATGTGTTCCTGGCTTACTCAATGGAAAAAGAAAAAAGAAAAAGTGCCAGAGATTCTTTTCTGTAATTTTAATTTGGCTGCGGGAAAGTGTGAGTTGTACAAATCATTACTGGGGAAACTAGTCACCCATTTCACGCTTACCCAGGCCAAATGGATGGCATTAAAGAAGGTGGAAGAGCCTTTATTTGCCAGAGGGGTGTGGAATTCATTGCAAGCCAACGCATTTCACAGAACTGGATCTCACACACATGGCTGAACACAGAGGAAGCTATTAACTAATGAGTAAACTGCAGGTGATTTGAGGTGAGACGAACATTTCATCTCAACGGAAAACTGGGGCAAAAAATGAAGTTGTGTTTAATTAAAGGATTGCATCAAGTGTAGGCATTTTATATAGAAATGCTTTAATAAAACAATACAAATAAAGTACCTTACCGAGCCATCTTTACCCCATATAGCTCTACCAGGAGGCAGACATGTTTTTTAGAATCGTTGGTCAGATCTTTGTTCATCTGAACCAAGGTGAGTGACGATCTGACCCAAGATTCTAAACAACATGTCTGCCCCCTGATAGAGCTATATGTAGTAAAGATTCTAAACATCATGTCTGCCCCCTGATAGAGCTATATGGAGTAAAGATTCTAACCAACATGTCTGCCCCCTGAGAGAGCGATATGGAGTAAAGATTCTAACCAACATGTCTGCCCCCTGAGAGAACTATATGGAGTAAAGATTCTAACCAACATGTCCGCCCCCTGAGAGAACTATATGGAGTAAAGATTCTACCCAACATGTCTGTCCCCTGAGAGAACGATATTGAGTAAAGATTCTAACCAACATGTCTGCCCCCTGAGAGAACAATATGGAGTAATGATTCTACCCAACATGTCTGCCCGCTGAGAGAACAATACGAAATAAAGATTCTAACCAACATGTCTGCCCCCTGAGAGAACAATATGGAGTAATGATTCTACCCAACATGTCTGCCCCCTGAGAGAACAATATGGAATAAAGATTCTAACCAACATGTCTGCCCCCTGAGAGAACTACCTGTATATGGAGTAAAGATTCTAACCAACATGTCTGCCCCCTGAGAGAACAATATGAAGTAATGATTCTACCCAACATGTCTGCCCCCTGAGAGAACAATACGGAATAAAGATTCTAACCAACATGTTTGCCCCCTGAGAGAACTACCTGTATATGAAGTAAAGATTCTAACCAACATGTCTGCCCCCTGAGAGAGCAATATGGAGTAAAGATTCTAACCAACATGTCTGCCCCCTGAGAGAGCTATATGGATTAAAGATTCTAACCAACATGTCTGCCCCCTGAGAGAACAATATGGAGTAAAGATTCTAACCAACATGTCTGCCCCCTGAGAGAACTATATGGAGTAAAGATTCTAACCAACATGTCTGCCCCCTGAGAGAACGATATGGAGTAAAGATTCTAACCAACATGTCTGCCCCCTGAGAGAACAATATGGAGTAAAGATTCTAACCAACATGTCTGCCCCCTGAGAGAACTATATGGAGTAAAGATTCTAACCAACATGTCTGCCTCCTGAGAGAACGATATGGAGTAAAGATTCTAACCAACATGTCTGCCCCCTGAGAGAACAATATGGAGTTAAGATTCTAACCAACATGTCTGCCCCCTGAGAGAACTATATGGAGTAAAGATTCTAACCAACATGTCTGGCCCCTGAGAGAACTATATGGAGTAAAGATTCTAACCAACATGTCTTCCCCCTGAGAGAACTATATGGAGTAAAGATTCTAACCAACATGTCTGCCCCCTGAGAGAACTATATGGAGTAAAGATTCTACCCAATATGTCTGCCCCCTGAGAGAACGATATGGAGTAAAGATTCTAACCAACATGTCCGCCCCCTGAGAGAACAATATG
Source organism: Pelodytes ibericus (assembly GCA_036172795.1). Classification (NCBI taxonomy): domain Eukaryota; kingdom Metazoa; phylum Chordata; class Amphibia; order Anura; family Pelodytidae; genus Pelodytes; species Pelodytes ibericus. Next base: position 12,700,301 of record CM069862.1, read on the forward strand.
GAGTAAAGATTCTAACCAACAAGTCCGCCTCCTGAGAGAGCTATATGGAGTAAAGATTCTAACCAACATGTCCGCCCCTTGAGAGAACGATATGGAGTAAAGATTCTAACCAACATGTCTGCCCCCTGAGAGAACGATATGGAGTAAAGGTTTTAACCAACATGTCTGCCTCCTGAGAGAATGGTATGGAGTAAAGATTCTAACCAACATGTCTGCCCCCTGAGAGAGCTATATGGAGTAAATATTCTAACCAACATGTCTGCCCCCTGAGAGAACAATATGGAGTAAAGATTCTAACCAACATGTCTGCCCACTGAGAGAACAATATGGAGTAAAGATTCTAACCAACATGTCCGCCTCCTGAGAGAACGATATGGAGTAAAGATTCTAACCAACATGTCCGCCCCCTGAGAGAACGATATGGAGTAAAGATTCTAACCAACATTTCCGCCCCCTGAGAGAACAATATGGAGTAAAGATTCTAACCAACATGTCTTCCCCCTGAGAGAACGCTATGGAGTAAAGATTCTAACCAACATGTCTGCCCCCTGAGAGAACGATATGGAGTAAAGATTCTAACCAACATGTCTGCCCCCTGAGAGAACGATATGGAGTAAAGATTCTAACCAACATTTCCGCCCCCTGAGAGAACAATATGGAGTAAAGATCCTAACCAACATGTCTGCCCCCTGAGAGAACTATATGGAGTAAAGATTCTAACCAACATGTCTGCCCCCTGAGAGAACGATATGGAGTAAAGATTCTAACCAACATGTCTGCCCCCTGAGAGAACGATATGGAGTAAAGATTCTAACCAACATGTCTGCCCCTTGAGAGAACAATATGGAGTAAAGATTCTAAACATGTCTGCCCCCTGAGAGAACAATATGGAGTAAAGAAGGCTAAATAAGGTACTTTATTTGTATTCTTTCATTAAATAATTTCTTTATAAATCATCATCACTTGATACAATCTTTCAATTAAACATAAGTTCATTTTCTTCTACAGTTGTCCTTTAAAGAGCCACTAAAGTTGTTTTTCTCATATAGAAGCACAAGTGAAGATACCATTGGCCCATGTATGAAGGTAAACTGATGTGTACCAATTTCTCCTCTGACCGTCAGCCATGATGCTTCCCTGGGAAGTGAAGTGAGAGATGTTAGCTAGGTCCCCCCTATTGGTGGCATTTAAAAACAAAGGTCTCTCTCTGCAATAGTGCATAAGACGGTGCAGGGTAAGCCCCTCCGCTGATTAGCAGAGTGACACTATAAATGTTTTATTGGGATTATAGTGTCTTCTTCCACACAGTGTCTACTTTATAATGCTTCCAAACGTTATAATGTGCCACATTCAAAAATCATGTTGGCAGGGGTCTTAACTGCATGAGTTGGCCCGGGCAACTACGGCACTTCCCCCGACAAGTGGTGTGGGGGGACAGCTGGTAGCGTGGCAAGTCATGTGATGGGAAAGCTGCGGAACCTGGGGGTGTATTGCACTGGTGGCATCATGTGGCAAGTCGGGGGGCTTTGCTGGAAACTAAACGCTGGGAAATGAGTTCCAGACACCCAGGATCTGTACCGAGTAGCCACACAATGACGCGTGATGTCACATGGCTTTGCGTAATTATAATCATTATAAAACATGCCTGCATATTAATATATGGAGTCATTTCTTGGAAAAAGAAGGGGCCAACGATTGTCCAGCCTGAGTTCGGGTCTGATCGGCTAAAAATAGGAGCGGCAATTTGCGAGAGAAGAAGCCAGCATCCCTGATAGAAGAGGGGCCTGTATGCCTCCATTTACAGCCATCCTCTTTAGTTTCTCCTGAGACCACAAGGTGCCTCCACCTGACAGGAACACTGGGCCTTGGAAATAGTACACAAAGGGCCATTAAACCACCAGCTATGGGCTCCATAACACGGAACAGGAAATTTCAGGGAACTGACAAAGCAATTGCAAACTTATGGCCAAAGTCACATTCTCTCATGTGTCCCAACTCCGCTACTTTGGCCTTAAGTTTATAATTCTCTCCTTCATGAATGAAGCCCTATGACCATGCGTACACCACCGATTGATTATTATTCCCTCATACCGAGTGCACCCACTCGCCGCTGGCGTAAGGCAATACGGACGCACGCCACGCGCTCTTTTCACCGCATTTGTCAACACTTTCTGCCAACCACGGCCATAACCGCTGAGACAATGGCGCCTTCTGCGGCTGCAGGACGGTGGTGGGCCCGTATTTAAACCGGCTTTCAAACCAGGTATTTAATACAGCTATGGGGGGGCGTTCAGGGGGGCGGGGATAAATCTGAAATTGAGTGCATTCACCTGGTTGGACAGAAGAGGCAATCAAGGAATCAACATGCACAATATTTAATTTTTTTTTTGCATTCAGTGAGTTAAAACAAAACAATGTGGAGAGGAGGTGTGCCAAAAAGGGGTGAGAGGGTTTTCAATTGGCAACCTGAGGTATTAGAAGGCCTACAGCCAGGGGATCTCTCTAACGCTGACACTGTATCAACTTTTTATGGCAACTAGGGGTAAATGCATGTGCATACTGCACTCTGGAGGCCTCACAGCATTGGGACATCTCCATACAGCACTGTAACCAAGGCCTACCCTTCCTTTCCTTACACCTCCCTGCTAGCTCCAACAACTCTTCCTAGTACAACACCATGCCTCCCCATACCACAAGCCAGTCCAGCGTAGCCTTGCTCTAAGAACCTGGATCCAGCGTATCTGGCTGACCTGTCGCAAGGGTTAATATTTCCCCCATTTATTTTATTTTTTAAAAGGCAAAGCTTACGGTTAGAAAGGGTTAATGGGTTTACCTTGAGTTGGAACGGTTGGATTTCACTCAAACTCTGGTTCCTGAGCTTTTTCGTTAGAACCTTCAGCATTGTACGGATTCCCCCAAAAAAATAAAAACGAGGGGGCGAGAGGGGGAGGAGGGGGGGGGGGGGGGGGAGGAATACGCAGAAGGAGTTAAACACACATTTACACACAGGCACTCTTATACACTCATACGGAACGGCTAACGCACAGGCTGGAACAAAAAAAGGTACAAAAAAAATAATTAGAGAGCAAGAAATCTCCCGGTGCGTTTTAAATCGGCCAGGCACGTATAGGCTTGAAAAAGGCAGCTTCAATCCGCGCAGAAGAAAAATTAAGAAAGAAGAATAATCCCTTTTAAGAAATTTACAATTAAAAAAATCAAAAGAAAAGAAAAAGACCAAAAAATGTAAAGTTTCCTGCTTTAGCTGTTCAGATTCGACAAATATTCTTAGAAGGAATTGGTGTTAGTTTTAAATATATATATAGAGAGATAAATTGTGGAGGACCTGTGATCACCCCCTTTTGTTGTTGTTTAATTCATGGCAATTGTAGCAATGCCGTCCGAGTGGCCCGCAGCATGGCCCCACGTCTTCACTCACTCACGCACACTCATGCACACTCACTCACACAGCCCCTCTGTCTGTGGCTGCTTGCATGCAATGTGAAACTTGTACAAAACACAGCACTCGCTTGCGGCCTGCTATTGGTTGGCAGATGCAAAACTGTGTCAATTTCAGGAGGGGGCGGGGCTTTCATTTAAAGGGAAACCGATAGCAGAGAGAGAGAGAGAGAGACAGAGAGAGAGAGAGAGAGAGACCGAGCGAGAAAGAGAGAGAGAGAGAGCGCACAAGCTCCTTCCCCCTTTCTTACTAAACCTCCAGGGACAGAGGAAGCAGTTGAAGCAGGCAGCTGGGAAGCAGTGGTGAAAGCAGAGATTATCCCTGTTCAAAGAGTATTTTTTTCCCCGTTAATTGTTCATATCATAATACTTGCCACTACCCTCTTTACTGAGAGGGTAGTGGATGTATGGAATAGCCTTCCAGTAGAAGTGGTAGAGGTTAATACAGTGAAGGAGTTTAAGCATGCGTGGGATAGGTATAAGGCTATACTAGATATAAGATAAGGCCAGGGACTAATGAAAGTATTACTTTACTGAGAGGGTAGTGGATGCATGGAATAGTCTTCCAGTAGAAGTGGTAGAGGGTAATACAGTGAAGGAGTTTAAGCATGCGTGGGATAGGTATAAGGTTATCCTAGATATAAGATAAGGACAAGGACTAATGAAAGTATTACTTTACTGAGAGGGTAGTGGATGTATGGAATAGCCTTCCAGTAGAAGTGGTAGAGGTTAATACAGTGAAGGAGTTTAAGCATGCGTGGGATAGGTATAAGGTTATCCTAGATATAAGATAAGGCCAGGGACTAATGATAGTATTACATTACTGAGAGGGTAGTGGATGTATGGAATAGCCTTCCAGTAGAAGTGGTAGAGGTTAATATAGTGAAGGAGTTTAAGCATGCGTGGGATAGGTATAAGGTTATCCTAGATATAAGATAAGGCCAGGGACTAATGATAGTATTACATTACTGAGAGGGTAGTGGATGTATGGAATAGCCTTCCAGTAGAAGTGGTAGAGGTTAATACAGTGAAGGAGTTTAAGCATGCGTGGGATAGGTATAAGGTTATCCTAGATATAAGATAAGGCCAGGGACTAATGATAGTATTACATTACTGAGAGGGTAGTGGATGTATGGAATAGCCTTCCAGTAGAAGTGGTAGAGGTTAATACAGTGAAGGAGTTTAAGCATGCGTGGGATAGGTATAAGGTTATCCTAGATATAAGATAAGGCCAGGGACTAATGATAGTATTACATTACTGAGAGGGTAGTGGATGTATGGAATAGTCTTCCAGTAGAAGTGGTAGAGGTTAATACAGTGAAGGAGTTTAAGCATGCGTGGGATAGGTATAAGGCTATCCTAGATATAAGATAAGGCCAGGGACTAATGAAAGTATTACATTACTGAGAGGGTAGTGGATGCATGGAATAGTCTTCCAGTAGAAGTGGTAGAGGTTAATACAGTGAAGGAGTTTAAGCATGCATGGGATAGGTATAAGGCTATCCTAGATATAAGATAAGGTCAGGGACTAATGAAAGTATTACTTTACTGAGAGGGTAGTGGATGTATGGAATAGTCTTCCAGTAGAAGTGGTAGAGGTTAATACAGTGAAGGAGTTTAAGCATGCGTGGGATAGGTATAAGTCTATCCTAGATATAAGATAAGGCCAGGGACTAATGAAAGTATTACATTACTGAGAGGGTAGTGGATGTATGGAATAGCCTTCCAGTAGAAGTGGTAGAGGTTAATACAGTGAAGGAGTTTAAGCATGCATGGGATAGGTATAAGGCTATCCTAGATGTAAGATAAGGCCAGGGACTAATGAAAGTATTACTTTACTGAGAGGGTAGTGGATGTATGGAATAGTCTTCCAGTAGAAGTGGTAGAGGGTAATACAGTGAAGGAGTTTAAGCATGCGTGGGATAGGTATAAGGTTATCCTAGATATAAGATAAGGCCAGGGACTAATGAAAGTATTACTTTACTGAGAGGGTAGTGGATGTATGGAATAGCCTTCCAGTAGAAGTGGTAGAGGTTAATACAGTGAAGGAGTTTAAGCATGCGTGGGATAGGTATAAGGTTATCCTAGATATAAGATAAGGCCAGGGACTAATGATAGTATTACATTACTGAGAGGGTAGTGGATGTATGGAATAGCCTTCCAGTAGAAGTGGTAGAGGTTAATACAGTGAAGGAGTTTAAGCATGCGTGGGATAGGTATAAGGCTATCCTAGATATAAGATAAGGCCAGGGACTAATGAAAGTATTACATTACTGAGAGGGTAGTGGATGCATGGAATAGTCTTCCAGTAGAAGTGGTAGAGGTTAATACAGTGAAGGAGTTTAAGCATGCATGGGATAGGTATAAGTCTATCCTAGATATAAGATAAGGCCAGGGACTAATGAAAGTATTACATTACTGAGAGGGTAGTGGATGTATGGAATAGCCTTCCAGTAGAAGTGGTAGAGGTTAATACAGTGAAGGAGTTTAAGCATGCGTGGTATAGGTATAAGGCTATCCTAGATATAAGGTAAGGTCAGGGACTAATGAAAGTATTACATTACTGAGAGGGTAGTGGATGTATGGAATAGTCTTTCAGTAGAAGTGGTAGAGGTTAATACAGTGAAGGAGTTTAAGCATGTGTGGGATAGGTATAAGGCTATCCTAGATATAAGATCAGGTCAGGGACTAATGAAAGTATTACTTTACTGAGAGGGTAGTGGATGTATGGAATAGTCTTCCAGTAGAAGTGGTAGAGGTTAATACAGTGAAGGAGTTTAAGCATGCGTGGGATAGGTATAAGGTTATCCTAGATATAAGATAAGGCCAGGGACTACTGGAAGTATTACTTTACTGAGAGGGTAGTGGATGTATGGAATAGTCTTCCAGTAGAAGTGGTAGAGGTTAATACAGTGAAGGAGTTTAAGCATGCGTGGGATAGGTATAAGGCTATCCTAGATATAAGATAAGGCCAGGGACTAATGAAAGTATTACATTACTGAGAGGGTAGTGGATGCATGGAATAGTCTTCCAGTAGAAGTGGTAGAGGTTAATACAGTGAAGGAGTTTAAGCATGCATGGGATAGGTATAAGTCTATCCTAGATATAAGATAAGGCCAGGGACTAATGAAAGTATTACATTACTGAGAGGGTAGTGGATGTATGGAATAGCCTTCCAGTAGAAGTGGTAGAGGTTAATACAGTGAAGGAGTTTAAGCATGCGTGGTATAGGTATAAGGCTATCCTAGATATAAGGTAAGGTCAGGGACTAATGAAAGTATTACATTACTGAGAGGGTAGTGGATGTATGGAATAGTCTTTCAGTAGAAGTGGTAGAGGTTAATACAGTGAAGGAGTTTAAGCATGTGTGGGATAGGTATAAGGCTATCCTAGATATAAGATCAGGTCAGGGACTAATGAAAGTATTACTTTACTGAGAGGGTAGTGGATGTATGGAATAGTCTTCCAGGAGAAGTGGTAGAGGTTAATACAGTGAAGGAGTTTAAGCATGCGTGGGATAGGTATAAGGTTATCCTAGATATAAGATAAGGCCAGGGACTACTGGAAGTATTACTTTACTGAGAGGGTAGTGGATGTATGGAATAGTCTTCCAGTAGAAGTGGTAGAGGTTAATACAGTGAAGGAGTTTAAGCATGCGTGGGATAGGTATAAGGCTATCCTAGATATAAGATAAGGCCAGGGACTAATGAAAGTATTACATTACTGAGAGGGTAGTGGATGTATGGAATAGTCTTCCAGTAGAAGTGGTAGAGGTTAATACAGTGAAGGAGTTTAAGCATGCATGGGATAGGTATAAGGCTATCCTAGATATAAGATAAGGCCAGGGGCTAATGAAAGTATTACATTACTGAGAGGGTAGTGGATGTATGGAATAGCCTTCCAGTAGAAGTGGTAGAGGTTAATACAGTGAAGGAGTTTAAGCATGCATGGGATAGGTATAAGGCTATCCTAGATATAAGGTAACGCCAGGGACTAATGAAAGTATTACATTACTGAGAGGGTAGTGGATGCATGGAATAGCCTCCAGTAGAAGTGGTAGAGGTTAATACAGTGAAGGAGTTTAAGCATGCGTGGGATAGGTATAAGGCTATCCTAGATATAAGACAAGGTCAGGGACTAATGAAAGTATTACTTTACTGAGAGGGTAGTGGATGTATGGAATAGCCTTCCAGCAGAAGTGGTAGAGGTAAACACAGTGAAGGAGTTTAAGCATGCATGGGATAGACACAAGGCTATCCTAGATTTAAGATAAGGCCAGGGACTAATGAAAGTATTACATTACTGAGAGGGTAGTGGATGTATGGAATAGTCTTCCAGTAGAAGTGGTAGAGGTTAATACAGTGAAGGAGTTTAAGCATGCGTGGGATAGGTATAAGGCTATCCTAGATATAAGATAAGGCCAGGGACTAATGAAAGTATTACATTACTGAGAGGGTAGTGGATGCATGGAATAGTCTTCCAGTAGAAGTGGTAGAGGTTAATACAGTGAAGGAGTTTAAGCATGCATGGGATAGGTATAAGTCTATCCTAGATATAAGATAAGGCCAGGGACTAATGAAAGTATTACATTACTGAGAGGGTAGTGGATGTATGGAATAGCCTTCCAGTAGAAGTGGTAGAGGTTAATACAGTGAAGGAGTTTAAGCATGCGTGGTATAGGTATAAGGCTATCCTAGATATAAGGTAAGGTCAGGGACTAATGAAAGTATTACATTACTGAGAGGGTAGTGGATGTATGGAATAGTCTTTCAGTAGAAGTGGTAGAGGTTAATACAGTGAAGGAGTTTAAGCATGTGTGGGATAGGTATAAGGCTATCCTAGATATAAGATAAGGCCAGGGACTAATGAAAGTATTACATTACTGAGAGGGTAGTGGATGCATGGAATAGTCTTCCAGTAGAAGTGGTAGAGGTTAATACAGTGAAGGAGTTTAAGCATGCGTGGGATAGGTATAAGGCTATCCTAGATATAAGAAAAGGCCAGGGACTAATGAAAGTATTACATTACTGAGAGGGTAGTGGATGTATGGAATAGTCTTCCAGTAGAAGTGGTAGAGGTTAATACAGTGAAGGAGTTTAAGCATGCATGGGATAGGTATAAGGCTATCCTAGATATAAGATAAGGCCAGGGACTAATGAAAGTATTACATTACTGAGAGGGTAGTGGATGTATGGAATAGTCTTCCAGTAGAAGTGGTAGAGGTTAATACAGTGAAGGAGTTTAAGCATGCGTGGGATAGGTATAAGGATATCCTAGATATCAGATAAGGCCAGGGACTAATGAAAGTATTACTTTACTGAGAGGGTAGTGGATGTATGGAATAGTCTTCCAGTAGAAGTGGTAGAGGTTAATACAGTGAAGGAGTTTAAGCATGCGTGGGATAGGTATAAGGCTATCCTAGATATAAGATAAGGCCAGGGACTAATGAAAGTATTACATTACTGAGAGGGTAGTGGATGTATGGAATAGTCTTCCAGTAGAAGTGGTAGAGGTTAATACAGTGAAGGAGTTTAAGCATGCATGGGATAGGTATAAGGCTATCCTAGATATAAGATAAGGCCAGGGGCTAATGAAAGTATTACATTACTGAGAGGGTAGTGGATGTATGGAATAGCCTTCCAGTAGAAGTGGTAGAGGTTAATACAGTGAAGGAGTTTAAGCATGCATGGGATAGGTATAAGGCTATCCTAGATATAAGGTAACGCCAGGGACTAATGAAAGTATTACATTACTGAGAGGGTAGTGGATGCATGGAATAGCCTCCAGTAGAAGTGGTAGAGGTTAATACAGTGAAGGAGTTTAAGCATGCGTGGGATAGGTATAAGGCTATCCTAGATATAAGACAAGGTCAGGGACTAATGAAAGTATTACTTTACTGAGAGGGTAGTGGATGTATGGAATAGCCTTCCAGCAGAAGTGGTAGAGGTAAACACAGTGAAGGAGTTTAAGCATGCATGGGATAGACACAAGGCTATCCTAGATTTAAGATAAGGCCAGGGACTAATGAAAGTATTACATTACTGAGAGGGTAGTGGATGTATGGAATAGCCTTCCAGCAGAAGTGGTAGAGGTTAATACAGTGGAGGAGTTTAAGCATGCATGGGATAGGTATAAGGCTATCCTAGATATAAGATAAGGTCAGGGACTAATGAAAGTATTACATTACTGAGAGGGTAGTGGATGTATGGAATAGTCTTCCAGTAGAAGTGGTAGAGGTTAATACAGTGAAGGAGTTTAAGCATGCATGGGATAGACACAAGGCTATCCTAGATATAAGACCGGGAACGGGGGACTAATAAAAGTATTTAGAAAAATTGGGCCGACTAGATGGACCGAATGGTTCTTATCTGCCGACACATGCTATGTTTCTATAATAACCCACTTTCCTGTGCAGACCTATCATCCTCAGTCAGCATATTAAAGGGACAGGGTCCAATTATTATTATTATTTTAAAGTGCTGTGTCATCCAAAGTAAAGGAAGAGATATGGCCTTACACATTGGTACTAGTGATAAAGTTAATGGGAGGCTGAGGGTCCTTGGAATGATATTAGGGCACTAGTTTACAGGTTTGGGGGAAGGATGGCCAAGGTCATATTCCCATACTGCTCCTCACCAAGGGTGCTAGAGACACTAAGTACACCTCTGCAAATGTAATATCTCTGCGACAAATACCAAGGTAAGTTAAAGAGAGGACAAGTAAGTTTCCCAGGGAAGCCATCCTATCTTGGTTATCACACTTGGGGTAAAACATCCTCTTGGTTGTAAATGGATATTGGATCTGATTACAAACGTCATTCCAGGAAATTAAGTCTGGACTTCTCCGGTGTCGTGCTATATACGCGTCTTTTGTAGCTGCAAAGACGAGAACCATCAAACTTGGAGTTTTATGTCCAAATGAAACATTTGAGGGAGGAGTACGGCCTGAGAATGAGAGGGAAAATTTCACGTTATCCAGCAGGGGGGGCAATCCCACCAAATGTTAGCTGATAAACCCTTAGTCCGCCAACGTCTACCCTAATTTGCACTACTAATCTTATGGCGTCTACTCCATAACCAAGTACGATATTTGCTCAAATATAAGACGACCCTGATTATAAGACGAATATAAGACTACCCTATAGGGAAAAAAGTTTAACTTGTAAATATACACATGTAAATTGCTTTTTCATATTTAATAAAATTTAAGATATAAAAAAATGTATTTCTTCTTTTTATATTATTTGCCCATCTGCCCCCCCCCCCAGACGTAGTAATGCATGTCCCCCACAGCCATCTATCCACCAGACTTAGCCAATGCTGCCTCTTCCCCCTCCCTCCCCCAGACCTGCCAATGCTGCCTCTTCCCCCTCCCTCTCCCAGACTTGCCAATGCTGCCTCTTCCCCCTCCCTCCCCCAGACTTGCCAATGCTGCCTCTTCCCCCTCCCTCCCCCAGACTTGCCCAATGCTGCCTCTTCCCCCTCCCTCCCCCAGACTTGCCAATGCTGTCTCTTCCCCCTCCCTCCCCCAGGCCTGCCAATGCTGCCTCTTCTCCCTCCCTCCCCCAGGCCTGCCAATGCTGCCTCTTCCCCCTCCCTCCCCCAGACTTGCCAATGCTGCCTCTTCCTCCCTCCCCCAGACTTGCCAATGCTGCCTCTTCCCCGCTCCCTCCCCCAGACTTGCCAATGCTGCCCCTACCCCCTCCCTCCCCCAGACTTGCCAATGCTGCCTCTTCCCCCTCCCTCCCCCAGACTTGCCAATGCTGCCTCTTCCCCCTCCCTCCCCCAGACCTGCCAATGCTGCCTCTTCCCCCTCCCTCCCCCAGACTTGCCAATGCTGCCCCTACCCCCCTCCCTCCCCCAGTCTTGCCAATGCTGCCTCTTCCCCCCTCCCTCCTCCAGACTTGCCAATGCTGCCCCTACCCCCCTCCCTCCCCCAGTCTTGCCAATGCTGCCTCTTCCCCCCTCCCTCCTCCAGACTTGCCAATGCTGCCTCTTCCCCCTCCCTCCCCCAGACCTGCCAATGCTGCCTCTTCCCCCTCTCTCCCCCAGACTTGCCAATGCTGCCTCTTCCCCCTCCCTCCCCAGGACCTGCCAATGCTGCCTCTTCCCCCTCCCTCCCCCAGACTTGCCAATGCTGCCTCTTCCCCCTCCCTCCCCCAGACTTGCCAATGCTGCCTCTTCCCCCCTCCCTCCCCCAGGCCTGCCAATGCTGCCTCTTCCCCCTCCCTCCCCCAGACTTGCCAATGCTGCCTCTTCCCCCTCCCTCCCCCAGGCCTGCCAATGCTGCCTCTTCCCCCTCTCTCCCCCAGGCCTGCCAATGCTGCCTCTTCCCCCTCCCTCCCCCAGACTTGCCAATGCTGCCTCTTCCCCCTCCCTCCCCCAGACTTGCCAATGCTGCCTCTTCCCCCTCCCTCCCCCAGACTTGCCAATGCTGCCTCTTCCCCCTCCCTCCCCCAGACCTGCCAATGCTGCCTCGATTTGACGTCTGATTATAAGATGAACCTCGAATAGAATACGAGGGATCTTTTTCAGAGTATTTGCTCTCAATATTCGAGCAAATACGGTAATATGAAAGGACAACTGTAGCAAAAAAATTAAGGGAAATCTTAATGTTTCAGCATACCAAGACAGTTTGGACAATACTTTGTTTCCAACTTTGTGGGAACAGTTTGGGGAAGGCTCTTATCTAATCCAGCGTACCTGTACCCCAGTGCACAAAGCAAGGTCCATAAAGACATGGTTGGATGAGTTTGGTCGAACACCTTTGGGATGAACTGGAGCAAAGATTGGGAGCCAGGCCTTCTCATCCAACATCAGTGCCTGACCTCACAAATGGTCTACTGGATGAATGGGCAACAATTCCAACAGAAACACCCCAAAAGCTTGTGGCAAGCCTTTCCCATAAGAGAGGGAGCTGTTATACTGCAAAGAGGGGAACAACTACATATTAATGTCTATGTATTTAAAATTCAAGGTCATAAAAGTCCCGTTTGGTGTAATGGTCAGGTGTCCTATACTTTTCTCCATATAGTGTATCTGTTGCATCAACTAAAAAAATATACAAATTAAGGCAATATAGTACTTTTAATCTCTCATCATACTGCAATATAAAAAAATATATATATTTTTACCAGTATTACCTCACAGACAAGGTGTCAGGAAACATGGCACAGTTTATTTGAAGAGAAGGAACACATTTTATTTAAATAAAGCACATTTCCCCGCAGCCTGGTGGAAAAGCAGATCTGCTGAGTGTGAAGAACTCACCCCTGACTTCCCCGAAAAAAAACAGACATTTCTTAGGAATATCTTCCATCGTTTCTCAGCCAAACACATCAGCCCGGCACAGCAAAAATTATCCCTGCGCCGCAAGGCCACGCCTATTTTCAAAGATGGCGTCCTCAAGGCTGCCCTCGAGAGTTTTGGGGGAAGTACTAGCCAAAAAGGTTGTCGGAGTTCCGCAGCATTCAGTTCCAGGCTACCCACTACAGATACCGGGGGGCCTGGATCTCATTTACCATCTCTTTAGGTGCAAGGCAGCAATACTGAGAGACCCCAATTTGCTGCTTTCTCATTTAGTATCTTACACAGAAATATCGAGAACTAAAATGAACAATTTCACAACGTCCTGGCCTCTCCAGAGAATGCCGCAAACTCACTCTGAAATGTTAAAAAAATCTGCAAACCGTATTACAGAAGTAAAGATACAGAGTTACATGGCTTTTTTTTTGCATTAGTTTTTCATTACATGATTCTGTAGAGTTGAGATGTTCCACTTATTGATGATAATAAGGCAGTACACGTTTCTTTTCACTTGTGCTTCTAACGTAGAAGATCCGAGTGGTCCTAGTTAGAGTTGAGCGGACACCTGGATGTTCGGGTTCGGCCGAACTTCGGAAAAAAGTCCGGGTTCGGGGTCGACCCCGAACCCCATTGAAGTCACTGGGGACACAAACTTTTGGGCACTAAAATGCCTCTAAAAAAGTCCTGGAAAGGGCTAGAGGGCTGCAAAAGGAAGTAAAATGTGGGTAAGAGTAGGACAAGTGCCCTGCAAACAAATATGGATAGGGAAATAACTTCAAATTACATAAAATACATACAAATTACAAATACAGCTGAGCCATAAAATAGCACTAGATGGGATCTTTGATTTTAGCTTTGGAAGAACATAAATCTAAATCTAAAGCATGGCTGCCAGGAGGATCAACAGAATTATCCATTTGAGAGAGGGTTGGAGTGCAGGGTATTCTCTTTCAGTTTATACTAAGTGACCCATAGGTTGAGGAGGCGGTGACCGTGGTGGTGTAGGTGGAAGCGGCGCTGGAGGAGGAGGAGGAGGAGGAGGTAGCCAGAATTTTTCTAAATGCGCTGTAAGCACAGTATTGGACTGTTCTATTTGACTCTTAGATATGAAGTGCGCCGCAAGACGCAAATGTACTATTTAGCACCCAAAACTATTAGAATTTTTCAAAGTGCGCTGTAAGCACAGTATTGGACTGTTCTATTTGACTCTCAGATATGAAGTGCGCCGCAAGACGCAAATGTACTATTTAGCACCCAAAACTATTAGAATTTTTCAAAGTGCGCTGTAAGCACAGTATTGGACTGTTCTATTTGACTCTCAGATACGAAGTGCACCGCAAGACGCAAATGTACTATTTAGAACCCAAAACTATTAGAATTTTTCAAAGTGCGCTGTAAGCACAGTATTTGACGGTTCTATTTGACTCTCAGATGTAATACATGTAATGCTATTGGCTTTCTATAAACCGAAATAGAGTCCCCATTCATACGAATAGGTCAATTAACCTTTTCGTATGAATGGGGATTCTATTTCTGTCAGGTCCGTGCTCCAGTCCCACGCCGCTTACCTCCAACGTTCGCTAAAAGCACTGTTAAGGTCCCCCGCTGTCAGCTGCTCCATGCAGTGCGTACCCGACAATGGAAATTAGCGCGTGCGCGTCAAAACACGCTGTCACTAGTATCACGGGCGTCGCTATGGAAACGGGAAGCATGGCGCGCATTACACACGTCACGGAGGCGGGGCTACAGCCCCTTAAAACACCAACGCGCGAAACTCAAAATTGCTTGATGATTCACAAGCTTCACTCTCGTTGTGTGACCCCCGTTTCTCCGTTTGTGGCTATCGATTCAATTTTTGATCTCCTGATTCCTGACCCGGCTTGCTCCCGTTTATTCTGCCTCTCTGTACTCCTGACCCTGGCTATCCGTTACTGGACTCTCTTGCTCTCTGGACTCCCAGATATTGGCTTACCTACTCGATTACCCTATTTGCTTGCTCCCTCGATTTGGACTACCTCGGCAGTGCTGTATGTTCCATCAGTATCCTGTTTACATCCATTGGACCACACTTGGTGCTCGTGCCCGATACCACAGGTAGTACCTGCCACTTCTAAGACCCTCAGGATCTGTGGTTTCAGGCAAGGGCGCTTAACTTCTGCTATTGGGGATCCCCTGCTTCTGAACCACGGTACGTCTGCTTGGCTTCCTGACAATTTCGGTTTATAGAAAGCCAATAGCATTACATGTATTCCATAAACCGAAAGTCTATAAACCGAATGTCGTTCGTTTATAGACTTTCGGTTTATAGAATACATGTAATACTATTGGCTTTCTATAAACCGAAATAGAGTCCCCATTCATAAGAATTTCTTATGAATGGGGACTCTATTTCAGTTTATAGAAAGCCAATAGTATTACATACAATGTAATCGCTGAACCCCGAACTCCAACACGGACATACGGTGAAATGTCCGTGTTCAGATCCGGGGTCCAAAAACCATAATGTTTGGTACGAACCCAAACAGTGCAGTTCGGGTTCGCTCAACACTAGTCCTAGTGTAAAGAAAAACTGGCAGGTACTTTTTTTAAGGTACATCCGTGAGGCGTCCATCAGTAGTATCTTCACCGCCTCTGTCGCAAACATTGAAAATGTCCGCCCGCCAGCATCCATTCGAACTCTGCGTCAGCCGAGAGATGGAGCTCAGAGTAAACCGGCATCTCTCTCTAAAGATACACATCGGGTTTACTTATGTTAAAGTTAAATAATTCTAAAAGTATAACATCAATATCTATATTTTGTATATGTTTCATTTACTTGTTTTTTTTTATATATTTACTTCCCCTCTAATGAGATCACAGGGCCCAGACATGTCTGATATGTTATATCCCATGATATGTTTTATGTTAATTACTGTACAGCTTTTTGGAATATAATATTATAATAATCAATAATCAAACTATTCGTAACAGGGGGAATATGATAGAAACATTTAAATACATAAAGGGAATCAACACAGTAAAGGAAGAGAGTATATTTAAAAGAAGAAAAACTACCACAACTAGAGGACATAGTCTTAAATTAGAGGGGCAACGATTTAAATGTAATATCAGGAAGTATTACTTTACTGAGAGGGTAGTGGATGTATGGAATAGCCTTCCGGCGGAAGTGGTAGGGATAAACACAGTGAAAGATTTTAAGCATGCGTGGGATAGACACAAGGCTATCCTAAGATATAAGGTAAGGAACTGGGCACTAATAAAAGTATTTAGAACATTGCGCTGACTAGATGGACCGAATGGTTCTTATCTGCCGACACATTCTATGTTTGTATGTTTCGTGTTACCGTATGTAAGGAATGAGCAGTGTGCCTTGCTGTGAGCAAATGTAAAAGGGGTCCAGTCACCTAAACATTGTGTATACTGGGACTGTAAAGAATCACAGAAAAATATCAAAATGGTCTCTACATTGTATTAGCCGAGTTGCAAGTAAATAAATGAATGTAAAAGATAATTTTCTATGGATCTATGGTGTCTCCGGTTTATTAAATCACCTTGTAGCTCAATATGATAATGAGCTACTGTGTAATGGGAAATGTGTAAGTTGCACAAGAGCTCACAGGACACATTTAACATTATTATTTTTCTCCTATTTTATGCAATTATGCTATGTATAGATTATTTTTGACCAATTTTTATCCTTTACATTCAAAGTACAAACAAAGTGCCAGAGTCCCTTGATGACCACTCTCTGACTTGTAAGCCCAGGTGTTAAAGGTCAGTCTAGGAGATAACAGATCTTTATTACTGGGAATAATTACAAAGGTCCAGACATCTTCACATCCCCTTTGTGATGGATCCTGATAAAGAATTGTACAAATACACATTCCCAGGTTGACATAGTAGAGAAAAGCATTTATTCCAACCCACATTGAACACTTTTTACCAGTCTGCTTAATGCATAAGTAAGTGTAAGTAGGAGAGAGGATTACGTTGATTTATATTGTCAGTTTCTGCACTGATCTTACAGATATCATGACACTGTCCCTCTAAATTCAGTTTGTGGAGGAGACAAGGATGGAAGAACTTAAAGGTGCTACTCACATTCATATCAGTGTGTAGTATACTTGAATATCATAGATGCCAACTGTCCCAGATTTCCCGGGACAGTCCCGTGAAAACCAAGATTGTCCTGGGGGAATTCTCAACCGTCACGCAACCCGCGCAGTTCGGTCTGCTTTAGCCATCCCTTCCACACGCGTCTGCTGGAAGTTTAATTAAAACTTTAATTAAAACAAAGAAACCTTCTGTCGGTGCACAGAGGAGACATGGGTACTGGGGCAGGTAGGAAGGGGGAGGAGGGTGGTGGCATATTACTGGGCAATTAAACTGTGGCATATTACTGGGCAATTAAACTGTAGCATATTACTGGGCATTTAAACTGTGGCATATTACTGGGTATTTAAACTGGGGCATTTTACTGGGCAATTAAACTGTAACATATTACTGGGGGCTCAGACTGTGGCATTTTACTGGGCATTTAAACTGTGGCATATTACTGGGCAATTAAACTGTAGCATATTACTGGGCAATTAACTGGTGGCATATTACTGGGCAATTAGGCTGGGCATATTACTGAGAAATTAAACTGTAGCATATTACTGGGCAATTAGGCTGGGCATATTACTGGGCAATTAAACTGTGGCATATTACTGGGCAATTAACCTGTGGCATATTACTGGGCAATTAGGCTGGGCATATTACTGGGAAATTAAACTGTGGCATATTACTGGGCAATTAGGCTGGGCATATTACTGGGCAATTAAACTGTGGCATATTACTGGGCAATTAACCTGTGGCATATTACTGGGCAATTAAACTGTGGCATATTACTGGGAAATTAAACTGTGGCATATTACTGGGCAATTAAACTGTGGCATATTACTGGGTGATCAAGCTGGGCATATTACTGGGCAATTAAACTATAGCATATTACTGGGCAATTAACCTGTGGCATATTACTAGGCAATTAAACTGTGGCATATACTTGGGCAATTAAACTATGGCATATTACTGGGCAATTAAACTGTAGCATATTACTGGGCAATTAAACTGTAGCATATTTCTGGGCAATTAAACTGTAGCATATTACTGGGCAATTAAACTGTGGCATATTACTGGGCAATTAAACTGTAGCATATTACTGGGCAATTAACCTGTGGCATATTACTGGGCAATTAAATGGTGGCATATTACTGGGCAATTAGGCTGGGCATATTACTGGGAAATTAAACTGTGGCATATTACTGGGCAATTAAACTGTAGCATATTTCTTGGCAATTAAACTGTGGCATATTACTGGGCAATTATGCTGGGCATATTATTGGGCAATTACATTGTGGCATATTACTGGGCAATTTTGCTGGGCATATTACTGGGAAATTAAACTGTGGCATATTACTGGGCAATTAGGCTGGGCATATTACTGGGCACGTACTGACACGTAGGGTTGCCACCTTTTTCTTCCATGCTACTACCTCCATAGACTTAACATTGGGGTCAAGCCAATTTTTTACCGGCCTGCCGGTTAAATACCGGCCAGGTGGCAACCCTACTGACACGCTGTTTGGTGGTAAAGCTGGCAAAGAAAACCTGGGTGTAAATCCTGCAAAGAAAAGCTTGGTGTAAATCTGGCACTGGAAAGCTGTTTGGGGGCAAAGCTGGTACTGACTAGCTGTTTGGGGAATCTTTTCCCACATGTGCTCATGGACTGTTTAATAGAAAGTTCAGTAAATAATACAATCCTTGGAGTCACTATAGTCCTGTAACTCTGTGAATAAGATAGCTGCGATCCTGGCCCCCACCAGGTAGGCCATATATACCTGCCTTCGTGACACGTTAATCTGCAGCTTGCACTAGCACAAATCCTAATTTATCCAGGGCTCATCTGACAAATAAAGACGGCTGGTCTATGTACCGTGCACACGTTTGCAGAATTGGTTCTGTCATCTCTCTCACACACGGACCTAGGCTCCCAAGAACATGAAATGTCTATTCATAGCCAGCCTCCATACAAGTGATGCTGTTTGTGAATGGTTCAGCAGCTTCCACAGAAGGTGAACGGAAAAGTAAATAAGCTGACAGATCTGGTGATGAATGAACCGTTTCCTCGGATATTCTGCTCAGGATTTTCCACTTTGTTATTTGCAGAAGGAAAGGATACGGGGCCAGCTGTACGGCATGCCAATTCTGTGGATATTGATGCAAGGTCTTCATTGAACGGTGGTTATCACTGGATTATTCTACAAACTGCAACGGAAAAATGTGAAGATAAAACATCCACCATGCAACTTCAGCAGGTAACTGACCCTAAACCGGCAGCTATATTTAGGAACACTTATCAGAAGGGGAATGAAAGATGGAGAGTGAAAGAAGCGGGGAACCTTTGCTGGATTTACCACACTAGACCTGGTTGTGGACAGACAGGAGAAAAGTTAAGGCAGTCTGCAATCAACCATGAACCGACCAAAAGTTAAGGTAGTGGCGGCCTGGCTCTATAGACACCTGGCATGGCACTTCCCTCTTCCCCCTTACTGGTCAAGCTACAATCAGGAAGGCCAACAGGTGCACCTGTGATCCCCCCAACCTGCCGCTGGCCCCACCTGAAAGGTGCAGGGAAAGTGTTTTCAATGCACTTAGGTGTATGCACTGGCACACAGCGACCAGCGACCACGCAGTGGGTGTCCACCCCTCTTCTGTCCATAGCCCACTGTGTTAAGGCAGTCAGCGGTCAGTCATAAACAGGGCAGAAGTAAGGGCACTTAACAAATCGATCATAAAAAGGCCAGAAGCTAAGGCAGGTGGCAATTAACCATGAAGAAGTCAAAGGTTAGGGCAACCAAGAATCAGCTATTAACAGCCAAAAATCGGTAATAGACAGGTATAAAATCAGGACAGGCAGCACTCTATAATAGACAGGTATAAAATCAGGACAGGCAGCACTCTATAATAGACAGTTTTAAAATCAGGCCAGATAGCACTCTATATTTGGTATAAAGCCACAGCAGACCAACCTTGAACAGCCTTGAACAAAAAAACTCACAAACTCTAATGCCTGGGACTACCCTTGTCTTCCACACAGGATGCCTTCTCCTCCACAGCATCTCCAGAGAACCACGTTGTCATCTGATGACAGGGTAATGGATTAATATGCTCCTTAGTATGCTAGTAATCTGACCGTGGCTTGTCTCTGTCCACTCTGGGTCCCGAAGTATACTGTACTCTGTACTCTTGCATATTGGGTTCAAGATCTGACACACACAGACCAAAAGTCATCACCGTATTGACTGATCACAGACAAGAAGTCAGGGAAGGCAGTGATCAATCATGGACATAGGACAATTAAGGACAAAATAAGGGCAGGCGCATAAAAAGAGCGAGAAGTGCTGAATCCAAAGTTCCAATATTCAGTGAATGAGTCCTCTAGCATCACTAATATATTAGTTTAGGGGCCAATATTCCATATAAAGGTCGAAAGTCAAGGCAGGCAGCAATCGGTGACTTGCAAATAAAATGTCGGGGCAGGCAGAGGTTCATCACCGGCTTGCAATCAATTGTGGGTAAGATGGGGCAGGCAGAGATCAAAGATGGGGCAGGCAGAGATCAATCAAAGATGGGGCAGGCAGAGATCAATCAAAGATGGGGCAGGTAGAGATCAAGCACACACACACAGAGGACAGAATTCAGGGTACCCAGCAATCCTTCATAGGCAGGCCACAAGACGAGGCAGGCAGAGACCAATCCAAGATGGGGCAAGCAGAGACCAATCCAAGATGGGGCAAGCAGAGATTAATCCAAGATGGGGCAGGCAGAGATCAATCCAAGATGGGGCAGGCAGAGATCAATCAAAGATGGGGTAGGCAGAGATCAATCAAAGATGGTGCAAACAGAGATAAATCACACACAGACAAAAATAAAGATCAATGAACACTGCTGATTGGATGGAGGCCTTGCGAGGTTGGAACTAATACAAAATCGTATGAGCTCTGGTAGCCTGACCGTGACAGTAAGCGGATCCTAGTTATAAGTGGACGGAGCACGGCACATGCCGCCAGACACTAGTCAGCAACATTACAGTTGACCCCCCACACCCGCTTTTTTTTGGCCTATGGTCTAGTGTTACATTAGGTTTACAATTAGTGTTAAATTTAGGGTTGGTGTTAAAAGGTCACTTGGAAGAAAATGTTTAGGAAAAAGCTATACACTACTTTCTGTTATTGACCTATAACTTGCAAAAAAACAACAGAAAAGACATAAACATGGGCTATTTCTAAACTAACAAATATAATAATCTAGGATAGCAGGATGTTTTATTACCATTTGTAGATGTATAAAAGTTTTTCAATGATATAATATCATCACAATAAGGGAATCAAACAAAAGTCCTTCTTAGGCCAATAGAAACAATATTTATTTAGTGTGAGTACAGTAAATGAGAACGAGGGGGGGAAACAGCTAAACACAAACACCGCAGAAGTATAAAAAAAACACATGGTCCAAAATGTTCTCGTAATCTGGTCACTAAGGACCTATTTAGCAAGAACAATCCAAAAATCCCTTGTTTCTCTTTTGTAAGAGTTCATAATTTTTGGTTTGTATAACTGTATCACAGAGCTCCAGACCAATAAACCTCCCAATAAAGGGAGTTTAAACTTCACCAAAATATTTTTTTTCTTATTCCCAATTACTTATCAAATTACATAAATAGTTTCCAATTGACCATAAAGTCACTGAAAATTATTTGATAATGCCCCACTCACAGCCCCACCTTTAGCCACGCCCACAAAAAATAAAAGTGTCCCTCTTTGGACCTTTGAAATGTTGGGAGGTATGCTAAGATGTATCTGGAACCCCCGCTGGCCCGCCAAGCTCTACCTCCGTCGTGTCCATTAATATGTATATTTTTGGGGGGCCCATTTTTCCAGCAGACGTATGAGTTAAATGTTCACATCAGCCTGAAGCTGGCCTTCTTACCTACACGTTTTCACAATTCAGCACTGACGTTATTGCCTCACACTAATTAGCAGACAACCGTTTCCGATTATCAGCATTTTAGAAAACTCAGGCTTTTCCAAGAATAAAAGATAAAATAAGAGGGATTCTTTTTGCTGCTCCGGGAGACTCTGCAGCTGCTAAACGTTTGCACAATGTATCCGCTGCAGGCTGGGCCTGTTGAGTCGGTTCATTGATACATTTCTTGCACTATTTGTGGTTTTTCTAAGAATTCCAGCCATTCATGTGAAGTCAGGAAACAAAATGCGGCATTTAGCAATATTCTGCTTAATTAAATGGATTATTGGGAGCCTATACCCCACATCATTCCCACCCATGTAAGGGACCAAGCTCCAGATCCTTTTAACTCGGTTCGAGAAAATCCAGCCAAGAAAGATTTTTTTCTTAGCATCAAAAATATTAATTCCGTTTTTGCGTCTGTAACACTGGTAGTTTTCTTTATGGTCTCTACATATTTGAAGGTTAATCGTATAAAAGACTGCCTGCAGTAAAGCCACTATTTGGAACCCCCTCCCTGATTCTATCATCAGCAGAGCCCCCCATGCCCCTCGGCAGTTATCCTCACACCATGGAGCGAGGCCTCTCACCATGAGGATTGGATTCATCTGTCAGCAGCATAATTTTTTTGGGAAACAGTCCCCACCACTTTTTTTCAAATTATTTAATCAGGTCTTCATGAACTAGGGAATTAAATAATTAAGGCCAAAGTAGCAGACTTTGAAGCGTAGCTGAATGGGAGAATCTTTCCAACTCTGTTGGCTGTGGTCTTCAGCTTGCATTTCCCTTTGTCATTTCTGCAGTTCCCCGTTTCATGCATGAAGCTCTACATACAGTATATTTTGTTATAGTTTATGTGTAAGATTGTGAAGTTTTTTTTCCCTATGATTCCCCATCACTTTATTCATCTTTATAAATAAACTGTAGAAAGCGTGCAAGCCTATCTTTATCTTGCCTGAGATTGACTGTCCTTCCAAACCCGTCCCCAAGGCCCACCCAAGAGTCCAGAATTTAGGTTTTGGCCATTTGTGTTTTAAGGTGTTTTTTATATATATATATATATATATATATATACACCACAGACACAACTGGGTAATCCCCAAATCCCGGATTGTTGGGTCGGCTTTGAGGACTGGTTTGGGAACCAGTAATCTAAGGGGTTCCAGACTCAAGAGCCACAATCCCTAATGTACATAAGGGATAAGATTTATTATGCATAGGTTTAATCTCTGGAATTATTTATAAAAGGTGCGGCACAGGAAAGAGTGTAAGAATTGTGTTTTAAAAAAAGGTATGAACTATTGAAATTCCCACTTTTTTCAGATGCCGGACATAGTGCCAAAAAAGGATTTGGTGGAGGTTGTCCCCTTTACAGCACCTGACTTCCTGCTCGGTGAAAGAGGCGTGAGCTAAGGCGGGTGTAGCTACGAGACGCCGTATCAGATGTCTGGATCTCATTTACTCGCAATTAGAAGGTTTATTCTGTTAAAAGCAGTGCCGGTGATCAGTGTACATTGTCAGCAGCAATGATGGGACAGATCTGAATGTGACCCGATCTGCAAGGGACTTGGCCCCTCCCCCCACAAAATGGGACTGTTCCGGCAAGTTTGGCACTGTTGGCGACTATGCCTGAGTTGCAACATAATGAAGAACCCTGGAGCAACTAAGAAGTGCCTGGTTCTATTTTGGGGTAGAAGTCTAAGAGGTCCAGTCACCATGGAAGCAGAATATTCCTGCTGATTAAATCACTTTAAAACTTTGCCCCAGATTTGAGATTATGGAAAGAAGTCCCAGTATATCATGTTCTGCCAGTATGTATATCACAGCCATGGCGTCCTCCAGAAAACGCCAGGCACAATAATTATGGCGTGCCCTTCTCTGCTGTGCAGTTTGAATGGTAACTCCGGCTAACGTGCATCAGATAGTAGAGATGTGTGCATGGTGTAATAATCTACCTGCCGTGTCTCCTATCAGATTCCCAGGATGCAGCTCATACCAGAGGAACTCATCAGTAGCAATGAGCCTATCTGTATTAGGGTTGTCACCTTTTCATCCAAAAAATCCCGGCCATGCTACTGTCTACATAGACTTAACACTGGCCGCAAGCCAATTTTTTACCGGCCTGGTGGGAACTCTGATCTGTACTAAAATGTAATACCTGTCAGGCTCTAATAAAACATTACTCAGTCTATACACGTAAAATGGCACGTTAAAATGATCCATGGTCTTTAAATGGAGGAGAATGAACTGTATCCTCGGTGATCCAGCACATTCATTATTAATAACCCCGGCTGGAAAAACCAGTCAGATGGGGAAATTCACTCCCGGAAGATAGCGCAGCTTTGAGTATTGTGCAAATAATTACATAACAAGTAACATAGAAACATAGAATGTGTCGGCAGATAAGAACCATTCGGTCCATCTAGTCTGCCCAATTTTTTTTTGAGTACTTTTATTAGTCCCCCGGTCCCGGTCTTATAGCTAGGATAGCCTTGTGTCTATCCCACGCATGCTTAAAATCCTTGACTGTGTTTACCTCTACCACTTCTACTGGAAGACTATTCCATACATCCACTACCCTCTCAGTAAAGTAATACTTTCATTAGTCCCTGGCCTTATCTTATATCTAGGATAGCCTTGTGTCTATCCCACGCATGCTTAAAATCCTTGACTGTATTAACCTCTACCACTTCTACTGGAAGGCTATTCCATACATCCACTACCCTCTCAGTAATGTAATACTTTCATTAGTCCCTGGCCTTATCTTATATCTAGGATAGCCTTATACCTATCCCATGCATGCTTAAACTCCTTCACTGCATTAACCTCTACCACTTCTACAGGAAGACTATTCCATGCATCCACTACCCTCTCAGTAAAGTAATACTTTCATTAGTCCCTGGCCTTATCTTATATCTAGGATAACCTTATACCTATCCCACGCATGCTTAAACTCCCTCACTGTATTATCATCTACCACTTCTGTTGGAAGACTCTTCCATAAATCCACTACCCTCTCAGTAATGTAATACTTTCATTAGTCCCTGCCCTTATCTTATATCTAGGATAGCCTTGTGCCTATCCCACGCATGCTTAAACTCCTTGACTGTGTTTACCTCTACCACTTCTGCTGGGAGGCTATTCCATACATCCACTACCCTCTCAGTAAAGTAATACTATCATTAGTCCCTGGCTCCTTATCTTATATCTAGGATAGCCTTGTGCCTATCCCATGCATGCTTAAAATCCTTGACTGTGTTTACCTCTACCACTTCTGCTGGCAGGCTATTCCATACATCCACTACCCTCTCAGTAAAGTAATACTTCGTGATAAAGTAAGTAGAAAAATATATGGAAAAGGGGCGGCCACATACGGTAGACTTCAGATGCTTGAGAGCCACAAGGCATGCACATATTGTTACTAAAATGATATCTAAATATTAATACATGTATGTAATATTATGTATTCATTTGTAGTTATTCATGTGTATACCTAGAGACTTGCCATTTGCACTCAGACTTTCCTTTTGCACCTTGAGATGTGCAATTTGAACCCAGACTTGCCATTTGCACCCAGACTTGCCTTTTGCACCTTGAGACTTGACATGTGCACCCAGACTTGCCATTTGCACCTTGAGACTTGCCATTTGCACCCAGACTTGCCACCCAGAGACAGTGGTGTATCTTGGTTTTGTCAACTCATATACATAGCAATCCTCTGCGTAATGGGAATTGAAGAGCAAGAACCCTCTCCCCTCCCCTTCACCTCCACGCAAGTATTTGCCTGTGACTACTAATTGGCTATGCGGAGGCAGTTATTGCTATCAGATTGGACTCTTCATTGTAACGGCTCTGTTATTTGGGTCAGTTTTTCACTTCCACTAGCTGTCATTTTTAGATATTGGTAATTTGGCAGTACCCATTTCCACTGAGCCACATGCATTTCCAACTAAAATAGATGGCAGTAGTCTAAAAGTCACGGAGGAGGCGATGCATCAATGCCAATGAGCAATCGTTGGACGGAGGAGATTTTTTTCTCAAGTGGACTTTGGATATAACAGGTCTGTAAGAGGGAAACCCAGGCAGACTCGGAAATTACAAAGATGTCATTGTACCAGCAGGGAATGACTGTACCTGCATCTCTGGGAATTGGGTGGTCAGGAGTAGGAAACATAATGCCCCCCCAGGGTTTAATGGGTGATTCCTACAATGACACACCATTCCACACGTAATCCCCTCTCTGGAGACCACAAGGGTTTCCCTGTATCACGAACTCAACCCAAGAGAGGTGACTGTATGGAAAATAAATCCGATATAGCTCTGGACTCGGAGGTTCTAATTAGGACTCGATGGCAGTATGGAATTTCCATTTGCTAAGGGTTGTTTTGTTATAACCTTGGCAGGTATTTCTCAGTGGTTCAAGTTATTCACGTCTTTAATCTTCCAAAATGTCTGGTTCTTTGAACCTTACCGATAAGGTTGTGTAACATGGCATTCCTGGGTATCTGAGGTTATTTTGCATTTACACAGCCAATGAAATCCTTTTGTATTTATTTATAATTTATCATTATGGAGGGTAGATTTGGTGGATATCCATATACATCCCTATGCTGTCCTCTTTCCTCTCTGCAGAGCCTCATTCCACAAAGCAGAGTTTCGTGCCGACTCTTTCCCCAGCACAGGGCCATGGGAGTCTATTTGTCGATGTGTAGTAGAAGCATCAGGCAAGGTAACAATACAGTGTCATGTAGAAACTGTATCGTTACCAGGCTTGATGCTTATACTAGAAAACTATATAGAATGCATTGTAACAATCCAGTGTCTATCCCTAAACACATATACATTGTAAGAACCCTCCCTGTTCACATCTATCTTTATATACAAGTTTTGTTTAAAGCCTACAGGTATCCAGGGTATATATTTAGGGCCTGGATTTCTTACACCCTAGTGAAAGCTCTCCAATTTCAAAATCTTCCTTAAAATGTGCCACAGAGGGCACATGGTATCACAATTCACCAGCAGTGTATGTGATATCCAATATACAACACAAGCAACGTGTCGGGTTTAAGAACAACATGAATTATACTAAAAGAAAATCAGCATCAGCAGTATCAGACTGACTTTAGAACAAAGCCCATTCATTGCTCAATAATAGACCTTTCTGGGGAGTCTTGATAGACAACAGAAGTGTGTGGCTCATTTGGAAGGAGCACTGGAGTTTAGGGCCCCATAACAAGAAGTTGTGTCTATGGTGACTTTGGGGTATCCAGTACAGGTTGGGGTAAACAGAGTCAAGGAGTTTAAGCATGCGTGGGATAGACACAAGGCTATCCTAGCTATAAGACCGGGAACGAGGGACTAATAAAAGTTAAAATTGGGCAGACTAGATGGACCGAATGGTTCTTATCTGCCGACACATTCTATGTTTCTAGGTTGGAGTCCAGGTGCAAGCGGCTGAAAGCCCCTCTTCACCAGCGGTGGAGCCCCAAGCAGGGGTCATGTAGGATTCTCACAAGTCATAGTCAGGCAGAGTTAGTAGAAATAACTGGAACAATGTCGTGTCATAGAGCCAAAGGTCAGGGCAGGCGGAAAGCAAACAAATGAAAAAATACATAGCCAAGTTAGAACCGGGTATTCAGGGCCAATACAAGGGATCTCTGCAACTGTAAGGAAGCTAGCAAAGGTTGCCAGCCCTAATTGCTGGAAGGATGGGCTTTATATGATTCAAGGGATCATTGAAGCAATAACTAGCATCTGAGCGGTTGGAGAGAGAGATAGAGAGGTGGGAATAATATACTTCTGCTACAACAGACAATAAAACCTGCAGGTTTGTTCCTGAGTAGGAGCCTGGACCAGCAAATCCTGGAGAATATATGGAATAAATCAGTATATTCTGCTGAACTATGCAATGTTGATGACACATTTACTCAGGGGGAGGCAGCAGGATTGTTCATGGTGTATTATTTAATGATGGTCTATTGACCTTCACTGACCTTGCCATGGACACTGGTGACCTTGTACGGACATGTGGCCTATCCCTAAATCTACTTTTGGTAATAATACACTTTTAGATGCAGCATATAAAGGGTACCACGGGCAATGAAGACCGTTTAACCAAGTGTACTGGGTTTGGCTACTTGTATTACTGTTGTCTGAGGGTGATCAGAGTTGAAGTCCAGCAACCATTTGCTGGAACATTTCTGTTATTTTATAAGTGTCATAAAATATTTAAATATTAGAGGGAAAAATGTTTAACAATAATATCCGGATGTATTACTTTACAGAGAGGGTAGTGGGTGCATGGAATAGTCTTCCAGTAGAAGTGGTAGAGGTTAATACAGTGAAGGAGTTTAAGCATGCGTGGGATAGGTATAAGGCTATCCTAGATATAAGATAAGGTCAGGGACTAATGATAGTATTACATTACTGAGAGGGTAGTGGATGTATGGAATAGTCTTCCAGTAGAAGTGGTAGAGGTTAATACAGTGAAGGAGTTTAAGCATGTGTGGGATAGGTATAAGGCTATCCTAGATATAAGATAAGGCCAGGGACTAATGATAGTATTACATTACTGAGAGGGTAGTGGATGTATGGAATGGTCTTCCAGTAGAAGTGGTAGAGGTTAGTACAGTGAAGGAGTTTAAGCATGCGTGGGATAAGTATAAGGCTATCCTAGATATAAGAGAAGGCCAGGGACTAATGAAAGTATTACTTTACTGAGAGGGTAGTGGATGTATGGAATAGTCTTCCAGTAGAAGTTGTAGAGGTTAATACAGTGAAGGAGTTTAAGCATGCAGGGTATAGGTATAAGGCTATCCTAGATATAAGATAAGGTCAGGGACTAATGAAAGTATTACATTACTGAGAGGGTAGTGGATGTATGGAATAGTCTTCCAGTAGAAGTGGTAGAGGTTAATACAGTGAAGGAGTTTAAGCATGCATGGGATAGGTATAAGGCTATCCTAGATATAAGATAAGGCCAGGGACTAATGAAAGTATTACTTTACAGAGAAGGTAGTGGATGCATGGAATAGTGTTCCAGCGGAAGTGGTAGAGGTTAAAACAGTGAAGGAGTTTAAGCATGCATGGGATAGGTATAAGGCAATCCTAGCTATAACATAAGGCCAGGGACTAATGAAAGTATCACTTTACTGGGAGGGTAGTGGATGCATGGAATAGTCTTCCAGTAGAAGTGGTAGAGGTTAATACAGTGAAGGAGTTTAAGCATGCATGGGATAGGTATAAGGCTATCCTAGATATAAGATAAGGCCAGGGACTAATGAAAGTATTACATTACTGAGAGGGTAGTGGATGTATGGAATAGTCTTCCAGTAGAAGTTGTAGAGGTTAATACAGTGAAGGAGTTTAAGCATGCATGGGATAGGTATAAGGCTATCCTAGATATAAGATAAGGTCAGGGACTAATGAAAGTATTACATTACTGAGAGGGTAGTGGATGTATGGAATAGTCTTCCAGTAGAAGTGGTAGAGGTTAATACAGTGAAGGAGTTTTAGCATGCATGGGATAGGCACAAGGCTATCCTAGATATAAGATAAGACCAGTGACTAATGAAAAGATTACTTTACTGAGAGGGTAGTGGATGCATGGAATAGTCTTCCAGTAGAAGTGGTAGAGGTTAATACAGTGAAGGAGTTTAAGCATGCGTGGGATAGGTATAAGGCTATCCTAGATATAAGATAAGGTCAGGGACTAATGAAAGTATTACTTTACTGAGAGGGTAGTGGATGTAAGGAATAGCCTTCCAGCAGAAGTGGTAGAGGTTAATATAGTGGAGTTTAAGCATGCGTGGGATAGGTATAAGGCTATCCTAGATATAAGATAAGGCCAGGGACTAATTATAGTATATAGTCTTTGGGCAGACTAGATGGCTGAATGGTTGTGTGATTCTCTATGTTTGCCATTCTCGCAGTTCTCCTTTGGTGGCTGTTTGTATGGCTGGCAGATGGCATTCAGGAATATATCTCATACAGTCATTCCCAGGGTCATTCCCCAAAGGAATGAACATTAACTCTCGGAGTACCAGAAAGGGTGGTTCAGTGAACCTCAAAACACCTGAATGCAAAGGGTTAATCATCAGCGCAATGATACAGTCGGGTGCTTTTAATGATTTGATCCCAAGGGGAACATTCAGCCATTTCCATCTATAGACCTCCTGTGATGTTTGAATGTTTGTTACTTACAATACAGGGCTCTGTGTATTAACACTGGCCCAGCTGCTTCAAGCCTTGTAATAACCCGACGACCCTGGCATTACTTGATGAGTTACTGCTGATTCTTGAATTGAGCTCCCTCTACAGGTAAAGGAAGGTTACAGCAGCCCGCAGTAAAGTGAGAGTATGACTCCACAGCAATAAAACTCACAGTAACGTGCAGAGTGTGAGTGTATCACAGACTCCACATCAATAAAACTCACAGTAATGTGCAGTGTGTAAGTGTATCAAAGAATCTACAGCAATACAACTCACAGTAATGTGCAGTGTGCGAGTGTATCACAGTCTCCACATCAATAAAACTCACAGTAATGTGCAGGATGTGAGTGTATCACAGACTCCACAGCAATAAAACTCACAGTAATGTGCAGCGTGTGAGTGTATCACAGACTCCACAGCAATAAAACTCACAGTAATGTGCAGCGTGTGAGTGTAGTGTGTGAGTGTATCACAGACTCTACAGCAATAAAACTCCCAGTAATGTGCAGTGTGTGAGTGTATTGCAGACTCCACATCAATAAAACTCACAGTAATGTGCAGTGTGTGTGTATCACAGACTCCACATCAATAAAACTCACAGTAATGTGCAGTGTGTGAGTGTATCACAAGCTCCACAGCAATAAAACTCACAGTAATGTGCAGTGTGTGAGTGTATCACAGACTCCACATCAATAAAACTCCCAGTAATGTGCAGCGTGTGAGTGTAGTGTGTGAGTGTATCACAGACTCTACAGCAATAAAACTCCCAGTAATGTGCAGTGTGTGAGTGTATCACAGACTCCACAGCAATAAAACTCACAGTAATGTGCAGTGTGTGAGTGTATCACAGAATCTACAGCAATAAAACTCACAGTAATGTGCAGAGTGTGAGTGTATCACAGACTCCACAGCAATAAAACTCACAGTAATGTGCAGTGTGTGAGTGTATCACAGACTCCACAGCAATAAAACTTACAGTAATGTGCAGTGTGTGAGTGTATCACAGTAATGTGCAGTATGTGAGTGTATCACAATAATGTGCAGTATGCGAGTGTATCACAGTAATGTGCAGTATGCGAGTGTATCACAGTAATGTGCAGTATGCGAGTGTATCACAGTAATGTGCAGTACGCGAGTGTATCACAGTAATGTGCAGTATGTGAGTGTATCACAGTAATGTGCAGTATGTGAGTGTATCACAGTAATGTGCAGTATGCGAGTGTATCACAGTAATGTGCAGTATGCGAGTGTATCACAGTAATGTGCAGTATGTGCAGTGTATCACAGTAATGTGCAGTATGTGAGTGTATCACAGTAATGTGCAGTGTGTGAGTGTATCACAGTAATGTGCAGTATGTGAGTGTATCACAGTAATGTGCAGTATGTGAGTGTATCACAGTAATGTGAAGTATGTGAGTGTATCACAGTAATGTGCAGTATGTGAGTGTATCACAGTAATGTGCAGTATGTGAGTGTATCACAGTAATGTGCAGTATGTGCAGTGTATCACAGTAATGTGCAGTATGTGAGTGTATCACAGTAATGTGCAGTATGTGAGTGTATCACAGTAATGTGCAGTATGTGAGTGTATCATCACTTTGTGTTCCTTGCTCTGTTTCATCTTGTTTCTGTTCTGTTGAATCCCTTTTCTCGCTGTTCTCTGTGTTCCTTTGATGGGTATGATGTCCTCTGAAATGGTTGGTCCCCAATGTTGTGGTTCAAGTTGATTCTGGGACATTTCGATAAAATCCTGCCGACTGTACTGTGTGGTACGAAGCCCTGGAGGGGAAGTAGTTTTAATAAGTGATCCTGAATCTCTAAAACTCACTTTAATTCAGCTGAAACTAAAACAAACATCAACAATCCTCTCCACATGTCTGGCCCCATAATCAGGACCTAGAGGGCAGAGCCTCACAGGGGGCTATAAAAGGAAAAGTAGGGAAAACTCCTCTTGGAGGAAAACTCACACTGCAGGGCGATCTAGCTGCCCATGCGCATACAATGCCAACCAACCGCATATGCACAGTGGCAATGGCACGTCGTTTGTACATATGTAGAATTACATCAGGGCTACATGACACCGGCAGTGGATCAGGACTGTGCCGCGCAAGGTGTCATGGTTATTCTGAGTCTGTGGCTGTTTCGTTTTCAGCCTCTAGTGGCCGCTGTTCTAGGGTGCCCATTCTACTCCTGTTGTCAGCTGCCTCATTATCCTCAGCCGTTCCCTATTTAAACCTGCAGCATATGGCACTCGGTGCCTTTGCATTGCTTTGGTTGCTGCCTGTGTTAGTGCCTTGTGCCTATTACTTGCGTTCCTGTGTTCTATTACTGATTATTTGTTGCCGACTCCTGCTAGTTCTGACCTTGTCTGATTGCCGCCTGTCCGGACCTGTTTTTGCCTGTCCCTTACTACGTCTGTTTGCTGCCAGCCTCTATCCTTGCCTGTTTGACTATTCTTCTGTCTGAGCCCTCGGTACCTTCGCCTTGTTCTTGTACCTCTGTCCCAGTCTCCTGTTGGTTTGGTTTACGCTTCGGTATCCTGGTAATAGGTCAGAGTGCAAAAGTCCTGGGGGGAAAGAAACCTGCGGTTCAACCATAGGGTGGATTTCCTCCAGGCAGAATAATTCTGTTCTGTTACCTGGGTCCTTTGCAAAAGGCCTGTACCTATTCTGCACAGAGGTTCCAACTTCGTACCAGATTATTAAAGGCCCACGTCCTGCTCTGAGAGCTGCCAGTCCTGTCTCTGCATCCTGTTGTCAGTTGCCGGTCCTGTCTCCACTACCAGTCCTGTCAGAAAATTCCATCCAGTCCATAGTTATGCATCGTGGGGGGCAGACAGACCCCACACCCTGCCCTGCAACGAGGCTCCTCCCTGGTCGGTTATCCCAGGTTGTGACACAAGGCATCAGTAGAAACCCATTTGGACATTTTCATTCCAGCCACATAAAAGTCATCCAGGACAGATATCAATTCCTGCAGAGAAAAATGGGAGACCCAACTTCTTAAACCCATGTAACTCATCCCTCAGGATAAGTGCGGAGACGCGCTGTGATTGGCTAGACTGACCCCAGCCAATCACCATGCATCTCGGTCTACATAACTATACTTCCTCCAATTACATTAATCGGTCTACTCAATAAATGTTAATGGTTTGGACACAGAGGAGGCTCTGAGGAGGCTTCCTCTCGCCCCTGCTATTTAATATGGCATTGGATCCATTGACCTTTGAGGGCCTGATAACACGGAATAATACCGGTAAGGTGATGACCGGCTCTTATTTGTATCTAAACCACAGCTATCTCTAAGCAAGGTGTATCTCACTCAGTCTCAGAAACCTACAGCCTCAGACTTGGACACAACTTGGCTCCCCCTAGGGAAACATAACCTGGGCATCTTTTGGGAAAGTCAAGCCCTAACTTATTTGTGCTTGAAAATTCCAACGCTCCTTCCTCGCTGATTGTCCCTCCTGTTATACAGAAGATAAAAACTGAACTGGGGCAGGGGGGGGGGGGGGGGGGCATTATGGAAAATGATCATCTTCACGGGACTGTTTTATTAATTTCTAACACTCCCAATCTTAATTTCTATATAATACATACTGCTCACTGTTGCCAGACCAGTGACTCTTAATTACTGATAATGTACAATACTAACATGTAGTATAATGATGGGATGTTATGAGGCTGGTATAATGATGGGATGTTATGGGGCTGGTATAATAATGGGATGTTATGGGCTGGTATAATGATGGGATGTTATGGGACTGGTATAATGATGGGATGTTATGGGGCTGGTATAATGATGGGATGTTATGGGGCTGGTATAATAATGGGATGTTATGGGCTGGTATAATGATGGGATGTTATGGGGCTGGTATAATGATGGGATGTTATGGGGCTGGTATAATGATGGGATGTTATGGGGCTGGTACAATGATGGGATGTTATGGGGCTGGTAAAATGATGGGATGTTATGGGGCTGGTACAATGATGGGATGTTATGGGGCTGGTACAATGATGGGATGTTATGGGGCCGGTGTAATGATGGTATGTTATGGGGCTGGTATAAGGATGTGATGCTATGGGGCTGGTATAATGAGGCTATGGTGTGGGGCTGGTATGATGATGCAATGCTATAGGGCTGGTATAATGAAGTCATGCTATGGGGATGGTATAATGATGGGATGTTATGGGGCTGGTACAATGATGTTATGCTATGGGGGTGGTTTAATGATGGGATGTTATGGGGTTGGTATAATGATGGGATGTTATGGGGCTGGTATAATGATGTGATGTTATGGGGTTGGTAGAATGATATGATGTTATGGGGCTGGTATAATGAGGCTATGGTGTGGGGCTGGTATAATGATGCAATGCTATGGGGCTGGTACAATGATGCAATGCTATGGGGCTGGTACAATGATACAATGCTATGGGGCTGGTACAGTGATGCAATGCTATGGGACTGGTACAGTGATGCAATGCTATGGGGCTGGTACAGTGATGCAATGCTATGGGGCTGGTACAATGATGTTATGCTATGGGGCTGGTATAATGATGGAATGTTATGGGGCTGGTATAATGATGGGATGTTATGGGCTGGTATAATGATGGGATGTTATGGGGCTGGTATAATGATGTTATACTATGGGGCTGGTATATTGATGTTATACTATGGGGCTGGTATAATGATGAGATGTTATGGGGCTGGTATAATGATGTTATGCTATGGGGCTGGTATAATGATGGAATGTTATGGGGCTGGTATAATGATGTGATGTTATGGGGCTGGTACAATGATGTTATACTATGGGGCTGGTATAATGATGTTATACTATGGGGCTGGTATAATGATGTTATGCTATGGGGCTGGTATAATGATGGGATGTTATGGGGCTGGTATAATGATGGGATGTTATGGGGCAGGTATAATGATGATATGTTACTGGGCTGGTATAATGATGTGATGTTATGGGGCTGGTATAATGATGGGATGTGATGGGGCTGGTATAATGATGGTATGTTATGGGGCTGGTATAATGATGGGATGTTATGGGGTTGGTATAATGATGGGATGTTATGGGGCTGGTATAATGATGGGATGTTATGGGGCTGGTATAATGATGGGATGTTATGGGGCTGGTATAATGATGGGATGTTATGGGGCTGGTATAATGGTGAGATGTTATGGGGCTGGTATAATGATGGGATGTTATGGGGCTGGTACAATGATGGGATGTTATGGGGCCGGTGTAATGATGGTATGTTATGGGGCTGGTATAAGGATGTGATGCTATGTGGCTGGTATAAGGATGTGATGCTATGGGGCTGGTATAATAAGGGTAGGGTGTGGGGCTGGTATGATGATGCAATGCTATGGGGCTGGTACAGTGATGTTATGCTATGGGATGGTATAATGATGGGATGTTATGGGGCTGGTATAATGATGGGATGTTATGGGGCTGGTAGGATATTATGGGTCTGGTATAATGATGTGATGTTATGGGTCTGGTATAATGATGTGATGTTATGGGGCTGGTATAATGATGGGATTTTATGGGGTTGGTATAATGATGGGATGTTATGGGGTTGGTATAATGATGGGATGTTATGGGGTTGGTATAATGATGGGATGTTATGGGGCAGGTAGAATGATATGATGTTATGGGGTTGGTATAATGATGGGATGTTATGGGCTGGTATAATGATGGGATGTTATGGGGCTGGTATAATGATGGCATGTTATGGGGCTGGTATAATGATGTGATGTTATGGGCTGGTATAATGATGGGATATTATGGGGCTGGTATAATGATGTGATGTTATGGGGCTGGTATAATGATGTGATGTTATGGGGCTGGTATAATGATGTGATGTTATGGGCTGGTATAATGATGGGATATTATGGGGCTGGTATAATGATGTGATGTTATGGGGCTGGTATAATGATGGGATGTTATGGGGCTGGTATAATGATGGGATGTTATGGGGCTGGTATAATGATGGGATGTTATGGGGCTGGTATAATGATGGGATGTTATGGGGCTGGTATAATGATGGCATGTTATGGGGCTGGTATAATGATGGGATGTTATGGGCTGGTATAATGATGGGATATTATGGGGCTGGTATAATGATGGGATGTTATGGGGCTGGTATAATGATGGCATGTTATGGGGCTGGTATAATGATGGGATATTATGAGCTATGTGTTCTGGAAATGGCTCGGTTGCAACTCTATGAGTTATATTTATGAAAGCGGGAATTGCTGGGAATTGAGAAGGGAATTGCAAAATTAAGGCCAAACGTATCCGAGTTTGAAGTATATCTGTATGGGAGAATGTCTCCAACTCGGCTACTTTGACCTTAAGTTTGCAATTCCCTTCTCTACTCCCAGCAATTCCCTCTTTCAAGTCCTTGAACTCATGTCCATAAAAAACACGCCACAGAGATAAGCACACATACACGGAGCACACATACGCGAAGCACACATACACGGAGCACACATACGCGGAGCACACATACGCGGAGCACACATACGCGGAGCACACATACATGTAGCACACATATACGGAGCACACATGCATGTAGCACACATACATGTAGCACACATACATGTAGCACACATACATGTAGCACACAGTCTAATTATGTGGCCAAATTCCAGTAAAAACCAGCAACAGGGCCAGAGCAGCAATAAAGATTATGTGCCGTAATATACCTTTAGCTGCACTAATGAATTTTACCACTAGAGGGGGAAGCACACCACAAGCTTTAGCCAGCGGTGCCATATTACCTTATTCTTCCACCAGGTGGCGCAGTATACCTACTAATGGCACGAGACGTTCCTTAACCCCTTAGTGACCGAGTGCTATGCTGCATGTGATGTGCCTTGAAGACCAGAATTCCATTATTTTTGTCATACGTTTACTGAACTGTGAATTTCTTTCTTTGTGTTCAGTCCACCCACACAAATTATATATCATTTTTTAAAGTACGAATAGGGCTTTCATTTAATACTATTATTTTCATCATATGATATCATTTACTATTAAAAAAATATATAAAATATGATGAAAATAAACACTTTTTCTAACTTTTGACCCTAACCATAGATCAAGCTTTTTCCATGTATTTATTTATTTTATTTATTTAATTTCTTTTCTCTTCCTAACTGTAACAGTGCTCACTGCCTCTAGGGGTGATCGCGGTGCCCAGAAGGTGTTGCCTGCATCATTGCACCACTTTAACACGCATAGGCAATGATCAGCTTTCATGGGGGGGGGGGGGATCCGAAGCAGCCCCTGAGAGTAGCTGCAGGCATGTAGCGTTGTGCTCATATGGGCCTCAAGGACCATGCATTTCCGGACGGATATATACATCCATATGCGTTAAGGGGTTAATCCTGTATGAAGACTTCTGGGAAACGTGGTGCTTTTGGGGGGAATTTGACTGAACTGGAAAGATACCAAGGGCTTTATTAATGATAGAGGACACTGTAACCTGAAGGCCATGAGTATCATACAGATTATGCTATAGTAACGGTCCTATTGCCCCCCAGCCCCTCCTTACCGGAGGTCAGTGCATTTAGAAGCCCCGGTAAATATATATTCAATGTAGAATCACATGAGAACTGTAGATTTCCCAAATACACTAGGTGGCGCTGCTCTTTAAGGAGAGCTCTGTACTATACTCCAGTCTTATTAAATCCTGTCCAGGGCTTGGTCTGTTCTGCCTGATCCACCTGTGTTCAAGTAACCGTTGCACGCAGAACTGCAGGTGTCTGGGGATCGCTGTGTGGAAATGAATACAGTCAGGAAAACGTTCACTGACCATGACTTCAGGTTTTAGGATTATTATTTGTTTAAGTTAAACACATACAGTGTATCTCTGTCATACCATGGGGGGTTTAGTACTAAATAAAGGGTTTCCTATGACACAAACAGACATGCTCATCCCTGTCACCGGCAAACTCCTCTGGGGAGACCACCAGTGCTGACATGACTACAGCCTCTAGAGAAGATTGGATGCTATTGTCTTAAACAATATGGGCATAAAGGGAAATGAACTGTGTATCAGTGGAGGATAATCTCTTTTTTTGTAAAGGTTTTGTTTGCACCGGACCGTCCCAATTTTGGGATTCTGTCCTGTATTTTGGGAAAGTGGGGGACGGGGGGGTCTCCATTATAAGAGGGATCACAGTACTCCTTACATAAAATAGTTAGAGGTTTAGTCACTCCATATCATGCTCAGCCTGCCACTGTGCTAATCTGCTCCCATGACAGTGGGTACTGGCACCACATTTAGGATTACCGGTACCCACGTTAGGATTGGGAGTGCTTACACTGCAGATGGAAAACAGAAAAATGATCAGTAAATTGGGTTTAGTTCATGAAAGGGGCCGTGGATCTTATTACCGGCCACATATAACTTTTGCAGGCTGTAGAAGCCATATGTGACCAGAAGGCAATCAATTTACTAATCAACGTGGTTCTGTGGCAACCACTGTTTATTTCCTCCCAATCACATATGATCTGAACACATCATGTAAAAGACATATACACAGTACACAGTGTCCCAGGTGGCAGCCCTGCCTGTGAGTATTGTATCTGATTAAAGGATGACATTAGTGCAGGTCACATACATGTATATCCAGAAAATAAGCCAGGTGAAACGTGGCTGTCCACCAAGCTGGTATATTACCGGAAGGCCGGTATACAATTGCATTGAGACCGTGTCATGGCCCATATTGTTTTATATTTTTTGATAAAAAGGTGGTAACCCTCGGTGGACTGAACCTTTAACTTGGTGATGTCATCATGTTGAGACCCCACAGACCCATTTGAAAATAATATTTCTATCTTAAACGCTTTGTTTTCATTTGATTTATTATTCTCCATTCAGAGACCCAGGAAAACTTCTCTGATTAATGCAACTCGAGAAGGATGTACCAAATCCAGTCCCCCTCAAGGCCACAAATTCCTCGGACCCCCGAACACTGGGACTAGAAAGAATTAGAGCGTCAACGTGACCAGGAAAACCCTTCTGAGCTCGCTCCACTTTGCATGTATTACGACCTCACACGGGGGAGTGGGGGGTGGTATCTCACAGTGGGGGGTATCTATGTCACGGTTTACCTCACAGCCCAAATTAGAGAGGAAAAATAAAAGCTCAGTAGGGAATAATATGTTTCCTGAAATAGAGCGATCACATCAGGGAGAATGAACGGGGAATGAGGGCCGGAGATGGAAAGAAAAGCTCTGTGAGGCCAAATATCTACATCTGAAGCATAGAAACTGCCACGGATAGAGCTAGGGGGGCTGTGTATATACTGCCACGGATAGAGCTAGGGGGGCTGTGTATATACTGCCACGGATAGAGCTGGGGGGCTGTGTATATACTGCCACGGATAGAGCTAGGGGGGCTGTGTATATACTGCCACGGATAGAGCTAGGGGGGCTGTGTATATATTGCCACGGATAGAGCTAGGGGGGCTGTGTATATACTGCCACGGGTAGAGCTGGGGGGCTGTGTATATACTGCCACGGATAGAGCTAGGGGGGCTGTGTATATACTGCCACGGATAGAGCTGGGGGGCTGTGTATATACTGCCACGGATAGAGTTGGGGGGCTGTGTATATACTGCCACGGGTAGAGCTGGGGGGCTGTGTATCTACTGCCACGGGTAGAGCTGGGGGGCTGTGTATATACTGCCACGGATAGAGCTGGGGGGCTGTGTATATACTGCCACGGATAGAGCTAGGGGGGCTGTGTATATACTGCCACGGATAGAGCTAGGGGGGCTGTGTATATACTGCCACGGATAGAGCTGGGGGGGGCTGTGTATATACTGCCACGGGTAGAGCTGGGGGGCTGTGTATATACTGCCATGGATAGAGCTGGGGGGCTGTGTATCTACTGAACACATATAAACTGCCACGGATAGAGCTAGGGGGCTGTGTATCTACTGAACACATATAAACTGCCACGGGTAGAGCTGGGAAGGCTGTGTATATACTGAACACTGCCAATATTTACTGCTTCCGCTGGAATGCTATTCCAGGTATCTACTACTCTTTAAAGCGTTAGCCTTCACTGCTTCCGCAGGGAGGTTATTCCAGGTATCTACTACTCTTTACAGTTCAGCCTTTACCGCTCCCGCTGGAAGGTTATTCCAGGTATCTACTACTCTGTACAGTGTCAGCCTTTACTGCTTCCGCAGGGAGGTTATTCCAGGTATCTACTACTCTTTACAGTGTCAGCCTTTACTGCTTCCGCAGGGAGGTTATTCCAGGTATCTACTACTCCTTACAGTGTCAGCCATTACTGCTTCCACTTGGAAGGCTATTCCACGTATCTACTACTCTTTACAGTGTCAGCCTTTACTGCTTCCGCAGGGAGGTTATTCCAGGTATCTACTACTCTTTACAGTGTCAGCCTTTACTGCTTCCGCAGGGAGGTTATTCCAGGTATCTACTACTCCTTACAGTGTCAGCCATTACTGCTTCCACTTGGAAGGCTATTCCAGGAATCAAATCTTTTTCTGTATATTATTTTCTAATGATTTTGCTCACCTTTCCTCCCTGTATTAGAGCAGTCTCTTCCTTTAGAAGTGATGGCAACTACTGTCACTTCCAAGACACTCAGCCAGCCAACAGGCAGCTGAACCTCAGCAGTGTCCTATAAATCTGCTGGGGTGGGGGAAATGTTTGGGGTCCTTCTTGCCGTCTCACAATGCTTATTTAAACATATTCCCTTATTGATTAGAGCAGAAAATCAGATCTGTGTAATTAGATCTCTATAAATATTGTACATTGAAAATAGAGAATTAAATACAAATTGTCCGAACTTCTGGAATTCATTAGGAAAAAGCCGACAGGAAAGAGCGTCTTGGCTTTCCTAATATCTGTATTGTATGTGAGGAAATGCTGTCAGTTTGCTCCCAAGCACTTACTGGCAAACACCACCAAGCCCTTCTGGGAAGTGGGAGATCTGGGTCCCATGGGGAGCTTTACAAACTCTCTGATTTCCAGAAAGAATGAAATGACTCATTTGGAAACGTAACATGAGGAGCAGACCAAAGGATGGTCGCTGACCCTGAGGTCAGAGGTCATTGCTTTAACCAGGTCCTGGTGGTCTCCCTTAAAGGGAAAACAACTTAAAGGTGAGAGTTGTAATAAACAGTACGTTTTAGTCTAATACTAAAAATACACATAAAATATATGTTATATTTGATGGGAAAACCCCTCAACTTAAAATTCAGGGGGTAGCAGAGACATTATGAAACCTTTGTCACCTTTATTGTCTCTATATCTACTGATGGTATACAAGGTATACAGCGGACCTATAGGCAAAAAGGTGATCACTGTTGACCTTATTTGCATATCCCTACCCAGAATCCCTTGCAGTGGTGATAGCACTGTCTGTACATTTGTGTTTATTAATAATAATAATGCCTCTTCTACCCCTCGGTTAATAATATACTCTTACTTTGCAGTGACTTGAGATTTAATCACATAACTGATGCCTGCATCCTCTGTGCTAAAAACTACAGCTAGAACTTGTTTTTGTCAGACCTTTTACAAAGGAAATCAGGGATTCGGCTGGTGTTGTGTTTATTACAAGTATGATGATGGTTCTAAAACTAATAGTTGGTGGTAGAGTTCCCACATTTTCAACCAAAAAATACCGGCCACGCTGCTTCCTCCATGGACTTAACATTGGCCTCAAGCAAATTTTTTACTGGTCTCCCTGTAAAATACCGGCCAGGTGGCAACCCTAGTTGGGGGGCAAAATTCTAAAAGTGATGTGCAATCTGCAGCAGTATGTATAATCTTTGTTATATGAAGGCAATCTGCAGCAGTATGTATAATCTTTGTTATATGAAGGCAATCTGCAGCAGTATGTATAATCTTTGTTATATAAGGGCAATCTGCAGCAGTATGTATAATCTTTGTTATATGAAGACAATCTGCAGCAGTATGTATAATCTTTGTTATATAAGGGCAATCTGCAGCAGTATGTATAATCTTTGTTATATGAAGGCAATCTGCAGCGGTATGTATAATCTTTGTTATATAAGGGCAATCTGCAGCAGAATGTATAATCTTTGTTATATGAAGGCAATCTGCAGCAGTATGTATAATCTTTGTTATATGAAGGCAATCTGCAGCAGTATGTATAATCTTTGTTATATGAAGGCAATCTGCAGCAGTATGTATAATCTTTGTTATATGAAGGCAATCTGCAGCAGTATGTATAATCTTTGTTATATGAAGGCAATCTGCAGCAGTATGTATAATCTTTGTTATATGAAGGCAATCTGCAGCAGTATGTATAATCTTTGTTATATGAAGACAATCTGCAGTGGTATGTATAATCTTTGTTATATGAAGGCAATCTGCAGCGGTATGTATAATCTTTGTTATATGAAGGCAATCTTCAGCGGTATGTATAATCTTTGTTATATGAAGGCAATCTGAAGCGGTATGTATAATCTTTGTTATATGAAGGCAATCTGCAGCGGTATGTATAATCTTTGTTATATGAAGGCAATCTGCAGCGGTATGTATAATCTTTGTTATATGAAGGCAATCTGCAGCAGTATGTATAATCTTTGTTATATGAAGGCAATCTGCAGCAGTATGTATAATCTTTGTTATATGAAGGCAATCTGCAGCAGTATGTATAATCTTTGTTATATGAAGGCAATCTGCAGCAGTATGTATAATCTTTGTTATATGAAGACAATCTGCAGCGGTATGTATAATCTTTGTTATATGAAGGCAATCTGCAGCGGTATGTATAATCTTTGTTATATGAAGGCAATCTTCAGCGGTATGTATAATCTTTGTTATATGAAGGCAATCTGAAGCGGTATGTATAATCTTTGTTATATGAAGGCAATCTGCAGCGGTATGTATAATCTTTGTTATATGAAGGCAATCTGCAGCGGTATGTATAATCTTTGTTATATGAAGGCAATCTGCAGCAGTATGTATAATCTTTGTTATATGAAGGCAATCTGCAGCAGTATGTATAATCTTTGTTATATGAAGGCAATCTGCAGAAGTATGTATAATCTTTGTTATATGAAGGCAATCTGCAGCAGTATGTATAATCTTTGTTATATGAAGGCAATCTGCAGCAGTATGTATAATCTTTGTTATATGAAGGCAATCTGCAGCAGTATGTATAATCTTTGTTATTTGAAGGCAACCTGGAGCAGAATATACAGATATGCGCACACATAGTTGCCAACACACCCAGTGTCTGTACCGCATTTCTCCAAACGTCTTCCCCTGGGATGGGGGGGGGGGGGGGCAGAGCTTCAAAGGTCGTGTATTAGCACTTTCACATATGCGAAAAGTGGGCAAGGGGTAGAGTTCATTTGGACAGTGGCACAACAGGAGAGTTGAGAGGCGTGGTACCCAGTAGATTGAAGCTCGATCACAGTGCCACATTAACCCCGCACACTTTAGTCTCTGTTCACTTAGCATCTCCAGACCATAATGAGGAAATCTGACAAGTTTATCTGCAGGTATAAAACCCATTCTCCCCGGGGACCCGGTGGATCATCCCTCCCGGAGGATGAAGCCCGGACCTTAGCATAGAGAATGTCCTGTATAAATCGGGGCAGTTGGTAGCTATGATGTCATGCTCACCCAGGTTTTATTTGTATGCTTTTTTTAGGTTAGGAATTGGTTTGCAATTAGTTAGATGACATTCATGTCAGTCTGACCCGCTGGCTTTCTACACAGAAACCAGGGGCAGCGGATTGTGTCTATTTTGGGTTAGAGACGGTACTGGGAAAAGCCAAGAGGAAA
Organism: Pelodytes ibericus; assembly: GCA_036172795.1. NCBI lineage: Eukaryota > Metazoa > Chordata > Amphibia > Anura > Pelodytidae > Pelodytes > Pelodytes ibericus. The sequence goes on from CM069862.1 coordinate 12,744,164, forward strand.
TCTAATGAAATAGTATAATGGCCAAAGAATGGAGCAAGTCTGAGTATAAATGGAAAAAACTATTATTTCACTGATAATAAATGGAACAGAAACTGAGCGATAAATAGGTATTTCTCAGTTCCAATGGCATGAAATCATTGGAGTAGAGTGAGGGTAAGCACAGGGTTAACTCTAAACATTACACCATTGGTGGTTGGGGTAAGGTACAGAGTTAACCCTAACCCCCCTAGAGTTACCCCAATTCCTCACCCTCCCTCTAACCGCCCTGTATAATCGCCCACATCGCACACTGCTGGAGGAATCATTGGAAGTGTAGTTTTTGGAATCACAGACTTTGCCTGTATTTCCTCCTAGGTGTTTGAGCAGTGATTTGAATGGCCGTGAATGGTGCGTGTATAACCCAAACATTACATATACTGCAAGTGACACTGTGACATCTCCACTGTCCAGCTCTGTATAGATAATAACACACACTAATTGTACACAATACTTTCTCTCACCGCTGGTGACACTGTGACATCTCCACTGTCCGGCTCTGTATAGATAATAACACACACTAATTGTACACAATACTTTCTCTCACCGCTGGTGACACTGTGACATCTCCACTGTCCGGCTCTGTATAGATAATAACACACACTAATTGTACACAATACTTTCTCATTGCTGGTGACACTGTGACATCTCCACTGTCCAGCTCTGTATAGATAATAACACACACTAATTGTACACAATACTTTCTCTCACCGCTGGTGACACTGTGACATCTCCACTGTCCGGCTCTGTATAGATAATAACACACACTAATTGTACACAATACTTTCTCACACTGCTGGTGACACTGTGACATCTCCACTGTCCGGCTCTGTATAGATAATAACACACACTAATTGTACACAATACTTTCTCTCACTGCTGGTGACACTGTGACATCTCCACTGTCCAGCTCTGTATAGATAATAACACACACTAATTGTACACAATACTTTCTCTCACTGCTGGTGACACTGTGACATCTCCACTGTCCAGCTCTGTATAGATAATAACACACACTAATTGTACACAATACTTTCTCTCACCGCTGGTGACACTGTGACATCTCCACTGTCCAGCTCTGTATAGATAATAACACACACTAATTGTACACAATACTTTCTCTCACTGCTGGTGACACTGTGACATCTCCACTGTCCGGCTCTGTATAGATAATAACACACACTAATTGTACACAATACTTTCTCTCACTGCTGGTGACACTGTGACATCTCCACTGTCCGGCTCTGTATAGATAATAACACACACTAATTGTACACAATACTTTCTCTCACTGCTGGTGACACTGTGACATCTCCACTGTCCAGCTCTGTATAGATAATAACACACACTAATTGTACACAATACTTTCTCTCACCGCTGGTGACACCTCCACTGTCGGGCTCTGTATAGATAATAACACACACTAATTGTACACAATACATTCTCACACTGCTGGTGACACTGTGACATCTCCACTGTCCGGCTCTGTATAGATAATAACACACACTAATTGTACACAATACTTTCTCTCACTGCTGGTGACACTGTGACATCTCCACTGTCCGGCTCTGTATAGATAATAACACACACTAATTGTACACAATACTTTCTCTCACTGCTGGTGACACTGTGACATCTCCACTGTCCAGCTCTGTATAGATAATAACACACACTAATTGTACACAATACTTTCTCTCACCGCTGGTGACACTGTGACATCTCCACTGTCCAGCTCTGTATAGATAATAACACACACTAATTGTACACAATACTTTCTCTCACTGCTGGTGACACTGTGACATCTCCACTGTCCAGCTCTGTATAGATAATAACACACACTAATTGTACACAATACTTTCTCTCACTGCTGGTGACACTGTGACATCTCCACTGTCCGGCTCTGTATAGATAATAACACACACTAATTGTACACAATACTTTCTCTCACCGCTGGTGACACTGTGACATCTCCACTGTCCAGCTCTGTATAGATAATAACACACACTAATTGTACACAATACTTTCTCTCACCGCTGGTGACACTGTGACATCTCCACTGTCCAGCTCTGTATAGATAATAACACACACTAATTGTACACAATACATTCTCTGACTGCTGGTGACACTGTGACATCTCCACTGTCCGGCTCTGTATAGATAATAACACACACTAATTGTACACAATACTTTCTCTCACTGCTGGTGACACTGTGACATCTCCACTGTCCGGCTCTGTATAGATAATAACACACACTAATTGTACACAATACTTTCTCTCACTGCTGGTGACACTGTGACATCTCCACTGTCCAGCTCTGTATAGATAATAACACACACTAATTGTACACAATACTTTCTCTCACCGCTGGTGACACCTCCACTGTCGGGCTCTGTATAGATAATAACACACACTAATTGTACACAATACATTCTCTCACTGCTGGTGACACTGTGACATCTCCACTGTCCGGCTCTGTATAGATAATAACACACACTAATTGTACACAATACTTTCTCTCACCGGTGGTGACACTGTGACATCTCCACTGTCCGGCTCTGTATAGATAATAACACACACTAATTGTACACAATACTTTCTCACACCGCTGGTGACACTGTGACATCTCCACTGTCCGGCTCTGTATAGATAATAACACACGCTAATTGTACACAATACTTTCTCTCACCGCTGGTGACACTGTGACATCTCCACTGTCCAGCTCTGTATAGATAATAACACACACTAATTGTACACAATACTTTCTCTCACACTGCTGGTGACACTGTGACATCTCCACTGTCCGGCTCTGTATAGATAATAGCACACACTAATTGTACACAATACTTTCTCTCACCGCTGGTGACACTGTGACATCTCCACTGTCCGGCTGTGTATAGATAATAACACACACTAATTGTACACAATACTTTCTCACACCGCTGGTGACACTGTGACATCTCCACTGTCCGGCTCTGTATAGATAATAACACACACTAATTGTACACAATACTTTCTCTCACCGCTGGTGACACTGTGACATCTCCACTGTCCGGCTCTGTATAGATAATAACACACACTAATTGTACAAAATACTTTCTCTCACCGCTGGTGACACTGTGACATCTCCACTGTCCAGCTCTGTATAGATAATAACACACACTAATTGTACACAATACTTTCTCTCACCGCTGGTGACACTGTGACATCTCCACTGTCCGGCTCTGTATAGATAATAACACACACTAATTGTACACAATACTTTCTCTCACTGCTGGTGACACTGTGACATCTCCACTGTCCAGCTCTGTATAGATAATAACACACACTAATTGTACACAATACTTTCTCTCACCGCTGGTGACACTGTGACATCTCCACTGTCCAGCTCTGTATAGATAATAACACACACTAATTGTACACAATACTTTCTCTCACCGCTGGTGACACTGTGACATCTCCACTGTCCGGCTATGTATAGATAATAACACACACTAATTGTACACAATACTTTCTCACACTGCTGGTGACACTGTGACATCTCCACTGTCCAGCTCTGTATAGATAATAACACACTAATTGTACACAATACTTTCTCTCACCGCTGGTGACACTGTGACATCTCCACTGTCCGGCTCTGTATAGATAATAACACACACTAATTGTACACAATACTTTCTCTCACCGCTGGTGACACTGTGACATCTCCACTGTCCGGCTCTGTATAGATAATAACACACACTAATTGTACACAATACTTTCTCTCACACTGCTGGTGACACTGTGACATCTCCACTGTCCGGCTCTGTATAGATAATAACACACACTAATTGTACACAATACTTTCTCTCACCGCTGGTGACACTGTGACATCTCCACTGTCCGGCTCTGTATAGATAATAACACACACTAATTGTACACAATACTTTCTCTCAATGCTGGTGACACTGTGACATCTCCACTGTCCGGCTCTGTATAGATAATAACACACACTAATTGTACACAATACTTTCTCACACTGCTGGTGACACTGTGACATCTCCACTGTCCAGCTCTGTATAGATAATAACACACACTAATTGTACACAATACTTTCTCTCACTGCTGGTGACACTGTGACATCTCCACTGTCCGGCTCTGTATAGATAATAACACACACTAATTGTACACAATACTTTCTCTCACTGCCGGTGACACTGTGACATCTCCACTGTCCAGCTCTGTATAGATAATAACACACACTATTTGTACACAATACTTTCTCTCACACTGCTGGTGACACTGTGACATCTCCACTGTCCAGCTCTGTATAGATAATAACACACACTAATTGTACACAATACTTTCTCTCACTGCTGGTGACACTGTGACATCTCCACTGTCCAGCTCTGTATAGATAATAACACACACTAATTGTACACAATACTTTCTCTCACCGCTGGTGACACTGTGACATCTCCACTGTCCGGCTCTGTATAGATAATAACACACACTAATTGTACACAATACTTTCTCTCACCGCTGGTGACACCTCCACTGTCCGGCTCTGTATAGATAATAACACACACTAATTGTACACAATACTTTCTCTCACCGCTGGTGACACTGTGACATCTCCACTGTCCAGCTCTGTATAGATAATAACACACACTAATTGTACACAATACTTTCTCTCACTGCTGGTGACACTGTGACATCTCCACTGTCCGGCTCTGTATAGATAATAACACACACTAATTGTACACAATACTTTCTCTCACCGCTGGTGACACTGTGACATCTCCACTGTCCGGCTCTGTATAGATAATAACACACACTAATTGTACACAATACTTTCTCTCACCGCTGGTGACACTGTGACATCTCCACTGTCCGGCTCTGTATAGATAATAACACACACTAATTGTACACAATACTTTCTCTCACCGCTGGTGACACTGTGACATCTCCACTGTCCAGCTCTGTATAGATAATAACACACACTAATTGTACACAATACTTTCTCTCACTGCTGGTGACACTGTGACATCTCCACTGTCCGGCTCTGTATAGATAATAACACACACTAATTGTACACAATACTTTCTCTCACCGCCGGTGACACTGTGACATCTCCACTGTCCGGCTCTGTATAGATAATAACACACACTAATTGTACACAATACTTTCTCACAATGCTGGTGACACTGTGACATCTCCACTGTCCAGCTCTGTATAGATAATAACACACACTAATTGTACACAATACTTTCTCACACTGCTGGTGACACTGTGACATCTCCACTGTCCAGCTCTGTATAGATAATAACACACACTAATTGTACACAATACTTTCTCTCACCGCTGGTGACACTGTGACATCTCCACTGTCCAGCTCTGTATAGATAATAACACACACTAATTGTACACAATACTTTCTCTCACTGCTGGTGACACTTTGACATCTCCACTGTCCAGCTCTGTATAGATAATAACACACACTAATTGTACACAATACTTTCTCTCACTGCTGGTGACACTGTGAAATCTCCACTGTCCAGCTCTGTATAGATAATAACACACACTAATTGTACACAATACTTTCTCACACTGCTGGTGACACTGTGACATCTCCACTGTCCGGCTCTGTATAGATAATAACACACACTAATTGTACACAATACTTTCTCTCACTGCTGGTGACACTGTGACATCTCCACTGTCCGGCTCTGTATAGATAATAACACACACTAATTGTACACAATACTTTCTCTCATCGCTGGTGACAATGTGACATCTCCACTGTCCAGCTCTGTATAGATAATAACACACACTAATTGTACACAATACTTTCTCTCACACTGCTGGTGACACTGTGACATCTCCACTGTCCGGCTCTGTATAGATAATAACACACACTAATTGTACACAATACTTTCTCTCACACTGCTGGTGACACTGTGACATCTCCACTGTCCAGCTCTGTATAGATAATAACACACACTAATTGTACACAATACTTTCTCTCACTGCTGGTGACACTTTGACATCTCCACTGTCCGGCTCTGTATAGATAATAACACACACTAATTGTACACAATACTTTCTCTCACCGCTGGTGACACTGTGACATCTCCACTGTCCAGCTCTGTATAGATAATAACACACACTAATTGTACACAATACTTTCTCTCACCGCTGGTGACACTGTGACATCTCCACTGTCCAGCTCTGTATAGATAATAACACACACTAATTGTACACAATACTTTCTCTCACCGCTGGTGACACTGTGACATCTCCACTGTCCAGCTCTGTATAGATAATAACACACACTAATTGTACACAATACTTTCTCTCACTGCTGGTGACACTGTGACATCTCCACTGTCCGGCTCTGTATAGATAATAACACACACTAATTGTACACAATACTTTCTCACACTGCTGGTGACACTGTGACATCTCCACTGTCCGGCTCTGTATAGATAATAACACACACTAATTGTACACAATACTTTCTCTCACCGCTGGTGACACTGTGACATCTCCACTGTCCAGCTCTGTATAGATAATAACACACACTAATTGTACACAATACTTTCTCTCACCGCTGGTGACACTGTGACATCTCCACTGTCCAGCTCTGTATAGATAATAACACACACTAATTGTACACAATACTTTCTCACACTGCTGGTGACACTGTGACATCTCCACTGTCCGGCTCTGTATAGATAATAACACACACTAATTGTACACAATACTTTCTCTCACTGCTGGTGACACTTTGACATCTCCACTGTCATGATGATGATAAGTTGTTGGATTTTCATCTGACGTCAGAAGGTTCTCAGGTTCTAACTAGCAAACTAGAGCCACACGCATGTAACACGTATGTGACGATCCAAGCATGTTCATCTTCATCTTATGAGCAGGACATCATTGGATAAAGATAATAGATTATCGCAAATGGATAATGAATTTAAAACAGCTCAGTCCAGACATTAATTTGAAGAATATATTTTTTGCCTCTGTTCCATTGCTTGTAATATTCAGTTTATTGGTTTATTCTGGAGAGATATGTTTCAGTTAATTAGTATTTTAAATACCAAGTATCCAATTTGTTTTTCCATTTGGTTTGGGAAAAGCTAAGGCATGTGCGTTCCATAAACCGAACTAGAGTCCCCATTCATAAGAAATTCTTATGAATGGGGACTCTAGTTCGGTTTATAGAAAGCCAGTTGCGATTACATGTATTCTATAAGCCGAAGGTCTATAAACTGAACGAAGTTTGGTTTATAGACTTTCGGTTTATGGAATGTGTAGGTCAATTGATTCGTACGAACTAATAAAACGAAACAAAAATAATGAACACATTTCGTCTGAAACGAATGCAGTAATGAACGAAATTCGTTTTAGACTAAATAAATAACATTTTTGTCCGAATGGACGAAAACTAAACGAAAATGTTAGTTTTGCACATGTCTATATAGAATAACATATTGCAACAGTAACATATTAACAAACATCCAGTTCCTGGTAAATATGTGTTAAATGTATTCTTGTCATTATCTGAAATTCCCCATTGTTTTTATGTAAGTCATTCAGTGTCCTTTTGTGTCTGAGTGTACTCTGGAGGTATCTGAACGTGACAGCTTTGTATTCTGAAAGGTGTGAGGCAGGATTTCCCTATTGTATGTCCTACTGTTATGTTGTGTTCATTAAGTGTTTGTATTTAAAGGTGTGATTATGTTATATCCTACTGCATCAAACGTTTTTTGCGATCAACAATCGCGAAAACCCCTCTGATGGTGCTGCTCTATTGCCTCGATGTCGAGGAAATAGCCAGCACCGAAATTCTGGCTCTGGGGTACCCTCGATTGCTCCGTGCATGCTCCTGCAATATGGCTGTGCCCTCTTGTGGTCAGAGCTTAGGAAGTGAAAAAAAAAAGTCACTTCAGACGCTCTACTAGAGCTCCCTAGAGGCAGTCTGCAACATTGCAATGAAAAAGAAAAAAAAAAAAAACGTAATTAGCTGAAATCAAGGGTTAGGGTTAGAATAGCTGTTAGGGTTACAATTAAATTAGGGATAGCATAAGGGATAGGGTTAAAGTTACATTAAAATATATAAAGGGTTAGAGTTGGGGTTAAATTTTGGGTTCGGGTTGGGGTTAAAAGGTCAATATAGGAAAAAACAAAAAACACTATTTTTGGTTTTTGCCCCATAAGTCACAAAAAAATGCAGAAAAACATAGAAACAAGCATATATTTATACTCGGGACAACATTTAGAAAATATTTAGATGGGGTCTTTTTTAGTGATTGTATTTCTGTAAATTACATTTTAGGTCAAAGTTCGAAAAAGTGTTTTTTTCTTATTTTTTCATCATATTTTATGATTCTTTTTATAGTAAATGATAAGACATGATGAACACAATGATATCTACTGAAAGCCCTTCTTATGATGATAAAAACAACATATAATTTGTGTGGGTACAGTATGTGAGAGAGAAGAAAATTACAGCTAAACACAAACACCCCAGAAATGTAAAAACAGCGCTTGTCACCAAGGGAAAGTCAAGGTCAAAATGTCTAAGGTGTTAAATGAGTCATGTCATATTTGTTTGTGTATAAATATCTGTGCTGTTTTCAAATAAATGTTCACTCCTGTTCCTCTCCTATACTGGTGTGTGTCTCTGCAGCAGAGTCTCCGGATCTGTCAGCATTGAACTTATTACTTGGCAGTAGAGTTGAGCGGACACCTGAAAAAAGTCCGGGTTCGGCCTCGAACTTGATCCCGAACCCCATTGAAGTCAATAGGGATACGAACCTTTGGCCACTAAAATGCCTCTAAAAAAGTCCTGGAAAGGGCTAGAGGGCTGCAAAAGGAAATAAAATGGGGGTAAGAGTAGGACAAGTGCCCTGCAAGCAAATGTGGATAGGGAAATAACCTCAAATAACATAAAATACATACAAATTACAAATACAGCTGAGCCATAAAATAGCACTAGATGGAATCTTTGATTTTAGCTTTGGAAGAACATAAATCTAAATCTAAAGCATGGCTGCCAGGAGGATCAACAGAATTATCCATTTGAGAAAGGGTTGGAGTGCAGGGTATTCTCTTTCAGTTTATACTAAGTGACCCATAGGTTGAGGAGGCGGTGACCGTGGCGGTGTAGGTGGAAGCGGCGCTGGAGGAGGAGGAGGAGGAGGAGGTAGCCAGAATTTTTCAAAGTGCGCTGTAAGCACAGTATTGGACTGTTCTATTTGACTCTCAGATATGAAGTGCGCCGCAAGACGCAAATGTACTATTTAGCACCCAAAACTATTAGAATTTTTCAAAGTGCGCTGTAAGCACAGTATTTGACTGTTCTATTTGACTCTCAGATGTAATACATGTAATGCTATTCTATAAACAGAAATAGAGTCCACATTCATACGAATAGGTCTTTTAACCTTGAATGTCTTTCGGTTTATAGACTTTCGGTTTATGGAATACATGTAATACTATTGGCTTTCTATAAACTGAAATAGAATTTCTTATGAATGGGGACTCTATTTCGGTTTATAGAAAGCCCATAGCATTACATACAATGTAATCGCCGAACCCCGAACTCCAACAGGAACATACAGTGGAATGTCCGTGTTCGGGGTCCAAAAACCGTAATGTTCGGTACGAACCCGAACAGTGCGGTTCGGGTTTGCTCAACATTACTTGGCAGTCTTAGCAAACGCTGCACTTGGAGGCAGTACGGTCGATACCTGCCTCCCTCTGCAGTGGGTAGAGGACTCTGTCACTGCTCTGGCTACCAGCTATCACCCCTTCAACATCACTTGACAAAGTTCCCATACTGAGACCAGCAACCTGGGGGAGATATAGTCCCTGACTTGACCCCGGTCTCAGCATGTCGCTAGATACATTATTTAAATTCTTTCATTAAGACATTTCTATTTAACATTTCTACACTTGATGCAATCTTTCAGTTAAACCGAACTTATGTTTTTTGCTACAGTTTTTTTTGCTTTCAAATCAGCATTAAATGATGGTTTTAATTCTTTACCACTTTAATAAAGAGACTGATTTTCATTTCATTATTATCCCAAAATTCATTAGAAGATTTACTCGTTTCCCAGTAATGTATACCTGACGCGTTTGTCAATTTATCTAATTCTTGCTGAAAATGTTCCTTTTTTTCTTCTCTATATTCCCACTAAGACATCAACCCCTTCCTATCCTCTCGGTCCTGTTTGTTTCATGTTTTTCACAGTGTGTATATATATATATATATTGTACTAATTGTTTTGTGGAATAAATTCTAATGTTTTGGAAATGTCATTATTTTTGGGTTATGACTTAATTCCCTCTTTATAGTATTATCCTAAATATTGTTTATTCATTCCATAATATAGCTATTTTGCTAGTTTATAACATCCGTAATGCAGATTATAAATACCTCGGCTGGAAACATATAACCAACTCATCGTGTGGGCAGAATATTAACATAAAAAGGAGGAAAATTAATATAAATGAGATATTATGGAAACAACAAGATGGTCCTAAAAATAATTCACGGCTCTCAGTTCTGATCATGAAACAGCAGAGATCTGGTTATAAAAATGAAATCCTGGCTCAAAAGGCTTGTGTTTGTCAGAGAAATAATCCAATTCAAATCCTACTGTTTGTGAATCAGATTGTCAATGTATATATTCATGCAATGCACAGAGAATAACACTATTCAACCTGTTCTTTGGTTCCTTGCGCTATCATCCTGCCTCAGCTATCAGTACACATCATACCCCCTGCACCAGTATACATCATACCCTCTGCACCAGTATACATCATACCCCCTGCACCAGTACACATCATACCCTCTGCACCAGTACACATCATACCCCCTGCACCAGTACACATCATACCCCCTGCACCAGTACACATCATACCCCCTGCACCAGTACACATCATACCCCCTGCACCAGTACACATCATACCCCCTGCACCAGTACACATCATACCCCCTGCACCAGTACACATCATACCCTCTGCACCAGTACACACCATACCCACTGTACCAGTACACTATTACCCACTGTACCAGTACACATCATACCCACTGCACCAGTACACTATTACCCACTGTACCAGTACACATCATACCCCCTGCACCAGTACACATCATACCCCCTGCACCAGTACACATCATACCCTCTGCACCAGTACACATCATACCCCCTGAACCAGTACACATCATACCCCCTGCACCAGTACACATCATACCCCCTGCACCAGTACACATCATACCCCCTGCACCAGTACACATCATACCCCCTGCACCAGTACACATCATACCCCCTGCACCAGTACACATCATACCCCCTGCACCAGTACACATCATACCCCCTGCACCAGTACACATCATACCCTCTGCACCAGTATACATCATACCCTCTGCACCAGTATACATCATACCCCCTGCACCAGTATACATCATACCCCCTGCACCAGTACACATCATACCCTCTGCACCAGTATACATCATACCCTCTGCACCAGTACACACCATACCCACTGTACCAGTACACTATTACCCACTGTACCAGTACACATCATACCCCCTGCACCAGTACACTATTACCCACTGTACCAGTACACATCATACCCACTGTTGAATTGTGTTATTTTCTGGTGAGGTTGAGTTAGATTTACCCGCGGCGAGGTTGAGTTAGATTTACCCGCGGCGAGGGTGAGTCAGATTTACCCGCGGCGAGGGCGAGTCAGATTTACCCGCGGCGAGGGTGAGTCAGATACATATGTGTAGATAATTGTCTCTACTTTCACAGTAAACACAATGGGGGGGCATGTATAAACACGGGGCACACGCCGATTGTGCCAAATACTGGTGCAACAAGCGTGTGCACCAACGTATAAAGCCGACTCATAGGTGTGTGCATTATCTACGCCGAATGCGTTGATTTAGATTGTGTTGGTGTTCATAGCGTCGCTGTTTGACGGAGGTCTCTCTCTTCCTCACTGCAAGGTGTTGGGAGTTAGAAAAAAAGTGCAATCGCTGCTCTACATATCAAACAGTAAGTGTGCTTTGATACAACTCCAGACACTTTGCAGTGTGGGAGTTTTACACATCCCCCCCCCCAATGTTTAGGTGATACAGGTCCCTTTAACCCCTTGGCGACACAGGACGGACTAGGTCCGTCCTGTGTGCCGAGGCGTTAGTGACACAGGACGGACCTAGTCCGTCCTGTGTCAAAACGAGCACTGAAAGCGGAGTTTTTCCGCTTTCAGTGCTCTAAGGGCATTGTAACGATGCTTCCGTGTGGAAGCATCGTACAATGCTAAAAAAAATGCCCGTCGGCATTTCGATCGCTCCGGAGAGCGATCGAAATGCCGGTTTTAAAGGCACAGTGCCTTTAAAACGCGGGCATTTAAAAAATGAGCATAGGAAGCGAATCTTTCGCTTCCTATGCTCAGAAAGTGTTTCTGATTGCCTCGCAAGTCGAGGCAATCAGAAACACAAAAAAAAAATGCACGATCTTGGTCACTAAGTGACCAAGATGGCGCTGCCCTTCTAAGGGCAAGAGCACAGGAGGCAGGAAGTACCTGCTTCCTGTGCTCTCTGGCTGTCACACGATTGCCTCTTCACAGAGGCAATCAGTGACTGCCAGGCACACTGACAGGCAGTGGGGATGCTCTCCTGAACATCCCCACTGACTGGTCAGATCAATATTAACTCTATATTGATCTGACCAGTTATGATCTGTCTCCCTCTCCTCACATTTTTTTTAGTGAGGGAGAGAGACAGATCAAAGTTCTAAAAGTAAATAAAAGTTAAAAAAAAACAATAAATACACAACACACAAATAATAAAACAATAAAAAAAATTTTATTAAAGCAATTCCCTGCGTTTAACCCCTTCCCTGCCACTGATCTTGCATAAGCAGTGATCGTGCACATCAGCGCATTTATTTTTGCTGTTTGTGCATTTTTTAGGGGTTAATTTTTTTGTACTGTAATTTATTACAGTACTAAAAAGGCTATTCTAAGAGTTATTAACCCCTTATTTGCCGTCGATCACTGCTTACGCAATGATATTGACGCCAAAGCAATTTTTATCTGTCTGCATATTTTTTTTTATTTTTTTTTTTACACATACCCGCTAGGGGATTACATGTAAAGTAAAAATATTTGAGTTTTTTTTTTTAAGCTGCCTGAGCGCATAGCGATCAGTAACAGCGAATTAGTGGCAAAGGCGGTTTGGTGATTTCTCAATTAAGCTCACCATTCGCCCTGGTCAGATCAAAATTAATCGGATCAATATTCACAAATATTGATCTGCCTCCCTCTCCTCACTTACATTTTTGTGACGGAAAGAGACAGATCAGTATTAGTGATATAAAATAACATTTTATAAAATTAGCAGGTTTTATGAAAGTCTTTCACTGTGTATTAACCCCTTCCCTGCCATTCATCACTGTGTAAGCAGTAATCCTGCACAGCAACAGTATGTTTTGCTGTCTGCACTGTTTTATGGATTAATTTATTTGTACTGTAATGTATTACAGTACTAGATAGGCTCTTCTAAGAGCTATTAACCCCTTCTTTGCTCGAGATCACTGCTTACGCACTGATTCTGAGGCCGCGGACTCAGGGTTCGATTTTGACCCTATTCAGCTTTCTGATACATCATCTAGCGATGTATCGGTGGCTGCTGAGCCCTTGCCACAAGTAGTGATGGGGGTCTACCGATAAAAAAATATATGGTTTGGTGGGGGTAAATTACATTGGCTGGCTTCAAAGATATATCCCATAAAGGACACGGACGCAGGTTGACTACATGTCAAAATTCCAAGTTGGAATTTTGAGATGCGCATCTCACAAATGTTGCCTTCTAGCCAAAAACAAACCAACAAACCTATGCATGGGTGCTATCCCTGTACTCGGGAGATGTTGCTGAACACATATTGGGTTGTTGTTTGGCAGTGACAAATACCAGAATCTGTGAATTCATGCCTGAAGTACAATGCATGTGGGAAAAAAAACTCCCAAAAAAGTACTACCACAAACTTTTACAAAGGCTGGTGGTAGAATTAGTACCTATACAGTATTAAAATACCACCATTTGAAATACCTTAGGATGTCTATTTTCCAAAAATATATGGTTTGATGGGGTAAAATTCATTGGACGGCTTCAAAAATGTTCCAAATGGAACATGGGCGCAGGCTGACTACATGTCAAAATTCCAGGTTGGAATTGCGCACCCCCTAAATGTGGAATTTTAGACCCAATACAAACCAACAAACCTATGCATGGGGGGTATCCCTGTACTCAGGAGATGTTGCTGAACACATATTGAGGTGTTGGTTGGCAGTGGCAAATACCAGAATCTGAAAATTCCTGCCTGAACTACAATGTGTTTGGGGAAAAAATGACATCCCATCCCTTTGACATAGGTTGGTGGTAGAATTAGCACTTGGAAAGTGTTAAAATACCACAATTTTAAATACCCTAGGATGTCTAGTTTTCCAAAATATATGGTTTTATGGGGTAAAATACTTTGACAGGCTTCAAAAGTGTCCCAAATGGAACATGGGCGCAGGCTGACTACATGTCAAAATTCCAAGTTGGAAATGCACCCCCCCCTAAACGTGGCCTTTTAGCCCCCAAATAATCTAACTAACCTACACATGGGTGGTATCCCTGTACTCAGGAGATGTTGCTAAACACATATTAAGGTGTTGTTTGGCACTGACACATAATAGGATCTGTGAATTCATGCCCGATGTACAATGAATGTGAAAAACAAATTACTATCCATAACATTGACATAGGCTGGTGGTAGAATTAGTGCATGAAAAGTGTTAAAATACTACCATTTGAAATACCCTAGGGTGTCTAGTTTTCAAAAATATATGGTTTTGTGGGGTAGAATACACTTTTTGGCTTCAAAAATGTCCCAAATGGGACATGGGCGCAGGTTTTCTGCACGTCAGAATTCCAAGTTGGAAAACCAAAAAGCGCACCTCTCAAATGTGGCCTTTTAACCCCCAAATAACCTAACCAACCTATACATGTGTGGTATCCCTGTACTCAGGAGATGTTGCTGAACACATATTGAGGTGTTGTTTGGCACTGACATATAACAGGATCTGTGAATTCATGCCCAAAGTACTATGTATGTGAAAAAAAATTACTATCCATAACATTGACATAGGCTGGTAGTATAATTAGTGCATGGAAAGTGTTAAAATACTACCATTTGAAATACCCTAGGGTGTCTAGTTTTCAAAAATATATGGTTTTGTGGGATAGAATACACTTTTTGGCTTCAAAAATGTCCCAAATGGGACATGGGCGCAGGTTTTCTGCACGTCAGAATTCCAAGTTGGAAAACCAAAAAGCGCACCTCTCAAATGTGGCCTTTTAACCCCCAAATAACCTAACCAACCTATACATGGGTGGTATCCCTGTACTCAGGAGATGTTGCTGAACACATATTGAGGTGTTGTTTGGCACTGACATATAACAGGATCTGTGAATTCATGCCCAAAGTTCAATGTATGTGAAAAAAAATTACTACCCAAAACATTGACATAGGCTGGTAGTATAATTAGTGCATGGAAAGTGTTAAAATACTACCATTTGAAATACCCTAGGGTGTCTAGTTTAAAAAAATATATGGTTTTGTGGGGTAGAATACACTTTCTGGCTTCAAAAATGTCCCAAATGGGACATGGGCACAAGTTTTCTGCATGTCAGAATTCCAAGTTGGAAAACCAAAATGCGCACCCCCTAAATGTGGCCTTTTAGCCCCAAAACAAACCAACAAACCTATGCATGGGTGGTATCCCTGTACTCAGGAGATGTTGCTGAACACATATTGAGGTGTTATTTGGAAATACCCCTTCACATTTTAAGGTAATGTTTACCTAAATTGCAATATATGTGAAAAATTAAAAAAAAAGATTTTTTGCTGCAAACTTTGGCATAGATTGGTGGTAAAATGGCTACATGAAATGTGTCAAAATACCCCAAGTTAAATGCCCTGAGTTGTCTAGTTTTCAAAAATATGTACATGTTGGGGGTCATTCATGGATTTAGTACAGAAATCAGTGTTACAATGTCACTATCGCTAATTTTGAAAGAAGGGATTTTAAAATAGCTTTGCACCACTTATAGTTCTGGCCCTGTAACATGAATAAAAAAGCACAAAAACATAAAAACATGGGCTATTTCTGAACTCAGGACATATATTAGAAACTTTTTAGCAGTGTTTTTTTGTTGTCTCTTGTACATGAGTATACGATTTTTCAAATAAAAGTCATAAAAAAATTATTTTTTCATTTTTTTTGCCATATTTTATTATTTTTTTTACATCAAATTATATGCTATTATCAAAATAATGGTATCAAAAGAAAGCCCTTCTTATGACGATAAAAACGATATATAGTTTGTGCGGGTACACTAAATGAGACAGAAATAAATTACAGCAAAACACAAACTGCTCAGAAATGTTAAAACAGCCCATGTCACCAAGCGTCGGACAAGCCAAAAAAGTCATGTCACTAAGGGGTTAAATCTAACTTACGACGACTATTACAAACATGCAAATGTGATGTAATCGAGGGAGGAGGGGAAATCACCCTCCCTGCTTCTCTTGTCTTCTGGCAAATTGAGTAATAGAAGAGGTGGATGAGAGGAAAATAGGGAAAGGTCAGTCTACCCACACTGTGCGTCAGTAAACAGTTCTCACACTGTCAGTGCTGCAATCATTCCGCCCTGTGTGTCTGTCACTGCTCTCTCTGCTAAGTGACATCACAGCCCGGCTGGAGCGCACATCGCTCTATCTGCAGCAACCAACCTAAACGCTGGACATGTGAGTCACTCACAGACCCACGTGTTTACACTCTATAACAATAAAATAATAATATAATAAAAAATGAATACTGATATAATAACAATATAATAATAATAAAACAATAATACTAATATAATAATATAATAACAATAAAATAATACTAATATAATAACAATATAATAATATAATAATACTGATATAATAACAATATAATAAAATAATACTAATATAATAACAATATAAGAAAATAATATAATAATAAAATAATACTAATATAATAACAATATAAGAAAATAATAATAAAATAATACTAATATAATAACAATATAAGAAAATAATAATAAAATAATACTAATATAATAACAATATAAGAAATATAATAATAAAATAATACTAATATAATAACAATAAGAAAATAATATAATAAAATAATACTAATATAACAACAATATAAGAAAATAATAATAAAATAATACTAATATAATAACAATATAAGAAAATAATAATAAAATAATACTAATATAATAACAATATAAGAAATATAATAATAAAATAATACTAATATAATAACAATATAAGAAAATAATATAATAAAATAATACTAATATAACAACAATATAATATAACAATAAAATAACATTATAATAAAATAATAATACTAATAAAATAAAAATAATATAATACAACAGTAATACTAATAAAATTATAATATTATAACAATAAAATATTATAATACTATAATAATAATATACTATAATAATAAAATTATTACAACAATATTATAATACTATAATAATAATAATAAAACAATAAAATAATAATATATTATAATAATATAATAAAATTATAATAATACTAATATAGTAATAAAATAATATAATAATACTAGCTTTGGAGAAATGCGCATGCAGTGCTCCAGTCACCGGAGAATGTAATCAGGACCGTGGGACACACTCCCCAAAACAGGACTTTCCCACCATGCCCTGATAGGTCTTCCCTGATAGAGCTATACATACAAAGAAGGCTCAGTAAGGTACTTTACAATGTCTTCATGCAATTCTTGTCCTTACCGTAAAGTCGACCTCCTTACACCAGGTGAGACTCGCAACTCCCCAGATTCCGTAGGGTAATACTTACCCCTGCACAAAGAGGGATATACCCCAAGCCTCCTATACACATGAATAAGCATGAGAAGCATTACATGACTTTGGACCGCTTGTTTCAATA
This sequence comes from Pelodytes ibericus, assembly GCA_036172795.1. Classification (NCBI taxonomy): domain Eukaryota; kingdom Metazoa; phylum Chordata; class Amphibia; order Anura; family Pelodytidae; genus Pelodytes; species Pelodytes ibericus. The sequence continues at coordinate 12,762,278 of CM069862.1, forward strand.
TGTGGATGTGTAATAGGTCAGTATTTATGTAGACTCATATATGGCACATTTTACAAGAACCTTCACTCAAACTATAAATATAAAAAGGATGGTATAAAATTACTTTTACATTACTGAAAGACCTGTATAATTCAAGACTACATTGGGGAGATTGGGAATACTCATACCTGCCAACATACCTGGATCAGGGGGGTGTGAAGGGGCTAAGTGAATCATGTGATCCCCTTCTACAGGTTTAAACACAATACCCCCTCTTATCTAGGGATAGCCCCAAATTTGACTGGACTGGACCCCAAAAACCTATCAGGGTTTAGCATGCGGTATCATGTCATTACACAGCTAGGGCGATCACATTACAGGTTCATACCTCCCAAGTGGCCCTTATTTGGAGGGACAGTCCCTATATTGCACTCTCTTACCCCCTCATTTCTGGGAACTCAGAATAATTGCTTTCTATGAGTGGATCACAGGGCTCAGTAATGTGTTTCTGTATTATTTGTGTAAATAAAATACCTTATTCTTACAAACCTCCAACATATCCCCAGGCTTAGGAGGTGGAGTGTCAGCGCATGCGCGGTCAGTCCTGAATCCCAAAAATCAGGACAGGGGTAGAGCTCAGCGGGACAGAACCCCCCCCCCCCCCCCCCAAATCAGGACTGCCCCGCGCAAAGTGTATGTTCTTATTCCAAACATTTATAAAAGTGCCATAAAGTCACTGAAAATGTCCCAATACAGTGACCCCCAGCCACAAACATAAAGGTGTCCCTCTTTGGCCATTTGCAGTCTCCTGGTTATTATAGAATGCAGGGCTGCACTGGGCAGCACAGAGCATGAAGCTTCCTGATTGCAGCACACAGCATGCAGCTTTCTGATTGCAGCGCAGAGCATGCAGCTTCCTGATTGCAGCGCAGAGCACGCAGCTTCCTGATTGCAGCGCAGAGCACGCAGCTTCCTGATTGCAGCGCAGAGCACGCAGCTTCCTGATTGCAGCGCAGAGCACGCAGCTTCCTGATTGCAGCGCAGAGCACGCAGCTTCCTGATTGCAGCGCAGAGCACGCAGCTTCCTGATTGCAGCGCAGAGCACGCAGCTTCCTGATTGCAGTGCACAGCACGCAGCTTCCTGATTGCAGCGCACAGCATGCAGCTTCCTGATTGCAGCGCAGAGCACGCAGCTTCCTGATTGCAGCGCACAGCATGCAGCTTCCTGATTGCAGCGCAGAGCACGCAGCTTCCTGATTGCAGCGCACAGCACGCAGCTTCCTGATTGCAGCGCAGAGCATGCACCTTCCTGATTGCAGCGCAGAGCATGCACCTTCCTGATTGCAGCGCAGAGCATGCACCTTCCTGATTGCAGCGCAGAGCATGCAGCTTCCTGATTGCAGCGCAGAGCATGCAGCTTCCTGATTGCAGCGCAGAGCACGCAGCTTCCTGATTGCAGCGCACAGCACGCAGCTTCCTGATTGCAGCGCACAGCACGCAGCTTCCTGATTGCAGCGCACAGCACGCAGCTTCCTGATTGCAGCGCACAGCACGCAGCTTCCTGATTGCAGCGCACAGCACGCAGCTTCCTGATTGCAGCGCACAGCACGCAGCTTCCTGATTGCAGCGCACAGCACGCAGCTTCCTGATTGCAGCCCTGCAGCATGCATTATATATATATATAGGAGTGATGCACCCCAGGCTGGGCAGGACATACATTATACAAACTATAAATGACAAACAGGATCTGAGAGCATTACACTGTGCATCATGGGAAGTGTAGTCCCCTCCAGCTGGAGTGGCACAGATTAACCCCTGCTGCTTCATACTCCTAGCATGCATCATGAGCTCTAAACACCAGAGCCTGAAATGTCTGTCCTGCTGTAACGTGAGAGTAAGGAGGCGGCCATGTTCCCGGAGACCGGAAGTTATACACGGTCTGCAGCATCTCCTCGATTTAGAACTCTGCTGAGGGTGACGAACCGGAAGTTGATGTTACGGACACCGGAAGAGTTCCATGTGACAGTGGTGCGGGTGTCCTTGCAGCATGTTCCTGACCTGTGTGTCCTGTGAGTGTGACAGAGAGTGTGAGTGCACACTGTGCTGGTGTGTCCCATAGCTGTGAGTGCGCACTGTGCTGGTGTGTCCCATAGCTGTGAGTGCGCACTCTGCTGGTGTGTCCCATAGCTGTGAGTGCGCACTCTGCTGGTGTGTCCCATAGCTGTGAGTGCGCACTCTGCTGGTGTGTCCCATAGCTGTGAGTGTGAGTGCGCACTCTGCTGGTGTGTCCCATAGCTGTGAGTGCGCACTCTGCTGGTGTGTCCCATAGCTGTGAGTGCGCACTCTGCTGGTGTGTCCCATAGCTGTGAGTGCGCACTCTGCTGGTGTGTCCCATAGCTGTGAGTGTGAGTGCGCACTCTGCTGGTGTGTCCCATAGCTGTGAGTGCGCACTCTGCTGGTGTGTCCCATAGCTGTGAGTGCACACTGTGCTGGTGTGTCCCATAGCTGTGAGTGCGCACTCTGCTGGTGTGTCCCATAGCTGTGAGTGTGAGTGCGCACTCTGCTGGTGTGTCCCATAGCTGTGAGTGCGCACTCTGCTGGTGTGTCCCATAGCTGTGAGTGCACACTGTGCTGGTGTGTCCCATAGCTGTGAGTGCGCACTCTGCTGGTGTGTCCCATAGCTGTGAGTGCACATTCTGCTGGTGTGTCCCATAGCTGTGAGTGCACACTGTGCTGGTGTGTCCCATAGCTGTGAGTGCGCACTCTGCTGGTGTGTCCCATAGCTGTGAGTGCGCACTCTGCTGGTGTGTCCCATAGCTGTGAGTGCACACTCTGCTGGTGTGTCCCATAGCTGTGAGTGCACATTCTGCTGGTGTGTCCCATAGCTGTGAGTGCGCACTCTGCTGGTGTGTCCCATAGCTGTGAGTGCGCACTCTGCTGGTGTGTCCCATAGCTGTGAGTGCGCACTCTGCTGGTGTGTCCCATAGCTGTGAGTGCACACTGTGCTGGTGTGTCCCATAGCTGTGAGTGCGCACTCTGCTGGTGTGTCCCATAGCTGTGAGTGCGCACTCTGCTGGTGTGTCACAAAGCTGTGAGTGCACACTCTGCTAGTGTGTGGTGGGTCCCATAGCTGTGAGTGCGCACTCTGCTGGTGTGTCCCATAGCTGTGAGTGCGCACTCTGCTGGTGTGTCCCATAGCTGTGAGTGCGCACTCTGCTGGTGTGTCCCAAAGCTGTGAGTGCACACTCTGCTGGTGTGTGGTGGGTCCCATAGCTGTGAGTGCACACTCTGCTGGTGTGTGGTGGGTCCCATGGCTGTGAGTGCACACTCTGCTGGTGTGTGGTGGGTCCCATGGCTGTGAGTACACACTCTGCTGGTGTGTGGTGGGTCCCTTAGCTGTGAGTACACACTCTGCTGGTGTGTGGTGGGTCCCTTAGCTGTGAGTGCACACTCTGCTGGTGTGTGGTGGGTCCCATAGCTGTGAGTACACACTCTGCTGGTGTGTGGTGGGTCCCATAGCTGTGAGTACACACTCTGCTGGTGTGTGGTGGGTCCCATAGCTGTGAGTGCACACTCTGCTGGTGTGTGGTGGGTCCCTTAGCTGTGAGGGAGAGGTGCCCAGGTATCGCAATGAGCAGCGCTGAGGGGCATGGTGGCGCTTTATCAATGATGGGGGCTGTAAGTTCCCGTGCACAGGGCTTGTCAGATGTACGGCCCATGCAATGCTGCAGGAGAAAGTGGGAGGGCTGTGTATGGTGGGGGAATGTACGTGGGGTGGGTGAATGTGCGCCAGGTGAATGTACGCGGGGGCGCCAGGTGAATGTGCGCGGGGGCATGAATGGTTGGAAGGGGGCTTGCCCGTCAATCACCCGTTCAGTGTGACTAATGTGTCGAGCTCAGTGATATATCAGTGTTCTCCTCTGGGTCAGATGTACTGATATTTATTCTCTTTTTTCCCCATTGTGACAGTGGCAAAGAGCAAATCAAAGTAAGTGGCTGTTTTTTGGACTCATCTAATAGCAGATGAGAGAGTTGGCTCTGTCTGCATCACACTGGACAGATTAGTGTTACTCTATATCTGAGTGTGACAACCAGGGCCTTAATATATTATCTTATAGAAAGGGTAGTAGATACCTGGAAAGCCGTCCAGTGACCGAAGAACAAATGAGATGGGCCAAGTGAGTCTCCACTGTCAAGTCTGGGTGTAAAACATTAATAAACGGGAGCCAGGGCTCCTAAATCTCTCCCGCTGGCTCCTAAATCTCTCCCGCTGGCTCCTAAATCTCCCCCGCTGGCTCCTAAAATAACTAGATTGGCTCCTGAATATGTCCATCTGGCTCTGGAAGTCAAGAACGGAAGTAAGAAGTGGTAGAGGTTAATACAGTGAGGGAGTTTAAGCATGCGTGGGATAGGTATAATAAGGCTATCCTAGATGTAAGATAAGGCCAGGGACTAATGAAAGTATTACATTACTGAGAGTGTAGTGGATGTATGGAATAGTCTTCCAGTAGAAGTGGTAGAGGTTAATACAGTGAAGGAGTTTAAGCATGCATGGGATAGGTATAAGGCTATCCTAGATGTAAGACAAGGCCAGGGACTAATGAAAGTATTACATTACTGAGAGTGTAGTGGATGTATGGAATAGTCTTCCAGTAGAAGTGGTAGAGGTTAATACAGTGAGGGAGTTTAAGCATGCGTGGGATAGGTATAAGGCTATCCTAGATATAAGATAAGGCCAGGGACTAATGAAAGTATTACATTACTGAGAGTGTAGTGGATGTATGGAATAGTCTTCCAGTAGAGGTGGTAGAGGTTAATCAGTGAAGGAGTTTAAGCATGCATGGGATAGGTATAAGGCTATCCTAGATATAAGATAAGGCCAGGGACTAATGAAAGTATTACATTACTGAGAGGGTAGTGGATGTATGGAATAGTCTTCCAGTAGAAGTGGTAGAGGTTAATACAGTGAAGGAGTTTAAGCATGCGTGGGATAGGTATAAGGCTATCCTAGATATAAGATAAGGCCAGGGACTAATGAAAGTATTATATTACTGAGAGGGTAGTGGATGCATGGAATAGCCTTCCAGTAGAAGTGGTAGAGGTTAATACAGTGAAGGAGTTTAAACATGCATGGGATAGACACAGAGCTACAATCTCGTTCTGTCATGTGACGTTTGCTTGTCTGGTTTTAGGGTCCTGCTGGTACAGATGATGAGTGCGTCTGGCTCAGGGTACCGGTTCAACACCAGGAGGAACAAACTCAAAGAGAAGTTGGTGCTGAGGAAATACGACCCCTTTGGTGAGTTCACAGCAAACACTCCAATGAGACATAAACTTATCCTCTGTGTGATGCTGGCAGGCTGCTCTCCACATTAACTACGGCTCCCATGGCAGCCAGCATTTGTTTTGGTGCAGACTGTCTGAGGGTCTGGGGAGTTCTACCTTTACAGTACATGGTTAGCTACTTGCTTTATCCAGTGCCTGGCAGTGTGATGTGAGGGTGCTGTTTATTATCTGTGTGTTATACGTTACACAATGCACCACAACTATTTTTTCAGACACTGTACATATTTTCCAACATTTCTAATGGCCAAAGAGGGACGTTTTTATTTTTTTGGGTATGACGTTGGTGGGGGGTCATTTTCAATGACTTTTTTGCCAATATGTCATTTTGTAAAATAATTTAGAATAATAGTGAAATATTTTATTTACGCAAATTGTATGTTTTGCGCGACAATGGACGTGCTCAAAACATATCCCTTAGTGACACAGGGTGTACCTGGTACATTGATCGCTGGCAATGCTTTGCCTGTGTTACTGTCATGGTGAGGCATTATGCAACACCAAAATTTGGCTTCTCAGGGTACAACGTTAACCCCACGCGGTGATCACGGACGCCATATTGGATGGCAGCATGCTGCTCCAATCTGGTGCTGTCCTGTATCTGGCAAGACAAACTGCAGTGATCAGAAATCTTCGCTCTGTTGCTTGACTGCCCCTAGAGGCAGTCAGCAACACTGCACTGGGGAAAAAAAAGACACAATTAACCCTAGATGTAAATTAACCTAGATCTATGGCTATGTTTGGGGTTCCACTTAGAGTTACAGATGAGTTAGAATTAGGGTTCGATTTAGAGTTGGCGTCAAAAGTTCACTAGAAACCAGAAATTGGTTAGGAAACAAAAAACACTATTTTCGGTTATTCCCCTATAACTTGCAAAAAACAACAGAAAAACAAGTAAACCTGGCATATTTCTAAACCCAGGACACAAATTAAAAACTATATTTTATTACTGTCTGTAGTTGTGTAAAAGAGTTTTCAGGACAAAGGTAGAAAAAGGTGTTTTTATTTCCATCTTATTAAGTGATTTTTTTAAAATAGAAAATTATGATATGATGAAAATAATGCTACCTAAAGAGAGCTCTTTTTATATTAAAGAATATCTGTGGGTACATTACATGAGAGGAAAAATACAGCTAAACACAAACACTGCAGAGGTATAAAAACAGCCATTCCCACGAAGGGTGCAACAATTTCAAAACAGTTCGGTCATTAAGGGGGTTAATATAAAAACACATATAGATTAAACAAACTTTATTTTATTGAGTTTTATTGCTCTGGAGCTCTGTGATACAGTTATATAATAAACCAAACATTCTGAGCTCCCAGACGAGGGAGATAATAGAGGAGGAAAGCGGCACAGGGGGATTTGGGTGTTAAATCGGGGCACTCGTGAGGTATGACTGTAGGTGGGATTATGATATCTGTATGGGGTCATGGAAATTAATGGCTTTTTCTCCCTCCAGTTGGACAGCACGTCCTCTTCTTTGAAAAAAGGAAGATCCGTTCCATTTAATGAGCTGCTAGCGAAAGAATCGGATTACTATGAAGTGGACTCTTGGGGGGCCGCTGGGCACGTGCTGGGGTGAGGGCTGCATGCGCCCCCTCCATTGTTTGGGAATACAATGTAAATGACTGTCACCTCGGGACGGCCAGGTTTGGCCCCCGGCATTCCTTTCCTTTCTTTTTATTACTTCTGTGTGTAATGAATGAAACAGATGCCGTACAGCCGGCGGTACCACCGAGCTCTTCAATAAACATATTTATTTTGGACGGTCCTGTTCTGTTTGTGTTCTTTTTATTGTGAGATTTAATGGGACAGGAAATCTACCGAAACAATAAAGCTAGTAACATTCCCGAATGGCTACGGATGACTTTCACCTTATTTAAAACTCTGTCTTAACCCCTTCACGACACGCACGGACCTTCTATGCCGTCCTGTTTTACAGGTAAGGACACTAGGACGGCGTAGAATGTTCTTCACAGCTTATCACGGCCCCCCACCATGAGCTGCTCTCGGATCGCGCTGCAGGGGGCTTTCAGCTTGTTGTCACCTGTCAGATGAGGCCACTTTGAGTGACCTCCGTCTGACAGGTAAAATGTAGCCGGTGCTCAAACCCGAGCACCGGCTACATTTGACCAAATCACACAGTGCCTGAAAGTTTGGGTTCAGACATCGTGAGGTCTTGCAGTTTTTTGGGAGGGATTAAGACCCTGATCGGGTTTCTGCCACTGTGTCCCTGGCTACCCATCACACTGTAATCGGGGCCAGGAACCAAATCATTGTGTTTTGGTGCTTGCGTCTTCGGGAGAGCAAGCACTATGCGTCACCACGGTGTTAAACGGACAGCTCCACCTGGATTATTTTCTGTATATTGTACATGTTTGTAATATATGTGAAATGCACTTATGTTTTATTTTAAAACCATTTACAGTCTTATATTGAAAATAATTTCACCGGGGCTTCTAGATTCAATGGTGTCCAATAAGGAGGGGCTTGGAGAGAAAGGCGGGGCTGTTACTATAGCAACGGAAGTCAATCTATTACACTTTTATATGTAGTTGTTGGGCGTTGGAGAGTATTAGGATAACACTTAAGACAGATCTGTTTCATTTTCTATACATGATACTATACTTCATGGGACAGCGATCACATGCCTGCTTTAACCGCTAGAATCTCTCCCTGCTCCACAGCGATCGTAGGGCAGGTAGTAGCAGTCTCTCTCCATGCTCCCCCAGCTCATTCCATAGTGTGAACGCTTGGGTGGGATGTAACAAGCCTCCCCTTAAATCTAATCTGGGATTTGTCAATACAGAGATCTTTCTCTGGAACAAAAATATGTCAACATGGGTCTTGTACCGCCTGTCATACAGTGGTGGTGGGCATAGTATTGTCCTTAAAAAGAAGAATGTGCAAGAGGATTTGACATTTTCTCTTGGTATGGTAGCTGGAGATAGCGGGGTAGCCAGGACTGGGTGCGCAAACAAGCTGTGTACTAACAGGAGCTAAAGATATTGATATGGATCACGAATGTCCACATTGCAGGTGAGGCCCAAGGGGGGTTTCTGAAACCTCTGAATTTGGAGGTACTTGTTTTTTACGTTCGTGGACTGGCACCGGATTAGTACGCCACCTATTATTTGGTCGGTGGAGGAACAATAGTGTCATCTGAAGTGAAGTGTCACTTGATATGTCAGATCTGATGTCGTAAAGGCGTGAGCAGGCATAGTGCTGGATCAAGTTCTGAGTGCCGGTGTAAGTCCTTATAGAGTGGGTGCTGGTGCAAGTTCTGTGAAAGCAAACCTGGGTGCGGTGGTTAAGTCCTGGGTGTAATCTTGGTCCTGGTGTAAATTATGGGTCTAATGTTGAGTGCGGATGAAGGAAATAAACACACAAAATGGATTCTTTCAATAACCTGTTTATTACAAATGTATAAAGCTGAATTATAATAATTTTTCTTTGACCCGTATACATTTGTAAAATGTACAATTAAAAGTTTGGAGACCCCTGGCTTAGACTGATCACAGTGATAAAGGGTGAATGAACATACTGCGGATATAGTGAAGGTAAATCCCGAATAAACATGTCCTGTGCTATAAGAAAGGTAACTAAAGGATTATAAATTCTTCCAGAAGATGACGACTGCATATATGCTATATGAGCTTGATTCAGCCTTAGTGTGGCTGGTGCTGAATAGCAAAAATTGATAAATTTCTTACAATTCCCAGAGAGATTAGAATAAAAATCGGACCTGTCAGTGGGACACCGTGGTAGAGCTGAAAGGCACAATGAAGAGATCAGACTGATCACAGGGGATGAACTGTGATCAGCAATGGGTGGAAAGGGTTAATATTAAACGCAGTGTTAAATAGCTTCCATCTTACATGTAATGATCATATATCTATCTTTGTATTTTGCACGCCATATTGTTTGCTACTTGTTAATGTCTTATTTGCAGAAAACCTTTCCTTCCATGGTTAATAAAAAGATTTATAAATAAAAAAAATAGCATCCTTAATATTCTAAAAACCTAAAAAAAAACTTAAATGATGTTAGCCTTTCCCTTTTACTAGGGCTTGTCATCATAAAATCCATCATTGATTAAACTAATAATAACTTTCAACAAGGAAAAGGATTTACTAAGGCAGCAAGAATGGAGAATATTAAAATTGGAATATTTATATTCTAAATAGGTCTGATTTACTGGTATTAAGTCTTAGGTTAGTAGCCATTTTATATATTCTGTGAACGTTCTGTGTATTGCTCAAGAAAATGGCCGACCATACAGCTGTATGCCTGGATGCAAACAGTAGGCGGAGTTAAGGTAAGATCTGTTTATAGCAAGAAAATGGTACCAATTCAGAAAGTGGGATTGAGAGGACAAGAAACAAAACAATGGTAATTTTGCTTGCAAATGTATTTCTCTCTAACTTTTTAATTTCTTTATGGTTTCAGACTATGTCTGGATAGATAAAAGTGTGTAATTTAGTGCTGCGAGGACAGGAAGATATGTTCTGAATGTATTGCACATTTCCGATATTAGAACAGATCCTGAGGAAGGTCCTTCCTGGACGGATAGGACGTCTGTGTTCCTGGAGCCTGGATACTCACTGACGCTATATGGTTTGACCTCTTTACCATTTCTTCTATACTGAGATGAGGGTAATGGGCAATATAGAAAGCCAGAGCGCCAACAAAACTGTCCCCAGCACCCTGGAAGAAAAGAATAGAAAGGTCAGAACATCTTATCAGTAACTTTAATATCTAGCGAGGCTTCCTTATGGAAGGACAAAAATGATCTTATGTTTGATTGAAAGATCGGATCAGAGCCAGATATTTTCAAATAGAAAAAATAAAAGAATACATAGCACTGAGAGGGGGCAGACATCTTGGGTCAGATCTTCCTTCATTTGACCCAAGACTCTACAACATGTCCGCTCCCTGATAGAGCTATACAAGCAGAGAAGGCATTTCTAGTTAATATATCTATAGGTGATGCAATCTTTCAGTTAAACACAACTTATCCTTTGTCCAAAGAACAACCATAGAATTCAATTCACGGGGGCGGGCATACTGTTTAGAATCTTGGGTCAGGCCGGGACGGGCATGCTGTCTGAAATATTGGGTCAGGTGGGGGCGGGCATGCTGTTTAGAATCTTGGTTCAGAAAGTGATGGACACGCTGTTTAGAATCTTGGGTCAGGCGGGGGCGGGCATGCTGTTTGAAATCTTGGGTCAGAAGGGGGCGGGCATGCTGTTTGAAATCTTGGGTCAGAAGGGGGCGGGCATGCTGTTTAGAATCTTGGGTCAGAAGGGGGCGGACACGCTGTTTAGAATCTTGGATCAGAAGGGGGCGGACACGCTGTTTAGAATCTTGGATCAGAAGGGGGCGGGCATGCTGTTTAGAATCTTGGATCAGAAGGGGGCGGACACGCTGTTTAGAATCTTGGATCAGAAGGGGGCGGGCATGCTGTTTAGAATCTTGGATCAGAAGGGGGCGGACACGCTGTTTAGAATCTTGGATCAGAAGGGGGCGGACACGCTGTTTAGAATCTTGGATCAGAAGGGGCGGACACGCTGTTTAGAATCTTGGGTCAGGTGGGGGCGGGCATGCTGTTTAGTATCTTGGGTCAGATAGGTCAGATCTTCCTTCAACTGGCCTAAGATTCTAAACAACATGTCTGCCCCCTGATAGAGCTATATAAAGGTTGTTTATTTGTATTCTCTCTTTAAATTAAATTGCCTACACTAGATGCAATCTATCAATTAAACATAACAATAGTTTTTGCCAACAGTTGTCCATTAACCAGTCTCTGTCTAGACTTTGAAAGTCGCTCAGTAACATTGTTTCCACTTTTATGAGCGGAATATTCGATGTGCGGAAACCTCTGGCCTCCCGGCAGTCACATGCCCCTTGCTCTCTTTTGTTATAAGACGTTTCCTTTTGGCAGAGTCGCTTGCGGTTCCTGGATGCTCGGACACGGGCAGGCTCCCTGGATGCTCGGACACGGGCAGGCTCCCTGGATGCTCGGACACGGGCAGGCTCCCTGGATGCTCGGACACGGGCAGGCTCCCTGGATGCTCGGACACGGGCAGGCTCCCTGGATGCTCGGACACGGGCAGGCTCCCTGGATGCTCGGACACGGGCAGGCTCCCTGGATGCTCGGACACGGGCAGGCTCCCTGGATGCTCGGACACGGGCAGGCTCCCTGGAAGCTCGGACACGGGCAGGCTCCCTGGATGCTCGGACACGGGCAGGCTCCCTGGATGCTCGGACACGGGCAGGCTCCCTGGATGCTCGGACACGGGCAGGCTCCCTGGATGCTCGGACACGGGCAGGCTCCCTGGATGCTCGGACACGGGCAGGCTCCCTGGCTATTTATATGCTGTAGACGGGACTTGGATAAGCAGTTTGATTGCAATCTATTTCCAGCGCGTGATTGTGGAGCATGGTACATTGTGTTATTATACCGTCAATATCTGGAAAGAAAGGGCTTATAGTCTGCGGAGCAATCAAACACCTCATCCCACTGACAATCATCCTATCTGATAGATAAATAAGCATGAGTCAGTGTTAAACTGCCTGGAATTGATCCTGCAATGTAATGTACAATATAATGTTTGAGTAAAGGGATTGGAAACTCTATGGGTTTAATTAATGGAAGAGAGAATTGCTAACAAACTATAAGGGACTGTATCAACTAAGCATTGCTTATACTGTGAATGTACAGGATACACAAGAAAAAGGTGTTTAAATGTGTCTGTGGTCTCCTGCTGATGAGATCAGTGGCTTAATATGCAAATGAACTGCTTTTCACTTGCAAATGTGTCATTTGCATACCGTGCCACAGGTGATGTCATCAGCAGGAGACTCCACAGATACAATGTATACATCATTTTCAATCATTTTTTATTCTCTACATTCACAGTAAAATGTTTAGGTGATATATTCCCTTTAGCACTGGGTATTAGTAAAAAAAAAAAGAATCAATTTAGTTGGTTTATTTCTTAGGGTTTGTAACTATATGTGGGCACATTAAGTGAGAAAGAGGGAAATTACAGCTAAACACAAACACCGCAGAGGTGTAAAAACAACCTCTATTAAAAATAGCAGAATATTTTTTTGAAAGTTTACTGGTTCTCTAAAATAACATTTAGGTTGATAAAAAAAAATACAAATTGTAATGTTCACCAGCTCTTTAAATAACTCCTTCTGATCACTACGTTATGTCATGTGTGTAACAGTATGTTCCTAGTACCGTACATGTACAATCAGTATACCGGCCAGGTCATACTATTCCTCATTGTATGGGAAGGCAGGAATGGAGACTGTGATCAGACAGTCACAGTGACCTTTAACAGCTGATACCAAGTGCCAAGCAGAATAATGATACCATAAGAAATAAACACAATAAAGAGATAAACAATAACCGAGGAAGGACAAATGACGGGCTGCGGGGTGTATGGTGCATATCAGAGTTTATTAGAGAACGCGGGTAAAAGGTCAGTAAATGGCCGAGAACCCAGTTTAAACCCCCCAATATTCATATAAATTGGCAGCACACTCACCGCCGGACCCTGTAACCCTTTGCTTTTTGGTGTCGGCACTCGTATTATTTGATTTGTTTCTGGATTTTGTGGTCAGTCACTGACCTTTTTATCCACATTACCAAATAAATTCTGCTTTTTTTTAAATTGATGCCTTTTACCAATGATTTTATTCCATTGCATTCGTTCACTATAAATGTTATAGTTTTCTTTGAGTAAAGTTAAATTAACTGCTTTTGTATATAAATAATCAAACATTTTTCTATGATGAACAAGCTATTCTTCCTGTAGGTGCAGGCAAGCCAGGGACCCATGGCTGTGGGCATACCCTGTCACCTATGGTGTTACCTACTCTGCTGTGCCTATTTACCTGGTACTTTGCCCCACAACTGACCTTTCTACAGAACCCCCTACGCTGATCCTATCAAATCATTTGTTTGCGTTTCTACTTTGATATACTGAGACTTTTCTTTTTCCAGCGGTTATCTGTTTATACACATGTGCAGAAATGAATTATGGCACAGTCGCAGGGCTGGCCCCCTGCACAGTCGCACAACTCTTCCAACCTTTACACATAACCCCCCAATGCATCCAGCTCCCTCTCTGTAAATAAATATATTTAGATCCATTGAAAGCATTTCCGTTTTTAGGATTCATCTGTCATCTGTATCCGTTTATGTCCAATATTTAATATGTTAGCATGGTAATAAAACACTATTTTAAAAGCGGCCTTGATAGTTCTTTAATGAGCCGGAGCACAGAGGGCTATGCATGTTAGTATAGGCAGTAATGCCCCGGAGCATAGAGGGCTATGTATGTTAGTATAGGTAGTAATGCCCCGGAGCATAGAGGGCTATGCATGTTAGTATAGGTAGTAATGCCCCGGAGAATAGAGGCCTATGTATGTTAGTATAGGTAGTAATGCCCCGGAGCATAGAGGGCTATGCATGTTAGTATAGGCAGTAATGCCCCGGAGCATAGAGGGCTATGCATGTTAGTATAGGTAGTAATGCCCCGGAGCATAGAGGGCTATGCATGTTAGTATAGGCAGTAATGCCCCGGAGCATAGAGGGCTGTGCATGTTAGTATAGGCAGTAATGCCCCGGAGCATAGAGGGCTATGCATGTTAGTATAGGCAGTAATGCCCCGGAGCATAGAGGGCTATGCATGTTAGTATAGGTAGTAATGCCCCGGAGCATAGAGGGCTATGCATGTTAGTATAGGCAGTAATGCCCCGGAGCACAGAGGGCTATGCATGTTAGTATAGGCAGTAATGCCCCGGAGCATAGAGGGCTATGCATGTTAGTATAGGCAGTAATGCCCCGGAGCATAGAGGGCTATGCATGTTAGTATAGGCAGTAATGCCCCGGAGAATAGAGGGCTATGCATGTTAGTATAGGCAGTAATGCCCCGGAGAATAGAGGGCTATGCATGTTAGTATAGGCAGTAATGCCCCGGAGCATAGAGGGCTGTGCATGTTAGTATAGGCAGTAATGCCCCGGAGCATAGAGGGCTATGCATGTTAGTATAGGCAGTAATGCCCCGGAGCATAGAGGGCTATGCATGTTAGTATAGGCAGTAATGCCCCGGAGAATAGAGGGCTATGCATGTTAGTATAGGCAGTAATGCCCCGGAGCATAGAGGGCTATGCATGTTAGTATAGGCAGTAATGCCCCGGAGCATAGAGGGCTATGCATGTTAGTATAGGCAGTAATGCCCCGGAGCATAGAGGGCTGTGCATGTTAGTATAGGTAGTAATGCCCCGGAGCATAGAGGGCTATGCATGTTAGTATAGGTAGTAATGCCCCGGAGCATAGAGGGCTATGCATGTTAGTATAGGTAGTAATGCCCCGGAGCATAGAGGGCTATGCATGTTAGTATAGGTAGTAATGCCCCGGAGCATAGAGGGCTATGCATGTTAGTATAGGTAGTAATGCCCCGGAGCATAGAGGGCTATGCATGTTAGTATAGGTAGTAATGCCCCGGAGCATAGAGGGCTATGCATGTTAGTATAGGCAGTAATGCCCCGGAGCATAGAGGTCTGTGCATGTTAGTATAGGCAGTAATGCCCCGGAGCATAGAGGGCTATGCATGTTAGTATAGGCAGTAATGCCCCGGAGCATCGAGGGCTATGCATGTTAGTATAGGCAGTAATGCCCCGGAGCATAGAGGGCTATGCATGTTAGTATAGGCAGTAATGCCCCGGAGCATCGAGGGCTATGCATGTTAGTATAGGCAGTAATGCCCCGGAGCATAGAGGGCTGTGCATGTTAGTATAGGCAGTAATGCCCCGGAGCATAGAGGGCTATGCATGTTAGTATAGGTAGTAATGCCCCGGAGCATAGAGGGCTATGCATGTTAGTATAGGTAGTAATGCCCCGGAGCATAGAGGGCTATGCATGTTAGTATAGGCAGTAATGCCCCGGAGCATAGAGGTCTGTGCATGTTAGTATAGGCAGTAATGCCCCGGAGCATAGAGGGCTATGCATGTTAGTATAGGCAGTAATGCCCCGGAGCATCGAGGGCTATGCATGTTAGTATAGGCAGTAATGCCCCGGAGCATAGAGGGCTATGCATGTTAGTATAGGCAGTAATGCCCCGGAGCATCTAGGGCTATGCATGTTAGTATAGGCAGTAATGCCCCGGAGCATAGAGGGCTGTGCATGTTAGTATAGGTAGTAATGCCCCGGAGCATAGAGGGCTATGCATGTTAGTATAGGCAGTAATGCCCCGGAGCATAGAGGGCTATGCATGTTAGTATAGGTAGTAATGCCCCGGAGCATAGAGGGCTATGCATGTTAGTATAGGCAGTAATGCCCCGGAGCATAGAGGGCTATGCATGTTAGTATAGGCAGTAATGCCCCGGAGCATAGAGGGCTATGCATGTTAGTATAGGCAGTAATGCCCCGGAGCATAGAGGGCTATGCATGTTAGTATAGACAGTAATGCCCCGGAGCATAGAGGGCTATGCATGTTAGTATAGGCAGTAATGCCCCGGAGCATAGAGGGCTATGCATGTTAGTATAGGTAGTAATGCCCCGGAGCATAGAGGGCTATGCATGTTAGTATAGGTAGTAATGCCCCGGAGCATAGAGGGCTATGCATGTTAGTATAGGTAGTAATGCCCCGGAGCATAGAGGGCTATGCATGTTAGTATAGGCAGTAATGCCCCGGAGCATAGAGGGCTATGCATGTTAGTATAGGCAGTAATGCCCCGGAGCATAGAGGGCTGTGTATGTTAGTATAGGTAGTAATGCCCCGGAGCATAGAGGGCTATGCATGTTAGTATAGGCAGTAATGCCCCGGAGCATAGAGGGCTGTGCATGTTAGTATAGACAGTAATGCCCCGGAGCATAGAGGGCTATGCATGTTAGTATAGGTAGTAATGCCCCGGAGCATAGAGGGCTATGCATGTTAGTATAGGCAGTAATGCACCGAAGCATAGAGGGCTATGCATGTTAGTATAGGCAGTAATGCCCCGGAGCATAGAGGGCTATGCATGTTAGTTTAGGCAGTAATGACCCGGAGCATAGAGGGCTATGCATGTTAGTATAGGTAGTAATGCCCCGGAGCATAGAGGGCTATGCATGTTAGTATAGGCAGTAATGCCCCGGAGCATAGAGGGCTATGCATGTTAGTATAGGTAGTAATGCCCCGGAGCATAGAGGGCTATGCATGTTAGTATAGGCAGTAATGCCCCGGAGCATCGAGGGCTATGCATGTTAGTATAGGCAGTAATGCCCCGGAGCATAGAGGGCTATGCATGTTAGTATAGGCAGTAATGCCCCGGAGCATAGAGGGCTATGCATGTTAGTATAGGCAGTAATGCCCCGGAGCATAGAGGGCTATGCATGTTAGTATAGGCAGTAATGACCCGGAGCATAGAGGGCTATGCATGTTAGTATAGGTAGTAATGCCCCGGAGCATAGAGGGCTATGCATGTTAGTATAGGCAGTAATGCCCCGGAGCATAGAGGGCTATGCATGTTAGTATAGACAGTAATGCCCCGGAGCATAGAGGGCTATGCATGTTAGTTTAGGCAGTAATGCCCCGGAGCATAGAGGGCTATGCATGTTAGTATAGGTAGTAATGCCCCGGAGCATAGAGGGCTATGCATGTTAGTATAGGCAGTAATGCCCCGGAGCATAGAGGGCTATGCATGTTAGTATAGACAGTAATGCCCCGGAGCATAGAGGGCTATGCATGTTAGTATAGGCAGTAATGCCCCGGAGCATAGAGGGCTATGCATGTTAGTATAGGTAGTAATGCCCCGGAGCATAGAGGGCTATGCATGTTAGTATAGGTAGTAATGCCCCGGAGCATAGAGGGCTATGCATGTTAGTATAGGCAGTAATGCCCCGGAGCATAGAGGGCTATGCATGTTAGTTTAGGCAGTAATGACCCGGAGCATAGAGGGCTATGCATGTTAGTATAGGTAGTAATGCCCCGGAGCATAGAGGGCTATGCATGTTAGTATAGGTAGTAATGCCCCGGAGCATAGAGGGCTATGCATGTTAGTATAGGCAGTAATGCCCCGGAGCATAGAGGGCTATGCATGTTAGTTTAGGCAGTAATGACCCGGAGCATAGAGGGCTATGCATGTTAGTATAGGTAGTAATGCCCCGGAGCATAGAGGGCTATGCATGTTAGTATAGGTAGTAATGCCCCGGAGCATAGAGGGCTATGCATGTTAGTATAGGCAGTAATGCCCCGGAGCATAGAGGTCTGTGCATGTTAGTATAGGCAGTAATGCCCCGGAGCATAGAGGGCTATGCATGTTAGTATAGGCAGTAATGCCCCGGAGCATCGAGGGCTATGCATGTTAGTATAGGCAGTAATGCCCCGGAGCATAGAGGGCTATGCATGTTAGTATAGGCAGTAATGCCCCGGAGCATAGAGGGCTGTGCATGTTAGTATAGGCAGTAATGCCCCGGAGCATAGAAGGCTATGCATGTTAGTATAGGCAGTAATGCCCCGGAGCATAGAGGTCTGTGCATGTTAGTATAGGCAGTAATGCCCCGGAGCATAGAGGGCTATGCATGTTAGTATAGGCAGTAATGCCCCGGAGCATCGAGGGCTATGCATGTTAGTATAGGCAGTAATGCCCTGGAGCATAGAGGGCTATGCATGTTAGTATAGGTAGTAATGCCCCGGAGCATAGAGGGCGATGCATGTTAGTATAGGTAGTAATGCCCCGGAGTATAGAGGGCTGTGCATGTTAGTATAGGTAGTAATGCCCCGGAGCATAGAGGGCTATGCATGTTAGTATAGGTAGTAATGCCCCGGAGAATAGAGGGCTATGCATGTTAGTATAGGCAGTAATGCCCCGGAGCATAGAGGGCTATGCATGTTAGTATAGGCAGTAATGCCCGGGAGCATAGAGGGCTATGCATGTTAGTATAGGCAGTAATGCCCCGGAGCATAGAGGGCTATGCATGTTAGTATAGGCAGTAATGCCCCGGAGCATAGAGGGCTATGCATGTTAGTATAGACAGTAATGCCCCGGAGCATAGAGGGCTATGCATGTTAGTATAGGTAGTAATGCCCCGGAGAATAGAGGGCTATGCATGTTAGTATAGGCAGTAATGCCCCGGAGCATAGAGGGCTATGCATGTTAGTATAGGCAGTAATGACCCGGAGCATAGAGGGCTATGCATGTTAGTATAGGTAGTAATGCCCCGGAGAATAGAGGGCTATGCATGTTAGTATAGGCAGTAATGCCCCGGAGCATAGAGGGCTATGCATGTTAGTATAGGTAGTAATGCCCCGGAGCATAGAGGGCTATACATGTTAGTATAGGCAGTAATATTTATTTAGTGCTTGTTGATTTCTTGACGCAATTTGGAGTCAAGAAGGAATTGTTTCCCCACTGAAAGCAGAATTGGAAATTCGCCTTCATTTGGATCAACAGCGGTAACATGGGATAGGAAAAGGGTTGAACTTGATGGGCACAAGTCTTTTTTCAACCTAAATTACTATGGAACTATGTAATTCTATAACTATATACTATGAAACTATATACTATGTAACTGTGTAAGTATATACTATGTAATTCTATAACTATATACTGTGAAACTATATACTATGTAACTGTGTAACTATATACTATGTAATTCTATAACTATATACTGTGAAACTATATACTATGTAACTGTGTAACTATATACTATGTAATTCTATAACTATATACTGTGAAACTATATCCTGTGTAACTGTGTAACTATATACTATGTAATTCTATAACTATATACTGTGAAACTATATACTATGTAACTGTGTAAACTTCTTTTGCTCATAGAGGTTAAAAGGAGGAAATCATTTTTAAACAAAGATGTATATCGAGGGTCTTCGGGGGCCAGACACAGGCTAGCTATGTAATAGGTAATTGCTTCTATATATCCACCAGTAACCAAGGCGTGACCTTGAGATGTCCTCTGGTGTATGTATTGTATTTCTTCTTTTAGCATACACTCAAACATGTCCACATCAAACAGAGGGAGATATCCGGATAGCTAAAGCCAGAAGCCACCCATGCAGACCCCTTCCAGCACAGCTATTACTGAGAGTCCAGTGCCCAGCATTCTCTATAGCACAAGATAAGACTGAGTTTGGGAATTCCTCAGGTGGCTAGCTCCCTCTGGGAACTGTCAAAAGGGAGCAGATATATTTGGGATCTCTTCCCACCCCCTGACTGATTTATGGATGATTCATTATGGAGTCAGGGGCCTGGTAATTAACCCCTGCATTCTTATGACATGACTCTCCACCCACAGTAGGCTGATTGTAGATACCCCCCTGCTTTTTATTAAACAGAGTCCATTAAGAGAATAAAAACAGGATAGATGAAAGGGGGGAGATATTTGGTGAAATTCCTTTGCCAATCATTCTTTAACTTGCGGTTAAAGTGGGAGAGGAAAGTCATTAAGAGCACTACATGGATTTGCATTAAGTATCACCTAAGCCTCTCTATTATCACTTATGGATTCTGAGAGTGTAAAGAATAAAAAAAAAAACTAACAATATAGAAATCTCAGGATTCCAGACCAGACAGATCCGTGCATGCTGGCTGACTCTCACGGGGGTTATTTGTGAGTGTCGACGTTTGGGTCTGACTGTGGTACAGACATTAATGACGGCTTTTCCCTTTCGAATCCAATATAAAGGACTACAAATCACAAGTCGTAAAAAGAAATATGTATCAGTTATATAATAAAGCGGTAAGCGTCCATGTTCCAAACTAGCGTCATTCTCATCCCATCAATAAACTATATGTGGGAAATGTAAAAGTGGAGCAATCAGCAGGAACATTCCTTTGGCTTCCATGGTGATTGCTCCAGATTTGGAAATTTATACATAGAAACCCCTTTGTGCTTGTCTATTGCTAACCCGTAGGGCTACCATTGGCTTGAAGTGGCAACCCTACTAAACAGCTGGGGTGCCTAATGATAGAGCATGAACAAGCTAATATGCCCTGCACAACACAACATTCAGTGGAGAATGCAGGGTATGTAGATAAAGCAGACGTATTGCCACAGGTGTAATAATATCCAGCCCCCAGCCATGCAGTCTGTATTTATAAATGGCTGGTTCTGGAGAGCTCCGTGAATTCAGGCGTGGTACTGTGATAGGTGCCACCTTTATAATAAGTCAGTTTGTGCCATATCATCCCAGCTAGATATTCCACGGTCACTGTAAGTGGTATTATTGGAAAGTGGAAGCGTATAGGAACAGCAGCAACATGGCCACGAAGCAGGAGACCACGTAAAGTCACAGAGTGGGGTCACTGAGGGCTAAGGCGCATGGTGTGTAATCATCTCCAATGATCTGCTGATTCCACAGCTGAAGAGTTCCCAGTGCACAAAGCAGGGATCATAAAGACATGGCTGGATGAGTTTGGTGTGGAAGATATTGACTGGAGAGGAGATTGCGATCCAGGCCGTCTCATCCAACATCAGTGCCCAACCTCACAAATGATCTACTGGATGAATGGGCAACAATTCTTACAGAAACACCCCACAATCTCATGGAAATCCTTCCCAGAAGAGTGGAAGCTGTTATACTGCAAAGAGGGGAACAGCTACTAACTTAACATCTATGGATTTAGACTGTAATATCATAAAAGTCCCTGTTGATGTAATAGTCAGGTGCCCCGATACTTTTGTCTGCCCCCCAAGGCTGCCCTCCCAGAATGTTATCTGCCCACAGCCTGTGTAACTCTAGCCAACGCTGAAGGCTCCTTTCCTGACCAAGAGAGTCAAAATCCAAGAGAAACAAAACAGATGTAAAAATAGTTGGAATAGTTCATTATGAGATCTGCCAATGCCAAACCTGTTAGAATTATGGGCAGTTACCCTCCAAATGACTGTACATTACAAGAATGGAAATGTGAGCCCATGATTTCATGCCTGACACCTGCCCTCCTCCAAAAACCACCACCACAGAAACAGATAAAACACCAGGAATGAGTGATATGTACAGCCTGAGGGGGCTGACTACCTCGAGGCCATGTCTGATGCTGCAGCCAGCCTGAGGGGGCTAACTTATCAAGGCCAACTGTCTTCCAACGTCCCAAAAATGCCAGATCAGAACATTGTGTGTGTGTCTGTGTGAGACACTGGGTGTGTCTGTGTGACACAGTGTGTGTGTGTCTGTGTGAGACAGTGTGTGTGTGTCTGTGTGAGACAGTGTGTGAGTGTCTGTGTGAGACAGTGTGTGAGTGTCTGTGTGAGACAGTGTGTGTGTGTCTGTGTGAGACACTGGGTGTGTCTGTGTGACACAGTGGGTGTGTCTGTGTGAGACAGTGTGTGTGTGTCTGTGTGAGACAGTGTGTGAGTGTCTGTGTGAGACAGTGTGTGAGTGTCTGTGTGAGACAGTGTGTGAGTGTCTGTGTGAGACAGTGTGTGAGTGTCTGTGTGAGACAGTGTGTGAGTGTCTGTGTGAGACACTGTGTGAGTGTCTGTGTGAGACACTGTGTGAGTGTGTGAGACAGTGTGTGTGTGTTTGTGTGAGACAGTGTGTGAGTGTCTGTGTGAGACAGTGTGTGAGTGTCTGTGTGAGACAGTGTGTGAGTGTCTGTGTGAGACAGTGTGTGAGTGTCTGTGTGAGACACTATGTGAGTGTCTGTGTGAGACAGTGTGTGAGTGTCTGTGTGAGTGTCTGTGTGAGACACTGTGTGAGTGTCTGTGTGAGACAGTGTGTGTGTGTCTGTGTGAGACACTGTGTGTGACAGTGGGTGGGTGTGTCTGTACATACATAAATCCACATGGTCCACAAGGAGCATTTTATTGGCAGTATATATACCACTCTTAGCACTATTTACTTTTATTAAAACTTCATGCAAAGCACTGCAGAACTGTTTGACCTTTAATACGATTGGATAATAACATGTATTCATTTTGCACTGTTCCCCTCAATAGCACATCATGATTAAGCGTCAGTAGACGCAAAATGAGTAAAGTGTTTCGTTGTTTGTCCAGCACTCGTCACTTTTCATTTGTTTGTGGCTTTTTGGAGTCTGATACCGTGGACAGATGCCTGGAGGGCCGGTAGTTTTCTCGTGTCTCTGCATAGCTTGGTCAGCTAATATCAGAGCCCCTCGGGGGTTCCCTTCAGCAGCTGCCAATCACACCACTCTCCAGTGGGATTTTGAAGGGGGGTTAAAGACTATTGCCTTCAGAATAGACTTTTAAAAAGCACCACCCCTGTATATTGTGCTGTGCAACATGGATGCCTACAGGGCATGCAACTCAACCCATAAAAAAATCTGGCCTGGCTGATTACTGGACATTATTACATTCCTGAGATAATACAACAGAAACTACAGGCTCTTTAGCCAGGACAGGGGGTCACATGAAATGCCTTGTAGGTCACATCCAGCCTGTTGGTCACTAGTTGGACATCAGTGGTGTAGAGGATATAAAAGGATGTATAGGGCCAAGCAGTGATGGTGATGTCTGTGAGGAGGAAGGGATGGGGCCATGGATTCTGTCCACCGCTCAGCTTGTCCCGTTGCGGAGGGGTTTTTTCTGGTGTAGCATCTCCCACCTAGACGATACTTTGGAAAATCACAAGATATGGAGTAACGGAAAGCTTGATGGCAAGAATGGAGGGACGAAGCCAACTGGTGCCAATGAAGAACTGCTCGCTCTCACCATGCGGGAAAAGAGGGGACGAGAAACAGAGAAGGAATTTCGATATACAGCCAATGGAGGGCAAAAACAAGAGATTCAAAGACACCTTCTGGAACTCACTAAAGAACCGTGACTTCTCTCCAGAAGACTGGGAGAGTATTACTACTACCCAACTTGCTTGGGTGCAGTTTATCTACCCCAGAAGAAAGAAAGGGGGAGTCGACCCCACCAAGAAATGAGCCTGTTACTCATGTCTCAGATGGTGCATTAGCCCGCTGAAAAGGCCACACATTACACGTTCTCAGCCTGATCAATGGAAGACGTTTCTTTCTATATCAAAACCAGACCTTAAGAGGAGAGCGTCCAGTTGGACCTGACTCTGGTCTCACACAGCTGCGAGAGGGATGTTTTATTCAGGAATATGGAACGATGAGCTGTCTGTTTGGCACGTGTCACAGAGCTTGTGGCTGCTGTCTCACGGCTTACTCATCCACGTAGCATGGTCACGGGGGGCTGAAAGCTTGGTTTGTAATAACATGCACACTCTTCAGTTTAAAAAGTTCTATGTTCAGCGGAGACTCCATCCATATATCAGGATCTATACATTAATAGCAGAATGGCAAACTGGTTATCATCACATCACAATATGAGGAAGAACCACTGCAGTAGAGAATAGTTCATTGGCATACGGTGCCACATAGTGATGTCATCAATGGGAGACAGTACTGATACACTGAATCCATGCATTGGTTTGCAATACTGCTATCTTCATGAATAACATTCCCACTGTAAGCGTATAGTTAAATCTTATTCCTTAAATAGGGTTGCCACTTCCTGGCTATGCTAATATCGCCAAAGACTTAACAATGACCCCAAACTCATTCCTTATCGGTCCGCCACCCAGTGCAGCACTAGATCCATGTCTTCCATGTTTACAATGCAGATTCCGGGGATGGAATATATATAGTGCAATATGCAGCTAAGGTGGAGCCAAACGGGGGCATACATAACTTAAACGCGTTGGGGTTCATGTATAGAATCATTTTTGGGACATAGTTCTAAAAGTGATGTAATCAGCAGTAATTACCATTGGGTTCCATGGTAACTAAACCCATTTTAGAAATTTGACCCCCCCCCTACTGACCTTTGTACATTTAACCCCCGATGTTGCTTGCAGTAAGTCATGCAGAGACAAACATTGGTGAGGTAATTTAATAAAGCGACACTGTTTTGCTAAACCTGAGACTATTGGCAGCTATGCAGCACATGAATTAAATCCCCCCTAAACCTTTCAGAGTGGGGTTTATTCACTGAACAGTGAACTGCGGTGAACTCGCAACAGAAAGGTGACGACCACGCAAATTATCACTTAACTATTAA
Organism: Pelodytes ibericus; assembly: GCA_036172795.1. NCBI lineage: Eukaryota > Metazoa > Chordata > Amphibia > Anura > Pelodytidae > Pelodytes > Pelodytes ibericus. The sequence continues at coordinate 12,786,655 of CM069862.1, forward strand.
AGGCTCTGTGACTGCATGTAACAAATAATAACAAATGATCCATACAGTATGTTAGTTATGTTTGGAGTACGGTGGCATAGTGGTGGGCTATGCAAAATATGGCCATATATTGTGACTAAATCTCCAGCATTTGTGCATCTCAGCTGGATGCTTTAATATAATATGTTGTATGGTTACAGACTCAATTTATATATTGCCTTGTGCTTTGATTCCCATCGGAAATGTGTCATTTGCATACTCAGCCACTGGTGATGTCACCGTGATGTCTGGAGAAGTCACCGTGATGTCTGGTGATGTCACAGTGATGTCTGGAGATGTCACAGTGATGTCTGGAGATGTCACCGTGATGTCTGGTGATGTCACCGTGATGTCTGGTGATGTCACCGTGATGTCTGGTGATGTCACCGTGATGTCTGGTGATGTCTGGTGATGTCACCGTGATGTCTGGAGATGTCACCGTGATGTCTGGTGATGTCACCGTGATGTCTGGTGATGTCACCGTGATGTCTGGTGATGTCACCGTGATGTCACAAGCAGGAGACTCCACAGAATCTGTTAAAACTCTCTTTATTCAGGCATTTTCCTGTGGATGTGCCATCACAGAGTACAGATCATATTCAATTCTTTTCTTTTTCTCTACAGTTCCTGTATCACAATGTTAAGGTGACTTGATTTCTTACACATGTTTATATTATTAATATGATAATATTACATTGTGCAAAGCTGTCCAATAATTAACATAAACCATATCAATTGCAAGGATGGAACAATACTGACATTTTAAGTTCTCTCAAGTTCTCGTGGTTCTTTAAAAGTTTAATCTTTTGGTTCATTAATAGAAGAAAACCTTAGAAACCTGGTGCCCCCTCCCTAGAGTAAACCCGATGTGTGTCTTTACAGAGAGACGCGGGTTTCCTCTGAGCTCCGCCTCTCGGCTGAGACACAGCTCATGCTCGCGCACACTAGCAGTTCCTGTGTCAGATTGCTGTTTAGTAGACCGAGCCCAGCTCGTGTCAATCTGTATTGATCTTGCCCTTGCAGGATATGAGTTGGTTTGGTCAATGCCAGTGGTTCTCGTCGAGAGGAAGTCTAAATCCCAGTATTCCAGAGTCTAATTCTCACAGCTGTAGCAGGAGAGGTGAGAGCCTGTCTCACACAGCATCCTTCAGGAATGTACCCAAACCACAAAGGCACCCAGTTCCCACACACTCCCGGGATTACTCATCACCGGAGCAGGGCGCTCTCGGCTCCCCGTGACTTTAACAACACAAAGACAGCTATGTTGGCAGATAATGGAAAATTATTAACCATTTCTCTTCCAAAAAAAAAGGTTTTGCACGCTTGGTTTCATATTGTGAAATGTCTCCAACATGAATAGACAGGACAGATTCATTACATGGAATGGGCCATACTATTACAAATCAATTCAAGGTTTACACGTAACATCACATTACTTTACTGAGAGGGTAGTGGACACATGGAATAGTCTTCCAGTAGAAGTGGTAGAGGATAATACAGTGAGGGAGTTTAAGCATGCGTGGGATAGATATAATGCTATCCTAGATATAAGATAAGGCCAGGGACTAATGAAAGTATTACTTTACTGAGAAGGTAGTGGATGCATGGAATAGTCTTCCAGTAGAAGTGGTAGAGGATAATACAGTGAAGGAGTTTAAGCATGCGTGGGATAGGTATAAGGCTATCCTAGATATAAGATAAGGTCAGAGACTAATGAAAGTATTACATTACTGAGAGGGTAGTGTATGCATGGAATAGTCTTCCAGTAGAAGTGGTAGAGGTTAATACAGTGAAGGAGTTTAAGCATGCATGGGATAGGTATAAGGCTATCCTAGATATAAGATAAGGCCAGGGACTAATGAAAGTATTACTTTACTGAGAGGGTAGTGGATGCATGGAATAGTCTTCCAGTAGAAGTGGTAGAGGTTAATACAGTGAAGGAGTTTAAGCATGCATGGGATAGGTATAAGGCTATCCTAGATATAAGATAAGGCCAGGGACTAATGAAAGTATTACATTACTGAGAGGGTAGTGAATGTATGGAATAGTCTTCCAGTAGAAGTGGTAGAGGTTAATACAGTGAAGGAGTTTAAGCATGCATGGGATAGGTATACGGCTATCCTAGATATAAGATAAGGCCAGGGACTAATGAAAGTATTACATTACTGAGAGGGTAGTGGATGTATGGAATAGTCTTCCAGTAGAAGTGGTAGAGGTTAATACAGTGAAGGAGTTTAAGCATGCATGGGATAGGTATAAGGCTATCCTAGATATAAGATAAGGCCAGGGACTAATGAAAGTATTACATTACTGAGAGGGTAGTGGATATATGGAATAGTCTTCCAGTAGAAGTGGTAGAGGTTAATACAGTGAAGGAGATTAAGCATGCATGGGATAGGTATAAGGCTATCCTAGATATAAGATAGGGAACTGGGGCTAATGAAAGTATTACATTACTGAGAGGGTAGTGGATGCATGGAATAGTCTTCCAGTAGAAGTGGTAGAGGTTAATACAGTGAAGGAGTTTAAGCATGCATGGGATAGGGATAAGGCTATCCTAGATATAAGATAAGGCCAGGGACTAATGAAAGTATTACATTACTGAGAGGGTAGCGGATGTATGGAATAGTCTTCCAGTAGAAGTGGTAGAGGTTAATACAGTGAAGGAGTTTAAGCATGCGTGGGATAGGTATAAGGCTATCCTAGATATAAGATAAGGCCAGGGACTAATGAAAGTATTACTTTACTGAGAGGGTAGTGGATGTGTGGAATAGTCTTCCAGTAGAAGTGGTAGAGGTTAATACAGTGAAGGAGTTTAAGCATGCGTGGGATAGGTATAAGGCTATCCTAGATATAAGATAAGGTCAGAGACTAATGAAAGTATTACATTACTGAGAGGGTAGTGTATGCATGGAATAGTCTCCCAGTAGAAGTGGTAGAGGTTAATACAGTGAAGGAGTTTAAGCATGCGTGGGATAGGTATAAGGCTATCCTAGATATAAGATAAGGTCAGAGACTAATGAAAGTATTACATTACTGAGAGGGTAGTGGGTGCATGGAATAGTCTTCCAGTAGAAGTGGTAGAGGTTAATACAGTGAAGGAGTTTAAGCATGCATGGGATAGGTATAAGGCTATCCTAGATATAAGATAAGGTCAGGGACTAATGAAAGTATTACTTTACTGAGAGGGTAGTGGATGTATGGAATAGTCTTCCAGCAGAAGTGGTAGAGGTTAATACAGTGAAGGAGTTTAAGCATGCGTGGGATAGGTATAAGGCTATCCTAGATATAAGATAAGGTCAGAGACTAATGAAAGTATTACATTACTGAGAGGGTAGTGTATGCATGGAATAGTCTCCCAGTAGAAGTGGTAGAGGTTAATACAGTGAAGGAGTTTAAGCATGCATGGGATAGGTATAAGGCTATCCTAGATATAAGATAAGGCCAGGGACTAATGAAAGGATTACTTTACTGAGAGGGTAGTGGATGTATGGAATAGTCTTCCAGTAGAAGTGGTAGAGGTTAATACAGTGAAGGAGTTTAAGCATGCGTGGGATTGGTATAAGGCTATCCTAGATATAAGATAAGGCCAGGGACTAATGAAAGTATTACATTACTGAGAGGGTAGTGGATGTATGGAATAGTCTTCCAGCAGAAGTGGTAGAGGTTAATACAGTGAAGGAGTTTAAGCATGCATTGGATAGGTATAAGGCTATCCTAGATATAAGATAAGGCCAGGGACTAATGAAAGTATTACTTTACTGAGAGGGTAGTGGATGTATGGGATAGTCTTCCAGTAGAAGTGGTAGAGGTTAATACAGTGAAGCAGTTTAAGCATGCGTGGGATAGGTATAAGGCTATCCTAGATATAAGATAAGGTCAGGGACTGATGAAAGTATTACTTTACTGAGAGGGTAGTGGGTGCATGGAATAGTCTTCCAGTAGAAGTGGTAGAGGTTAATACAATGAAGGAGTTTAAGCATGCATGGGATAGGTATAAGGCTATCCTAGATATAAGATAAGGCCAGGGACTAATGAAAGTATTACATTACTGAGAGGGTAGTGGATGTATGGAATAGTCTTCCAGTAGAAGTGGTAGAGGTTAATACAGTGAAGGAGTTTAAGCATGCGTGGGATAGGTATAAGGCTATCCTAGATATAAGATAAGGTCAGAGACTAATGAAAGTATTACATTACTGAGAGGGTAGTGTATGCATGGAATAGTCTCCCAGTAGAAGTGGTAGAGGTTAATACAGTGAAGGAGTTTAAGCATGCATGGGATAGGTATAAGGCTATCCTAGATATAAGATAAGGTCAGGGACTAATGAAAGTATTACTTTACTGAGAGGGTAGTGGATGTATGGAATAGTCTTCCAGCAGAAGTGGTAGAGGTTAATACAGTGAAGGAGTTTAAGCATGCATGGGATAGGTATAAGGCTATCCTAGATATAAGATAGGGAACTGGGGCTAATGAAAGTATTACATTACTGAGAGGGTAGTGGATGCATGGAATAGTCTTCCAGTAGAAGTGGTAGAGGTTAATACAGTGAAGGAGTTTAAGCATGCGTGGGATAGGTATAAGGCTATCCTAGATATAAGATAAGGCCAGGGACTAATGAAAGTATTACTTTACTGAGAGGGTAGTGGATGTGTGGAATAGTCTTCCAGTAGAAGTGGTAGAGGTTAATACAGTGAAGGAGTTTAAGCATGCGTGGGATAGGTATAAGGCTATCCTAGATATAAGATAAGGTCAGAGACTAATGAAAGTATTACATTACTGAGAGGGTAGTGTATGCATGGAATAGTCTCCCAGTAGAAGTGGTAGAGGTTAATACAGTGAAGGAGTTTAAGCATGCATGGGATAGGTATAAGGCTATCCTAGATATAAGATAAGGTCAGGGACTAATGAAAGTATTACTTTACTGAGAGGGTAGTGGATGTAAGGAATAGTCTTCCAGCAGAAGTGGTAGAGGTTAATACAGTGAAGGAGTTTAAGCATGCATGGGATAGGTATAAGGCTATCCTAGATATAAGATAGGGAACTGGGGCTAATGAAAGTATTACATTACTGAGAGGGTAGTGGATGCATGGAATAGTCTTCCAGTAGAAGTGGTAGAGGTTAATACAGTGAAGGAGTTTAAGCATGCATGGGATAGGGATAAGGCTATCCTAGATATAAGATAAGGCCAGGGACTAATGAAAGTATTACATTACTGAGAGGGTAGCGGATGTATGGAATAGTCTTCCAGTAGAAGTGGTAGAGGTTAATACAGTGAAGGAGTTTAAGCATGCATGGGATAGGTATAAGGCTATCCTAGATATAAGATAAGGTCAGGGACTAATGAAAGTATTACTTTACTGAGAGGGTAGTGGATGTATGGAATAGTCTTCCAGCAGAAGTGGTAGAGGTTAATACAGTGAAGGAGTTTAAGCATGCATGGGATAGGTATAAGGCTATCCTAGATATAAGATAGGGAACTGGGGCTAATGAAAGTATTACATTACTGAGAGGGTAGTGGATGCATGGAATAGTCTTCCAGTAGAAGTGGTAGAGGTTAATACAGTGAAGGAGTTTAAGCATGCATGGGATAGGGATAAGGCTATCCTAGATATAAGATAAGGCCAGGGACTAATGAAAGTATTACATTACTGAGAGGGTAGCGGATGTATGGAATAGTCTTCCAGTAGAAGTGGTAGAGGTTAATACAGTGAAGGAGTTTAAGCATGCGTGGGATAGGTATAAGGCTATCCTAGATATAAGATAAGGCCAGGGACTAATGAAAGTATTACTTTACTGAGAGGGTAGTGGATGTGTGGAATAGTCTTCCAGTAGAAGTGGTAGAGGTTAATACAGTGAAGGAGTTTAAGCATGCGTGGGATAGGTATAAGGCTATCCTAGATATAAGATAAGGTCAGAGACTAATGAAAGTATTACATTACTGAGAGGGTAGTGTATGCATGGAATAGTCTCCCAGTAGAAGTGGTAGAGGTTAATACAGTGAAGGAGTTTAAGCATGCATGGGATAGGTATAAGGCTATCCTAGATATAAGATAAGGTCAGGGACTAATGAAAGTATTACTTTACTGAGAGGGTAGTGGATGTATGGAATAGTCTTCCAGCAGAAGTGGTAGAGGTTAATACAGTGAAGGAGTTTAAGCATGCATGGGATAGGTATAAGGCTATCCTAGATATAAGATAGGGAACTGGGGCTAATGAAAGTATTACATTACTGAGAGGGTAGTGGATGCATGGAATAGTCTTCCAGTAGAAGTGGTAGAGGTTAATACAGTGAAGGAGTTTAAGCATGCATGGGATAGGGATAAGGCTATCCTAGATATAAGATAAGGCCAGGGACTAATGAAAGTATTACATTACTGAGAGGGTAGCGGATGTATGGAATAGTCTTCCAGTAGAAGTGGTAGAGGTTAATACAGTGAAGGAGTTTAAGCATGCGTGGGATAGGTATAAGGCTATCCTAGATATAAGATAAGGCCAGGGACTAATGAAAGTATTACTTTACTGAGAGGGTAGTGGATGTATGGAATAGTCTTCCAGTAGAAGTGGTAGAGGTTAATACAGTGAAGGAGTTTAAGCATGCATGGGATAGGTATAAGGCTATCCTAGATATAAGATAAGGTCAGGGACTAATGAAAGTATTACTTTACTGAGAGGGTAGTGGGTGCATGGAATAGTCTTCCAGTAGAAGTGTTAGAGGTTAATACAGTGAAGGAGTTTAAGCATGCATGGGATAGGTATAAGGCTATCCTAGATATAAGATAAGGTCAGGGACTAATGAAAGTATTACTTTACTGAGAGGGTATGTGTGTACAGAATATTCATGCAGTGTTTCCCTGGACTCTGCATACGATACTGGTCTCTGCAGTGAAGCACACACCAAAGAAACGGCGAACTAAAAGACAGGGGCGGAAAAGGAATACCTAACACGCAGGGGGGTTAAGTATAAACATCACTTCTGGGTCAGAGTTCTAAAAGTGATGTCATCAGCATGAACATTCCGTTGGTATCCATGGTGACTGGATCACTAATACTACTTTGAACCACAACTGACTATTCTATAGAACCCCTAGGGGGGGGGGGGCGTGGTTGGGGTATTGAAGACCGGGGGTAAAAAATAAGAGTAAAACATGACTCCACTGGAGACATTGTGGTTGCCAGTTCTATTCCTCTCCCCCTTTTGGCCACATGGCTTCTGGAATGTAATGCAGCCTACTCCCTGTCTGTTCCTTTATTTGCTCCATCTAGGTGGCTGACCTGTCACTGCTCACACTTTGTTCTCGTTTGTCTACACATGTTTTGTCTATATACATTTCTGATTAATGTAATACATTTGTGCTTTAATAAAAATAAACGTATCATAAGGCACATCTAATGGGGGTCAACTGAAAGTTTATTTAGGGTCTACGCAATAAAGATATAATTGAGAGGGGAATTTCAAATGTCAGGCCAAAGTAGCTGAATTGGAACAATTCCCCCAGTCAGCTGCATTGCAGAATGTTTCCAACTCGGCTAATTTGGCCTAAAGTTTGCACTTCTCTTTTTATTGAGTAGACCCTTGAGTGTCAGCAGTATGGTTGCTTTTGAACCCTGCTAACAAGGGCCACGCGCTGCCCAAACGCAGTTTTGCCTCATTTCCCCCCCTTTTATGTATAAAATCCATTGTGACAGCTTTGTACAGACCACTCAGGTGCAAGTGCAAAAACCGGACTAAAAGAATCAGGATTACACAGGAAACGGCCCCATTATTTATAAATAATTGTTGTGCATCAGCCATGAACTGCACAGACGGATCCAGTAGCTAATCCCCCCCCCCCCCCCCCCAAACATCCCTGTGTGGCCCTTAATGATATGACCGCAGGACTTGGGAGGCCTTTTATATTGCCTTCGTTATTCTTTTAATTAGGAAGAATTTAAAGCAGAATGATGGGGGGTCTACAGCAGTGAAGAGTGCTGACCCAGGTTAGGATGAGACTGTAATTATTACTGGGTGGTCTTCCCTGTGACCAGCTGGGGTTGTTACTGCAGAGCAGGCAGTCGTGTTGCGGTTTCTTTAGTAAGATAAGTTTCATCTTTTCTTTCAATGCCCCAGGAGTCCCACAAGCTGCCCCCAAGATTTTATTCACAAGCTTGCTTTACCGAGATGAGCTATATTGAGCCCCCCTTGCTACATGCATGTAGTGGGCTAGCGCACAGTGCGTTGGGGTCAGGGCTGCCAGATGGGCCATTTTTTAATACTAGAAATGCTTTAATTAAAGAATACAAATACCTTATTGAGCCCTCTTTGCTTCAATAGCGCTATTAGGGGGCGGACAATCTTGGGTTAGGTGAGGGAAGAGCTGACCCTTGTCACCTTGCCACCTTTGGATTGGACTCTGCCAGCTGCAGCCCCCTCACCCTCTCAATACCCCTAAACCAATTGTGCAGGACTAAATTCTCCCTGCCAATATGCAGAACAGAGCACAATAGTGCTAATCACACACTGCAACACATTGCACAATAGTGCTAATCACACACTGCAACATAGTGCTAATCACACACTGCAACACATTGCACTTTAGTGCTAATCACACACTGCAACACATTGCACTTTAGTGCTAATCACACACTGCAGCACATTACACATTAGTGCTAATCACACACTGCAGCACATTACACATTAGTGCTAATAACACACTGCAACACATTACACATTAGTGCTAATCACACACTGCAACACATTACACATTAGTGCTAATCACACACTGCAACACATTACACATTAGTGCTAATCACACACTGCAACACATTAGTGCTAATCACACACTGCAGCACATTGCAAATTAGTGCTAATCCCACACTGCAACACAGCCTTCCGCTGCTTAACCCCTCCTTGCATTGTCTCTCTGATTTACCCATATTACCCTGCACAATTGCTACTTTCCTCAAATGGACTAAGGCTCTCCTCCAACCGCATCACTACTTCTCGAGACCTTGCCCCCTTTCTCTGAAACGCACTCCCGGACAGCATCCAGCTCTCTTCCTCATTCACAATCTTTAAAAAGTCCCTCAAAACTCACCTCTTTAACCCCTTAGTGACAGGACCGTAGGGAAATATCATGTACCCTTCATGACAATTGGCTTTTTTAACATTTCTGCGGTGTTTGTGTTTAGCAGTAATTTTACTCTTTTATTCTCAGAAAAAAATGTAAACATGCACAACTCTAAACACATAGATATATGATAGGATGAAAATAGTGGTACCTTATGGCGATAAAAACAGTATATAATATAATATGCGTGGGTACATTAAATGTTAAAACAGCCATTGTCCAGAATGATAAAGATGTCCTAATTGACCAGTCCATAAGGGGTTAATGTGGCTTTTTTTTTTTTTTTTTTTTACATTTTATGGCTGGAGAAGTTAACCTGTCAAATCAGATAGAGACCTCGTGGAGACCTGACTAGGGGTGGGGAGGCTTGGGAGGTTTAATTTCTCAGATCTTGCGGTGGTTTGAAGCAGAAATGATTTACTGCAACTGATGTTACATTTCTGAATTACACACAGACACACACACACACACACACACACACACACACACACAAACACACACAGACCACAGAAACACTTCATGTGTTCGCTGCCATCTGTATCCTCCGATTCCGCCCTGGTGAGACGGAACCTATCAGACAAAAGGTCTTTTGTCCGCGTTGCTCAATCCGCAGAGATTGCATTATTAAGACAGGAGGAATTCGAGGATACAAGTGAGAACCGCAATCTTCGAATTTGCTGATCCAGAGAAACACGTGGGATTCGTCATCGCTTGGATAGATGGATTCATATCCCCTCGAGCCAAAACCGTTAAACCACAGCAAGAAAAAGATAAAATAAATAATAAAAAAAAAAAACTGGGCAAAAACAAAAAACACAATAGGTTGAAAAGTTGAGTATTTTTTGTGCTGACTTTTAAACATCAATTACCCTCTGTCATCTACCACTGTAAGATCATACGTCGCTAGACACATGGGTTGGCCTCCCTTTATTGTAAAATAGGTTTGTAACCTGAAAGACTTGGCCCAGATTGTACAGGGCTAGCTGTCACTTGTTTTTTACCCTTTGTCCTTAGAGGGTCTCTATCACCTAAACACTGTTTATGTAGTGACTGCAGATACTAAAAAGTGAGATATACAATGTTGGGAATGTATAGAAACTCCCACACAAGATGGCACCTTTCTATAACATTCTAACACTTTTGGGTACAGGACTTGGCCCCTCTGCTGCTCTACGATATCATGTGTGCAGAAAGGGACCTGACGTGGGGGCAGACATGTTGTTTAGAATCTTTGCTCTGTATAGCTCTATCAGGGGGCGGACATGTTGTTTAGAATCTTTGCTCTGTATAGCTCTATCAGGGGGAGGACATGTTGTTTAGAATCTTTGCTCTGTATAGCTCTATCAGGGGGTGTACAGGTTGTTTAGAATATTTGCTTTGTATAGCTCTATCAGGGGGCGGACATGTTGTTTAGAATCTTTGCTCTGTACAGCTCTATCAGGGGGCGGATATATTGTTTAGAATCATTGCTCTGTATAGCTCTATCAGGGGGAGGACATGTTGTTTAGAATCTTTGCTCTGTATAGCTCTATCAGGGGCAGACATGTTGTTTAGAATCTTTGCTCTGTATAGCTCTATAAGGGGGAGGACATGTTGTTTAGAATCTTTGCTCTGTATAGCTCTATAAGGTGGCGGACATGTTGTTTAGAATCTTTGCTCTGTGTAGCTCTATCAGGGGGCAGACATTTTGTTTAGAATCTTTGCTCTGTGTAGCTGTATCAGGGGGAGGACATGTTGTTTAGAATCTTTGCTCTGTATAGCTCTATAAGGTGGCGGACATGTTGTTTAGAATCTTTGCTCTGTGTAGCTCTATCAGGGGGCAGACATTTTGTTTAGAATCGTTGCTCTGTGTAGCTCTATCAGGGGGCAGACATGTTGTTTAGAATCTTTGCTCAGTATAGCTCTATCAGGGGGCAGACATGTTGTTTAGAATCGTTGCTCTGTATAGCTCTATCAGGAGGAGGACATGTTTAGAATCTTTGCTCTGTATAGCTCTATAAGGGGGCGGACATGTTGTTTAGAATCTTTGCTCTGTATAGCTCTATAAGGGGGCGGACATGTTGTTTAGAATCTTTGCTCTGTATAGCTCTATAAGGGGGTGGATATGTTGTTTAGAATGTTTGCTCTGTATAGCTGTATCAGGGGGCGGACATTTTGTTTAGAATCTTTGCTCTGTATAGCTCTATAAGGGTGTGGACATGTTGTTTAGAATCTTTGCTCTGTATAGCTATATAAGTGGATGGACATATGTGGTACAAAGAGGGCTCAAATCGATTATTTATATTATTTCGCTAATGGAAAACAAAACTAATTTATTTTTAACCCTTGCTTCCTAAGCAAGTTCACTTATCCTTAGTAAACCCAACATGTATCTTTATCACTACAAGCATGTTTACTCTTGGCTCTGCCCCAGAACTGAGGAAGAGCTGGTCAGGAGCATGGCATGCGCCCGCCTATCAGTAATTCAACCTTTCAACTAAATATAACTTAATTGTTTTGCAGACAGTGGTTCTTTAAGGAGTGTTGGTAATGTATTCATATCGGCACGTTGGATTTTGGGTTAGTGTGACCCTCAGACTGATGTACTCCTCAGCAGTGTACATGAGCCTGATAAGATGTTTGAATAGTTCAGCATGTATTCTGCAGACATCATTATAACATTCTGATAAGGAATTCAGCTGTACTAGACTCCTACTTGCTACTCGGCCCTGCAACGTCTCAAGGATCTGATCCAAATCCGCTGTAAGTAAAGGCTTTGACCACATAAGATGGTCGTTTAGCAGCAAAGGCCTTAGGGAGACAAGGCTGAGACCTTCCTCCACTCAAATGCCCTAATCAAAAAAATAATAATGAAGTAAACCGGTGTTGTGGGTGGGGCAAAGTCAGTTTAGTAACGAGTAGCTTTGTTAGCAAGTGTCTAGTGGGCGTATTAGCGGAATTACTCAAATCCAAGACAAGGTTTTTCCCCCCAGAGTAAATGCTCATACATTCAAGTTTCTTCTTATAATCAGACCTCAAATAGAGACTGGGATCCAGGTCGCTCGCAGAGCTGCAGGTCACCTGGATCCTGCTCGTAAGCAGCCGGTGCATGTCGGTGCGATGCACACTGACATCCTCTTGTGACGCCACTTCCATGACGGAAGCAGGAGGTCATGTGACCTTCCACAATCCATCATAGAAGACCCGGATGTGACGGGCAGCATCGGAGTATGTCTCCGCGCATTGCACGACATGCACCGGATGCCTCCACTAGCCATTAAGGAAACAGGAGCAGCATGGGTAATTCTGGGGTGGGGGGCAGTATTGGCTATGTCTGGGGGACAGATGGCTTTGGGGGATGCATTGGCCAAGTTTGGGGGGCAATATTGGCTATTTGGTCTTATATTCGAGCAGCCAGCTCCAACAGCATGTGTCGCCTCCAACAGCAAGACACCCCCCACCCCCTGGCTTCCACACCACCTGCCGCACCCCCGACTCCTACAGCAGCACCCGCCCCTCGATTCCCACAGCACCTGACCCCGGACTCCCACCACCTCCAAAAGTACCCCCCCCCCCCCCCGACATCCACTGAATTGACAGATAAAAACTCAGCGACAATCACGTAAGCTAATAATTAGCATGGGGGCATTTACTGGGTCTGTCACAGACCATTTAATGATGTTCACACACCTGGCGGCATCGCTGGCTCCTAGTGAATAAGCCGGAGGAGATGAACCCGGCAGCATCGCTGGCAGCTGGGTCCGTGCCAGGTTCAGTGAGTGCTCAGCCCACATGCATCACTGTGACTCATAAGATAATTTGTATTCTCTGTATTCACAGTCTTAGCAATGTGTAGGTGATGGGGTCACTTTATATGGCCATGGAGAGGTGCGGGGGACAGCAGATGATCTGTGTCCCCTCCATGGAAAAGACTAAGCACATCAGAATAGAACATTGGTGCTTGTGTAGTTCTGTCATGGGGCTGACATCTTGGGTAAAATAAAGATAGACTCTATACAGAGCGAAGAATAATAATAACATGTCCTCTCCCTGATAGAGCTATGCAAAGCAAACATCCTAAACAGCATGTCTGCCCTGTGATAGAGTTTTACAAGCAGAGATTCTAAACATGTCCACCCCGATAGAACTATACAAAGCAAAGATTCTAAACACCATGTCCGTCCCCTGATAGAGCTATACAGAGCAAAGATTCTAAACACCATGTCTGCCCCCTGATAGAGCTATATAGAGCAAAGATTCTTAACAACAGGTCCTCTCCCTGATAGAGCTATGCAAAGCAAACATCCTAAACAACATGTCTGCCCTGTGATAGAGTTTTACGAGCAGAGATTCTAAACATGTCCACCCTGATAGAACTATAAAAAGTTAAGATTCTAAACAACATGTCCTGCCCATGATAGAGCTATAAAGAGCAAAGATTCTAAACAACATGTCCTCCCCCTGATACAGCTATACAGAGCAAAGATTCTAAACAACATGTCTGCCCCCTGATAGAGCTACACAGAGCAAAGATTCTAAACAACATGTCCACCCCCTGATAGAGCTATACAGAACAAAGATTCTAAACAGCATGTCCTTCCCCTGATAGAGCTATACAGAGCAAAGATTCTAAACACCATGTCCACCCCTGATAGAGCTATAATGGTTGAAAACATTTCATTATAGTAAACTAGCTGCACCTTGAAAGAGCTAAACAGCAAACAATACACCGTAAGAAGCCTGGACAGCCCACAACATACCCTGTGCTACAATATGTACAGAAACCGGTAAAAGGCTTCCTGCCTGGAGATCTCCAATCACAGGGGCCGAGGCATGGCCATCATTACAGTAATAGGATATTAAAATACCTTCGCCTGAGAGATTATTAACTCTCACTGCAGCCAGCGATCTCTGCTAATTCTGCTAAAATCAGATAAATAGTAAGAAATGTTAAGGCTCTGTATTTAGAGCAAATCTTTTCCCGTCCTTCAATTTCAGGGGATTTGTTCCTAATTATTAGTTACAGAAAAAATTATTACAAACCTGACATCCTTGCATTGCCTTTATTAAAAGCACTTCCAGAGTAGTGCATCCAGTGCCAGACAACTAGGCAGGGGTGTTGTCAGCAATTGCAACACAAAAAGGAAATGTGACTTTTTTTTTTACAAATTTGTGATTACAATTGCCAGCATGCACAGCCATCATCACCGCATACTGTGGCAGCTGCGGGGACAAAGGTTGCCTGGTTTGATTCAATGCTGGGATGTGTCGTGCATGGCAGCTGGATGGTTATCTATGCATCATGGGACTGGTCGTGTAAATTGGCTGGGGTTATGGGTGCAGAGCAGGCAGCTCATGGTGGGGGCACACCTGTAAGACCTTCACCTGAACTGTGCACCTGGAGGGGCTGCGATCCCACCTGTCTGACAACAAAGCAAACCACAAGGCTGCAGGGAATGGACTCACAGACTGGAGAGAATAACAATCTCTGCTGCCAGAGTTACTGGAAGATCTCCCCCCCTCTCTCCCCCCTGGGTCAGAGCTGCATACTGTGGTTATTCCAAAAGACATCAAACACCTTCCAGCTCCTGTGAACTACAACTCCCATGAAGTCCAGCCAGTCCTGACTATCATGAGGCTTGTGGTCTACAGCAGCTGGGAGTTTGCAGCTTCTCTTCAACAAACTCCATGACGCCTAAAGAAAGGGGAAAAACATGCAAAATGCAACAAAGTCTCCCAAACTAAAACTATACTTGCACTGTGTGCATGCATTTATTGCACAGGAGTCTCTACAGAGCCTGGGCCTTCTTTAATACGGGGCAAACGGGGCAGCTGCCCCGGGCCCTGTCACTGTGTGTGTGTCTGTGTGTAATTGTCTATGTGACTGTGTACGTGTAAGTCTGACTGTGTGTAAGTGTGACCCCCCCCACTTTCATCAAGCTATATAGCACTATATATTTATATCATATGGCTGGTTAAATCATATTTGTTTATATTATAATATTTTATAAACCAGATATAGAGATTATAGTGGATTTTTTTGGAGGAGGGCGCGTGATTGCATGCAGGGGAAGGGGAACAGGGTCAAAGGGGCCCAATCAATATTAAAGGCGGCCCTGTACAGAGCAGACTTATAATAATACCAGTTGAATAACTATACTTGCAGTGTGTGCATACATATATTACACAGGAGCCTGTACAGAGCAGACATATAATAATACCAGGTGAATAACTATACTTGCAATGTGTGCATACATATATTACACAGGAGTCTGTACAGAGCACACATATAATAATACCAGGTGAATGATAACTATACTTGCAATGTGTGCATACATATATTACACAGGAGCCTGTACAGAGCAGACATATAATAATACCAGGTGAATAACTATACTTGCAGTGTGTGCATACATATATTACACAGGAGCCTGTACACAGCAGAAATATAATACTATGTGAATGATAACTATACTTGCAGTGTGTGCATACATATATTACACAGGAGACTGTACAGAGAAGACATATAATAATACCAGGTGAATGATAACTACACTTGCAATGTGTGCATACATATATTACACAGGAGTCTGTACAGAGCACACATATAATAATACCAGATGAATGATAACTATACTTGCAGTGTGTGCATACATATATTACACAGGAGCCTGTACAGAGAAGACATATAATAATACCAGGTGAATGATAACTATACTTGCAATGTGTGCATACACAGGAACCTGTACAGAGCAGACATATAATAATATCAGGTGAATGATAGCTATACTTGCAGTGTGTGCATACATATATTACACAGGAGTCTGTACAGAGCAGACATATATTACACAGGAGTCTGTACAGAGCATACATATAATAATATCAGGTGAATGATAGCTATACGTGCAGTGTGTGTATACATATATTACACAGGAGCCTGTACAGAGCAGACATATAATAATACCAGGTGAATGATAACTATACATGCAGTGTGTGCATACATATATTACATAGGAGCCTGTACAGAGCAGACATATAATTATACCAGGTGAATGATAACTATACTTGCAGTGTGTGCATACATATATTACACAGGAGTCTGTACAGAGCAGACATATAATAATACCAGGTGAATGATAACTATACTTGCAATGTGTGCATACATATATTACATAGGAGCCTGTACAGAGCAGACATATAATAATACCAGGTGAATGGTAACTATACTTGCAGTGTGTGCTACATATATTACACAGGAGCCTGTACAGAGCAGACATATAATAATACCAGGTGAATGGTAACTATACTTGCAGTGTGTGCTAAATATATTACACAGGAGCCTGTACAGAGCACACATATAATAATACCAGGTGAATGGTAACTATACTTGCAGTGTGTGCATATATATATTACACGAGTCTGTACAGAGCAGACATATAATAATACCAGGTGAATGGTAACTATACTTGCAGTGTGTGCTACATATATTACACAGGAGCCTGTACAGAGCAGACATATAATAATACCAGGTGAATGATAACTATACTTGCAGTGTGTGCATACATATATTACACAGGAGTCTGTACAGAGCAGACATATAATAATACCAGGTGAATGATAACTATACTTGCAGTGTGTGCATACATATATTACACAGGAGCCTGTACAGAGCAGACATATAATAATACCAGGTAATGATAACTATACTTGCAGTGTGTGCATACATATATTACACAGGAGCCTGTACAGAGCAGACATATAATAATACCAGGTAATGATAACTATACTTGCAGTGTGTGCATACATATATTACACAGGAGTCTGTACAGAGCAGACATATAATAATACCAGGTGAATGATAACTATACTTGCAATGTGTGCATACATATATTACACAGGAGCCTGTACAGAGCAGACATATAATAATACCAGGTGAATGGTAACTATACTTGCAGTGTGTGCATATATATATTACACGAGTCTGTACAGAGCAGACATATAATAATACCAGGTGAATGGTAACTATACTTGCAGTGTGTGCTACATATATTACACAGGAGCCTGTACAGAGCACACATATAATAATACCAGGTGAATGATAACTATACTTGCAATGTGTGCATACATATATTACACAGGAGTCTGTACAGAGCAGACATATAATAATACCAGGTGAATGGTAACTATACTTGTAATGTGTGCTACATATATTACACAGGAGCCTGTACAGAGCAGACATATAATAATACCAGGTGAATGGTAACTATACTTGCAGTGTGTGCATATATATATTACACGAGTCTGTACAGAGCAGACATATAATAATACCAGGTGAATGGTAACTATACTTGCAGTGTGTGCTACATATATTACACAGGAGCCTGTACAGAGCAGACATATAATAATACCAGGTGAATGATAACTATACTTGCAGTGTGTGCATACATATATTACACAGGAGTCTGTACAGAGCAGACATATAATAATACCAGGTGAATGATAACTATACTTGCAGTGTGTGCATACATATATTACACAGGAGTCTGTACAGAGCAGACATATAATAATACCAGGTGAATGATAACTATACTTGCAGTGTGTGCATACATATATTACACACGAGTCTGTACAGAGCAGACATATAATAATACCAGGTGAATGATAACTATATTTGCAGTGTGTGCATACATATATTATACAGGAGCCTGTACAGAGCAGACATATAATAATACCAGGTGAATGATAACTATACTTGCAATGTGTGCATACATATATTACACAGGAGTCTGTACAGAGCAGACATATAATAATACCAGGTGAATGATAACTATACTTGCAGTGTGTGCATACATATATTACACACGAGTCTGTACAGAGCAGACATATAATAATACCAGGTGAATGATAACTATATTTGCAGTGTGTGTATACATATATTACACAGGAGCCTGTACAGAGCAGACATATAATAATACCAGGAGACTGATAACTATACTTGCAATGTGTGCATACATATATTACACACGAGTCTGTACAGAGCAGACATATAATAATACCAGGTGAATGATAACTATACTTGCAGTGTGTGCATAGATATCACGCAGGAGTCTGTACAGTGCAGACATATAAAAATACCAGGTGAATGATAACTAAACTTGCAATGTGTGCATACATATATTACACAGGAGTCTGTACAGAGCACACATATAATAATACCAGGTGAATGATAACTATATTTGCAGTGTGTGTATACATATATTACACAGGAGCCTGTACAGAGCACATATAATAATACCAGGTGAATGATAACTATATTTGCAGTGTGTGTATACATATATTACACAGGAGTCTGTACAGAGCACATATAATAATACCAGGTGAATGATAACTATACTTGCAATGTGTGCATACATATATTACACGGGAGCCTGTACAGAGCACTCATATAATAATACCAGGTGAATGATAACTATACTTGCAATGTGTGCATACATATATTACACAGGAGCCTGTACAGAGCTCACACCTGCAGTTTTATCAAATCCCCGTATTTTGCTAGGTAAGTATGAATAAAGAAGCCCTAGGTTTTATGGAGCCAGCTGGCTAGCTCCTCGCAAGCTCAGTGAACTCTAATATTATTTTGGAGTTTAAGTACCAAAGTCAGGAACACTGTTTTATTATAATGCGTAACTGAGGCGTCACTTAAGATGTGTCCACTCAGGAGTGAAGATGGGGGTTCACTGAAGTGACCCCGTGGAATGATCTGTTGTAACCGTATTTGGAAAAATGTTCAATTTAACCGACGCTTGCAAAGTCATTCACAGGAAAGTTGCAAAATCAGGAGATGCACCACACCCGTTAGACAACAAGAAGTGACATAGTCCACCCGATATTGCCAAATAATAATAAAAGCTATTTCTCTAGACCACATGACCAGACTATCCAGTTAAAGGCACAGAACATCAATACACTTCCAGTGGTAAAACAAACAATTAAACAGGTAGACCAATACTTATATCCCCTCATTCGGTATTCGCTGTGTGCAGGGTGTCTCTGTTCATATAACGCAGTCTGTAATTCCCTTTTATCTAGATTGTAAGCTCTGTGAGCAAGGCTCTCTACCTCATGTATCAGTTTGTCTCTGTTCATATAACGCAGTCTGTAATTCCCTTTTATCTAGATTGTAAGCTTTGTGAGCAAGGCTCTCTACCTCATGTATCAGTCTGTCTCTGTTCATATAACGCAGTCTGTAATTCCCTTTTATCTAGACTGTAAGCTCTGTGAGCAGGGCTCTCTACCTCATGTATCAGTCTGTCTCTGTTCATATAACACAGTCTGTAATTCCCTTTTATCTAGATTGTAAGCTCTGTGAGCAAGGCTCTCTACCTCATGTATCAGTCTGTCTCTGTTCATATAACGCAGTCTGTAATTCCCTTTTATCTAGATTGTAAGCTCTGTGAGCAGGGCTCTCTACCTCATGTATCAGTCTGTCTCTGTTCATATAACGCAGTCTGTAATTCCCTTTTATCTAGATTGTAAGCTCTGTGAGCAGGGCTCTCTACCTCATGTATCAGTCTGTCTCTGTTCATATAACACAGTCTGTAATTCCCTTTTATCTAGATTGTAAGCTCTGTGAGCAGGGCTCTCTACCTCATGTATCAGTCTGTCCCTGTTCATATAACACAGTCTGTAATTCCCTTTTATCTAGATTGTAAGCTCTGTGAGCAAGGCTCTCTACCTCATGTATCAGTCTGTCTCTGTTCATATAACACAGTCTGTAATTCCC
This sequence comes from Pelodytes ibericus, assembly GCA_036172795.1. Taxonomy (NCBI): domain Eukaryota; kingdom Metazoa; phylum Chordata; class Amphibia; order Anura; family Pelodytidae; genus Pelodytes; species Pelodytes ibericus. The sequence goes on from CM069862.1 coordinate 12,806,546, forward strand.
TTTTATCTAGATTGTAAGCTCTGTGAGCAGGGCTCTCTACCTCATGTATCAGTCTGTCTCTGTTCATATAACGCAGTCTGTAATTCCCTTTTATCTAGATTGTAAGCTCTGTGAGCAGGGCTCTCTACCTCATGTATCAGTCTGTCTCTGTTCATATAACGCAGTCTGTAATTCCCTTTTATCTAGATTGTAAGCTCTGTGAGCAGGGCTCTCTACCTCATGTATCAGTCTGTCTCTGTTCATATAACGCAGTCTGTAATTCCCTTTTATCTAGATTGTAAGCTCTGTGAGCAAGGCTCTCTACCTCATGTATCAGTCTGTCTCTGTTCATATAACAGTCTGTAATTCCCTTTTATCTAGATTGTAAGCTCTGTGAGCAGGGCTCTCTACCTCATGTATCAGTCTGTCCCTGTTCATATAACACAGTCTGTAATTCCCTTTTATCTAGATTGTAAGCTCTGTGAGCAAGGCTCTCTACCTCATGTATCAGTCTGTCTCTGTTCATATAACACAGTCTGTAAATCCCTTTTATCTAGATTGTAAGCTCTGTGAGCAGGGCTCTCTACCTCATGTATCAGTCTGTCTCTGTTCATATAACACAGTCTGTAATTCCCTTTTATCTAGATTGTAAGCTCTGTGAGCAGGGCTCTCTACCTCATGTATCAGTCTGTCTCTGTTCATATAACGCAGTCTGTAATTCCCTTTTATCTAGATTGTAAGCTCTGTGAGCAGGGCTCTCTACCTCATGTACCAGTCTGTCTCTGTTCATATAACGCAGTCTGTAATTCCCTTTTATCTAGATTGTAAGCTCTGTGAGCAGGGCTCTCTACCTCATGTATCAGTCTGTCTCTGTTCATATAACGCAGTCTGTAATTCCCTTTTATCTAGATTGTAAGCTCTGTGAGCAGGGCTCTCTACCTCATGTATCAGTCTGTCTCTGTTCATATAACACAGTCTGTAATTCCCTTTTATCTAGATTGTAAGCTCTGTGAGCTGGGCTCTCTACCTCATGTATCAGTCTGTCTCTGTTCATATAACACAGTCTGTAATTCCCTTTTATCTAGACTGTAAGCTCTGCGAGCAGGGCTCTCCACCTCATGTATCAGTCTGTCTCTGTTCATATAACACAGTCTGTAATTCCCTTTTATCTAGATTGTAAGCTCTGTGAGCAGGGCTCTCTACCTCATGTATCAGTCTGTCTCTGTTCATATAACGCAGTCTGTAATTCCCTTTTACCTAGATTGTAAGCTCTGCGAGCAGGGCTCTCTACCTCATGTATCAGTCTGTCTCTGTTCATATAACGCAGTCTGTAATTCCCTTTTATCTAGATTGTAAGCTCTGTGAGCAGGGCTCTCTACCTCATGTATCAGTCTGTCTCTGTTCATATAACGCAGTCTGTAATTCCCTTTTATCTAGATTGTAAGCTCTGTGAGCAAGGCTCTCTATCTCATGTATCAGTTTGTCTCTGTTCATATAACGCAGTCTGTAATTCCCTTTTATCTAGATTGTAAGCTCTGTGAGCAAGGCTCTCTACCTCATGTATCAGTCTGTCTCTGTTCATATAACGCAGTCTGTAATTCCCTTATATCTAGATTGTAAGCTCTGTGAGCAAGGCTCTCTATCTCATGTATCAGTTTGTCTCTGTTCATATAACGCAGTCTGTAATTCCCTTTTATCTAGATTGTAAGCTCTGTGAGCAAGGCTCTCTACCTCATGTATCAGTCTGTCTCTGTTCATATAACGCAGTCTGTAATTCCCTTATATCTAGATTGTAAGCTCTGTGAGCAAGGCTCTCTATCTCATGTATCAGTTTGTCTCTGTTCATATAACGCAGTCTGTAATTCCCTTTTATCTAGATTGTAAGCTCTGTGAGCAAGGCTCTCTATCTCATGTATCAGTCTGTCTCTGTTCATATAACGCAGTCTGTAATTCCCTTATATCTAGATTGTAAGCTCTGTGAGCCTGGCTCCCTACCTCATGCATCAGTCTCTCTGTTCATATAACACAGTTTTCAGCTCTGTACTAAGCGCTATGTCAATTGTTGGCACTATATAAATAAATGTAATATGTCTCCTCTTTGTATCATCACCATGTGGCACTGTATGCAAATTACATATTCTCCAATGGAGTAGTTAATGTGCATACACTGCATGATGTGATAATGTGACACTGTTTTGTATGTGTATTGAGTTTATCACCCCTCTCCATACACACTTTTTTTTTTTTTTTTACCGCTTCACGCCAAGGGTGGGATGGGACTAAAGCACAATCGGGTGGGAAGGGGTTAAAAAAAAAAATAAAAAAAAATTTAAAAAAAGTTTGTATTGAGAGGGGCGGCAAACTCAGTTACCGCCCATGGTAGCTAAACCTCTAGCTACACCACTGTGTAGAGACTAAAAGATGATCTGTACTTTGTGTTAGCAGAATTGCAAGCAAATGTATAGATTAAGAATACTTTTATTTAATTTTACGTATTTATAGTGTCCCCTGCTTATGACATCACCTCGTGGCGTGACACATAATGAACACATTCCGCATTGATAAGTAGTTAATTTGCATATTCACTCACTAGTGATGTCATTGACAGGAGACACATTAAAACCATCCATTTCTCTTATTTTATTTATTTGCTTGCGATTCTGGCAGCGCAATGTATAGATGGTTTGTTATTCTCTGCAGATGAGCAATGTTTAGGTTGAGTCACGTTTAACATCCCAAAAAAGCGATAAAAAAAAAATATATAAACCGTACCGTAGTGTCCACGGCTGTAACTTTATTGGTCGGTATGTGTCTAGGCGTGGGGTCCTCCTGTGACACGATCACACAGCCGTCCCCACCCAGTGTCACAATGACCAGCCGGCAGCCTCTCTCTAGCAGCGCCAAACCCGCGGTGCCAGCGTCACCCGAGCGGCGAACTTCCACGCCCGTTAAAATCTCAGCCTGAAAATCAAAGCAAGTTAAAATCGATTGGCTGTAACAATACACAGGACGCTGCTATTAATTCCAAAGCAAGGAAACCAAGAGGGGATCATTCGATAATACACATCACATGAATAACGAGCAAGGAGGCAGAAATCAAACAGGACTGGACAAATCCCAGGAGCCAGGAAGCCATGGTCCTTAATCTCACAGCTGAGCTGTGTGGAGAGATTCAGTCACTGACAGTGTTGCTGTCTCAGAGAATCCACGTATCAGAATTCATAACTTTAGCTGGAGGAACATTAACATTGAAACGATAATGGGCTTTATTATTACAGGATCCATTGTATATCATCTGTGAGCTGTTGTTGTAGTAAAGATTTTCGACTGGGAAGGGTCCTAAAGGACCATGCTTTTCAGGACGTTTATATACGTCCACATGCGTTAAGGGGTTAAACAACTGTATTTTTGCCAGCAGTAGTCCTTTAAAGAGCATGTCTGATCATATCCAGAGACTATCATTATACTGATTACTGGTCCAGGACACTCACAGTTCAGTTTAATGCTTAGCACCAAGCCATCAAGCAGAAAGTTACAAGCCACAGACGTCTCACCTCACTCTCATTGCAGCAGAAAACGTCTGAATAGGTGAAGAACTGGGAGTCCAGATCAGGAATGGCCGGGGCTGGATTAAAGATCGTCTTTACTGAAAAAAAAACAACATAAAACACTTATGTACGAGGGAAGAGAGAATCGTTTCTACTGCAGAGACCAAGCAGGATTTACAGGGACATTCCGACTTGTGTAACCCGAAACATGTCCCGGTCTTTGAAAGTAAACCCGACGTGTATCACATGCGAAACACACCTGTTCCTGGTTCTGGACTGCTGAACATGAGGGTCTCTCGCTGCTAGCACAGAGAGAGACCCTCGTTTTTGCAGGGGATCAGCTAGTAGAGAGAGATGGTCGCCGACCAGACGGCTGCCTGCTATCCTCGGTCAGAGTATAAACTGGCGTGTACTATCAAAAGTACTATCAAAAGTACATGCCAGTTCATCCTCACTATAAGAACATCTAATTATTATATAACAACATCTAATTATTATATAACATCTCATTATCTATTATTATTATATATATAATATACATTATCATCTATTATCTATATTAGAAGTACAAGTGAAAAAAAATGGTTTAGTGTCCCTTTAAATGGACAAACATGGCTTATACTGTGAGATAAGAATAAAAATTTAATTGCAGAAAGTGGATCAAATAAGAGAAATGTGTTTTAATGGGTCTGTGGTGTCTCATGTTTATGACATCACCTTGCGGATTGATATGCAAATTACATATATATCCCATTCAAAATAAGTATTTGCATATCAAGCCATAGATGTCACAGACAGGACCCATTTAAAACATAAATATCTGTTATTTTATGTATTTGCAGCAATTCAGCCAACACACTGTATAGTGTTTTTTTATTCTCCACATTTACAGTATGAGCCATGTCACTGACAGTCTATCAAGATAAAGACAATAAAGACAATAAAGACAATAATGAAGACACAAACATATAACAGGACTTTCTCAATGTCACATAAGGCTTTACTCATGAAAGACTTTCTGGGAATTTCAGAGTTGTTTGAGACGCCTTCTCTTACAGACATCTAGGACAGTTCAGGCCTTGTCGTTGCCGACGGTTCACCAAAAAAGTTCTCTCGAACCCCAATACTAACTCCCCCAACCCCAATACTAGGCATTTTATATAGAAATACTTTAATAAAACAATACAAATAAAGTACCTTATTGAGCCATCTTTACCTCATATAGCTCCACCAGGAGGCAGACATGTTGTTTAGAATCTTTGGTCAGATCTTTGTTCATCTGAACCAAGGTGAGTGAAGATCTGACCCAAGATTCTAACCAACATGTCCGCCCCCTGAGAGAACGATTTGGAGTAAAGATTCTAACCAACATGTCCGCCCCCTGAGAGAACGATTTGGAGTAAAGATTCTAACCAACATGTCTGCCCCCTGAGAGAACGATATGGAGTAAAGATTCTAACCAACATGTCTGTCCCCTGAGAGAACGATATGGAGTAAAGATTCTAACCAACATGTCTGCCCCCTGAGAGAACGATATGTAGTAAAGAGTCTAACCAACATGTCTGTCCCCTGAGAGAACTATATGGAGTAAAGATTCTAACCAACATGTCTGCCCCCTGAGAGAACGATATGGAGTAAAGAGTCTAACCAACATGTCTGCCCCCTGAGAGAACGATATGGAGTAAAGAGTCTAACCAACATGTCTGTCCCCTGAGAGAACTATATGGAGTAAAGATTCTAACCAACATGTCTGCCCCCTGAGAGAACGATATGGAGTAAAGATTCTAACCAACATGTCTGCCCCCTGAGAGAACGATATGGAGTAAAGATTCTAACCAACATGTCTGCCCCCTGAGAGAACTATATGGAGTAAAGATTCTAACCAACATGTCTGCCCCCTCAGAGAATTGTATGGAGTAAAGATTCTAACCAACATGTCTGCCCCCTGAGAGAACTGTCTATTGTAAACATTTCTAGCTAAATGCTGCATTCTGTAGTTTAAAGAAACAGATACATTCGTGAATTCTTCGTCTTGTAAAAACCTGCAAGTAAATGTTCTGCCTGCCACCCTGACATCACAAGCTCTGGAAACAGAGAGAGGCTGATTCCACAGTGATGGCTAAAGATAACACTTTGCTGCAGGCAGCCAGACCACCTCCTGTGTACTCCCTGTCACTAGGGGAACTAAACAGTTAATCCTGAGATCCCCTATTTGATTAATTAATTGGTTCCTTCTGGACACAAAATAGCAGGTCAGCATGGAAAAATATGCCCCGCATTAAAAATGGCAGATCTGCCAAACCCTATTTCAGGCCATCAACGAAAATTCTACATCTCGAAATCTCCAACACCTGTTTCTTATTTGCTGAATGTTGTATGTGATTCTGGTAAATGTAAATAAAGTCAAACACTAATTTTAGTATCTCTGCACACTGGAACAGTCGGCTCTCCAATGATAAAATAGACTCACTTTACTGTAGCATAACTAAAAAGAACTACAACAAGGTGTGGGGGGATGGGTTCACTGCTGCTCACGCGTTTCGCCTCGGCCATTGTGTATGGTTGGTGCCAATCATGAGCTAAACATAGATCTTATTTGTAGCTCATCAAAACCAAAGTCTTTGAAGTTTTTAATATTCACCATGAATAATGGCAGACCTGATACACGGCCATTATCTGAATACGTCGTAGTACCTTCGCGGCCTGCGGCTTTCTGACAGCCCTGCGGTCCCTGAGTGCGCAGCTGGCTTTAATCAGACCTTCCCGGAGAAGTGGACTTGCTTTTCAATAAACCAGACCTTGATTTTTTTAGGGGGTTTTAATAAATTACGCATTGCCTGGCACGATACGAAACCCGGGCAGCAGATCAGATGTATTTTAAGACTTGTTAAAAGGTGGCCTTCTGAAGCCGAGCACGGTCATTAAAGGGGCAGTTCCAGCTAATTTGGCGGGGGTGTTTTTCAGATAAATGCTGAATTGGGTAAAATAAAGAAAAATAAACAGATCTAAACAGTGAAAGTGTGATAGGGTCTTGCCCCATCCCGGCCTATGTTATCACGCCCCGTCTGCAAACAAAGAACTTGAAACAGACGATTTTAACAGAAAATTGCTGATTCTACAGTTATGGCCAGGCACAGGTAAAGTGTCCGTGGCAAGGTCAGTAAAGGTCAAAAGAACATCATTAAACTGTCCGTCACTAAGTGGAGTGAATGAACAATGCTGGCGTCTGTCCCTGGCAATGTCTAATGACTTTCTTAGAGGGGAGCATGGAAACTGCTGAAGGGCAAGTCAGCCCGCCTCTAGCGAACACTCCCTCTCACTGATGACAATGAATTTTAGGAGCCCCGGTAATAGTAAAGAAGAAGTGTAAGGTAAAAATAAGTGAATTTCACATAGAATGAAAATATATAATGAAAATAAGCTAGTCGTGACTGCTCCTGGAGGTACCAGAGGTAAGTACTCTGGGGCACGATGAATGAGAAAGACCCCGAGACCAACCATGATGGTTGTCTATAAAAAGGAGGAAGAAATATGTGCCTTCCCCAGCACTGATCTCTGCTTCCATGCTCTATTGTCATCTGCTGGGTGCTGGGTTATGACATCATATCCTGGAGCTCCCCATCCTACAGGCCCCAAACACAGGGCGGGAGCATCAGATACCTCTCTGCTGCCATTACGCTCCAAGGAATGGTCAGTCGATAAGGGAAGAGGGGGAAGTAAAAGGAGGAACTAGTTGGGAAATTAATTAATGAATTGGGGGGGGGGGAGCTGGGGAGAGACAAGGGTAACGAGAGGGTGACGAGGAGGAGGGAGGCGTTATTTTACCTCCACTGGCACGGGCCATCCTCAGGGCTTCTAGTGATGTCTCGGGCAAGATTTCCAGCTGACAAATCATTACTTTGGCGGCATTAATAGTGTCGGAGGCGTTCTTCAGATCTGCGGAGTCCAGCAGTAAATTGGCTCCGGCCACTATCACTATGGCATTCTGACCTGCAACAAACCGCACACTGTGTTATTCCAAAATACACATTATACCATTACTGTGACAGCCCAGCCTGAGCTTAGAAAGAGGAGGAGCACTGCTAGAGCCCAGGCCACGCAAGAGAAGCCTGGATTTAGCATCATTTATTGGTTACTAAAAGCAAGACTGAAATCAAAATGATCCAATAAAAAAAGCTTTCAATTAAAGGTGCAGCAAAGACACAAGTGGAAGTCACACAAGCAGCAAAGAAACAAACAAACACTGCACCTTTAACACAGAAAGGCCTAGAAACATGCATAATGCAGACACATGGCCAGACTAAATTATCACCACTGTGCACAGCCGCAGAGTAAATTATCACCACTGTGCACACGCGCAGAGTAAATTATAACCACTGTGCGCACGCGCAGACTAAATTATCACCACTGTGCACACGCGCAGACTAAATGATCACCACTGTGCACACGCGCAGACTAAATGATCACCACTGTGCACACGCGCAGACTAAATGATCACCACTGTGCACACGCGCAGACTAAATGATCACCACTGTGCACACGCGCAGACTAAATGATCACCACTGTGCACACGCGCAGACTAAATTATCACCACTGTGCGCATGATCAGACTAAATTATCACCACTGTGCCCACGCGCAGATTAAATTATCACCAGTGTGTGCACGTGCAGACTAAATTATCACCAGTGTGAGCATGCCCAGACTAAATTATAACCACTGTGCGCACATGCAGACTAAAATTATAACCACTGTGCGCACGTGCAGACTAAATTATCACCACTGTGTGCACGCGCAGACTAAATTATCACCAGTGTGTGCGCACGCGCAGACTAAATTATCACCACTGTGCGCACGTGCAGACTAAATTATAACCACTGTGTGCACACGCAGACTAAATTATAACCACTGTGCGCACACGCAGACTAAATTATCACCACTGTGCACACGCGTAGACTAAATTATCACCACTGTGCACACGCGTAGACTAAATTATCACCACTGTGCACACGCGCAGATTAAATTATCACCAGTGTGTGCATGATCAGGCTAAATTATCACCACTGTGCCCACGCGCAGATTAAATTATCACCAGTGTGTGCATGATCAGGCTAAATTATCACCACTGTGCACACGTGCAGGCTAAATTATAACCACTGTGCGCACGCGCAGACTAAATTATCACCACTGTGCACACGCGCAGACTAAATGATCACCACTGTGCACACGCGCAGACTAAATGATCACCACTGTGCACACGCGCAGACTAAATGATCACCACTGTGCACACGCGCAGACTAAATGATCACCACTGTGCACACGCGCAGACTAAATTATCACCACTGTGCGCATGATCAGACTAAATTATCACCACTGTGCCCACGCGCAGATTAAATTATCACCACTGTGCGCATGATCAGACTAAATTATCACCACTGTGCCCACGCGCAGATTAAATTATCACCAGTGTGTGCACGTGCAGACTAAATTATCACCAGTGTGAGCATGCCCAGACTAAATTATAACCACTGTGCGCACGTGCAGACTAAAATTATAACCACTGTGCGCACACGCAGGCTAAATTATAACCACTGTGCGCACGTGCAGACTAAATTATCACCACTGTGTGCACGCGCAGACTAAATTATCACCACTGTGCGCACGTGCAGACTAAATTATAACCACTGTGCGCACACGCAGACTAAATTATAACCACTGTGCGCACACGCAGACTAAATTATCACCACTGTGCACACGCGTAGACTAAATTATCACCACTGTGCACACGCGCAGACTAAATTATCACCACTGTGTGCATGATCAGGCTAAATTATCACCACTGTGCCCACGCGCAGATTAAATTATCACCAGTGTGTGCATGATCAGGCTAAATTATCACCACTGTGCACACGTGCAGGCTAAATTATAACCACTGTGCGCACGCGCAGACTAAATTATCACCACTGTGCGCACGCGCAGACTAAATTATCACCACTGTGCGCACGCGCAGACTAAATTATAACCACAGTGCAGTTAATCAGGATCAGCGTGATGTAGTGTACCAGAGCACACATGCAATCACAGCTCAGCTTGCAACCATTAAAGATGGAGTCAGCATAATATGTCTTTTAATGATGGCGAAGGCCACTTCTGCTTCCTACACATTGTGTTAGCAGAATTGCCGACATCTCAGGCACATTTATACCCCATTCTCGTCTTATTTTATACACCGATTCGGTGTAGATCAGGCCTGATCTTTGTTTATTCTCTACATTTTATAAATACTGCTTCGGCCCCTTTAACAGCCGTGACAGGGATGTAGGGGGGGTAAGACCTGATCACTGCTGATGACTACGTTACCTTCACTGTTGACAATGATGGAAGCTGCTCCTGTGGCGGCTGCTGCTGTCTGGCCCACATAATCTGCGACGGGGAGAGACCAAGGATTGAGAGGAGATGATTTAGGAGACATGGCAGATTAATAAATCCAGACATGCGGAGTAGTAAAAATCACACAAAACAATAAGATTTTACTGGGGAGAAATCCAGAAATTCAACGTAAACCACTTCAAGCCAAGATAACCGAGCCAAACAAAGCGGACTATTTATTTCTGCTTAATGTGTATTTATAGGGAACAGATGTGCTGAGAAAAGGTTTTGTCTGAAGAAACTAAAAACTCAGCATCTGGTAAAAGCAAAAAAACCCAAATCTCACCAATACGTGAGCCGCATGTCACCCACCCTTGGAAATTCCCCCCATTCCCAAGCCGACTACTTGTCTGCTCCCCAGCATGCCTTTGCTGAACAATCAGACCTCCCTTCAACTACTACTAGTTATTGGCAGGTTAGCGATCCTGTACATATAGAAGCCAGTTGAGAGTAGTGTGTGTTTGGTGCCAGTCAGCAAGCTCAGTCTGCTAAAATATGTCAGATCAAGGCACAGTAGGATACCCAGCTGGGATTAAATTAGATCTACCTCTAATAAAACTGTCCGTTCTGTCTTATCATCCCCCCCCCCCCCCCCCCCAACTGCAAGTAAAGTTTAACAGGGTTCTTGCATTTGCAGTAACAGTCCTGCGAGCCCTCCATTATTTGGATGTCACTGAATTTTTTATTATTTGTGTCGTCTTCTGTACATATACTTACAATATTATATTTTTGTTCCTATATCTTATATAAAAACCGTATCTATATTACATATATAGAGAAAAGATATATATATATATATATATATATATATATATACACATACATACATACATACACACACACTGTTATACACACACATAACACACACACACACACACATTTGTTTTTACATAAAATATAAAAAAATAATATAATATAACAACTAATTATAATATTAGTTTTTATATTTTATGTAAAAACATTTGTATATATTTTCTCTTAAGTATTATGAATGTATATCTTGTTATTGTTATTTTCCCCCATATTGTAATCTATATTCAACATTTATTATCATTTCTGCAACTTGTTATGTCTTTTAAAACTCAATAAAAAAATCATTTGAAGAGAAATAACAGGACACATTTTACCCTGCTTATTAATTAAGTTAGCTTCAATAATCCATTTTTAGATTAACAAGCAGGCAAAGGGTTTGATGTTACATACAGCATGGTCCAGTCTTCTAACGCTGGTAATGTCTATACAAAGTTATATACAAAGTATTCAGTATATTCAGTCTAATACAACTTGTTACAAAGTCTGATTGAAAAGATGTGAAATCATGCCGAAAAAATAAAACTCAACACTTAAAAAAAAAAAAAAATTCCACTAAAGTTTTTTTTTTCTTTTTTTATAACTATTTACAAAATGTTCTTATTGTATCACATTGTGTTGTCGATTTAGATTTGTTTCACTTGTACTATTACACTTATATATGTACTGAATTAAGACAATTCCTAGGGCAATAACTTTAATTGCACCAAAAAAGATTTATATGCTAAAATTCTATGTACAGTATATTAGAGGGGCAGAACCTTTCTACAAAGATACAGAGGTAATTTATTTGGGGGTTATGTAGAAAGGTAATGTATTTGGGGGTTATGTATAAAGGTAATTTATTTGGGGGTTATGTATAAAAGGTAATGTATTTGGGGGTTATGTATAAAGGTAATTTATTTGGGGGTTATGTAGAAAGGTAGTTTATTTGGGGGTTATGTATAAATGTAATGTATTTGGGGGTTATGTATAAACGTAATGTATTTTGGGGTTATGTATAAAGGTAACGTATTTTGGGGTTATGTATAAAGGTAACGTATTTGGGGGTTATGTGTAGAGGTAATGTATTTGGGGGTTATGTATAAAGGTAATTTATTTGGGGGTTATGTATAAAGGTAGTTTATTTGGGGTTATGTATAAAGGTAATTTATTTGGAGGTTATGTATAAAGGTAATGTATTTGGGGGTTATGTATATAGGTAATGTATTTGGGGGTTATGTATAAAGGTAATTTATTTGGGGGTTATGTATAAAAGGTAATTTATTTGGGGGTTATGTAGAAAGGTAATTTATTTGGGGGTTATGTAGAAAGGTAGTTTATTTGGGGGTTATGTATAAAGGTAATTTATTTGGGGGTTATGTATAAAGGTAATGTATTTGGGGGTTATGTATAAAGGTAGTTTATTTGGGGGTTATGTATAAATGTAATGTATTTGGGGGTTATGTATAAATGTAATGTATTTGGGGGTTATGTATAAACGTAATGTATTTGGGGGTTATGTATAAAGGTAACGTATTTGGGGGTTATGTGTAGAGGTAATGTATTTGGGGGTTATGTATAAAGGTAATTTATTTGGGGGTTATGTATAAAGGTAGTTTATTTGGGGTTATGTATAAAGGTAATTTATTTGGGGGTTATGTATAAAGGTAATGTATTTGGGGGTTATGTATATAGGTAATGTATTTGGGGGTTATGTATAAAGGTAATTTATTTGGGGGTTATGTATAAAAGGTAATTTATTTGGGGGTTATGTAGAAAGGTAATTTATTTGGGGGTTATGTAGAAAGGTAATTTATTTTGGGGTTATGTATAAAGGTAACGTATTTGGGGGTTATGTGTAGAGGTAATGTATTTGGGGGTTATGTATAAAGGTAATTTATTTGGGGGTTATGTATAAAGGTAGTTTATTTGGGGTTATGTATAAAGGTAATTTATTTGGGGGTTATGTATAAAGGTAATGTATTTGGGGGTTATGTATATAGGTAATGTATTTGGGGGTTATGTATAAAGGTAATTTATTTGGGGGTTATGTATAAAAGGTAATTTATTTGGGGGTTATGTAGAAAGGTAATTTATTTGGGGGTTATGTAGAAAGGTAATTTATTTGGGGGTTATGTATAAAGGTAATTTATTTGGGGGTTATGTAGAAAGGTAATTTATTTGGGGGTTATGTATAAAGGTAATGTATTTGGGGGTTATGCAGAAAGGTAATTTATTTGGGGGTTATGTAGAAAGTTAATTTATTTGGGGGTTATGTATAAAGGTAATGTATTTGGGGGTTATGTATAAAGGTAATGTATTTGGGGGTTATGTATAAAGGTAATGTATTTGGGGGTTATGTATAGAGGTAATTTATTTGGGGGTTATGTATAGAGGTAATTTATTTGGGGGTTATGTAGAAAGGTAATTTATTTGGGGGTTATGTAGAAAGGTAATTTATTTGGGGGTTATGTAGAAAGGTAACCAAATGAAACAAAACATTATATGCTCAGTGTCTATATAATCAGTGCTGCCGCACCTGCAGTAAACATGCAGAGTAGACTGGGGGAGGGCTTGAGTCCAATATTAAAAATGTGATTTATACAGAATGCCTGCATCAAATCACACAGGGAGTTTGGGGCCGGACTGACCCTTTAATAGATTAATTTTCATTATTTTCCCTTCGTGTTTCATTGTTGGAACTTATGACCTAAACTGCTGGTTATGTGAAAATGTATTATTAGAATGGTATACAGAGATGTCTTTTCCAATGTCCTAAAAATGGTAAAGCTTAATAGGGTTACTATGTTACTATAGCACAGGGCTCGACAAACCCCGGGCGCCAGGTCGCCATGGCGACCAGGAAATCAGACCTGGCGCCCGGGTGCTGTTTGTCACAGGGAGCCCTTGCCGGCTGCCATGCGTTTTACTTTCAGCGCGAGGGGAGAAAGTCTGTGCGGATCAAACAGACTGTGAGCTCCGCCCCCTCGCGCAACACGCTGCAGTGCCGATTGTCACGTGACAACACGGCACAGGAACCGAAAGAAGATCGGGCTCCAGCATAAATGTCCCCCTCCCCTGCAATGAGGTAAGCAGCAGGGAGGGAGGACACCCTAAAAAAAAAAATACATTTTTGTTCTTTGGTCTGTGTGTATGTATGAGTGAATGTAACTGGCTGTGTATGTATGAGTGAATGTAACTTGCTGTGTATGTATGTGTGAATGTAACTGGCTGTGTATGTATGTGTGAATGTAACTGGCTGTGTATGTATGTATGTGTGAATGTAACTGGCTGTGTATGTATGTGTGAATGTAACTGGCTGTGTATGTATGAGTGAATGTAACTTGCTGTGTATGTATGTGTGAATGTAACTGGCTGTGTATGTATGTGTGAATGTAACTGGCTGTGTATGTATGTGTGAATGTAACTGGCTGTGTATGTATGTGTGAATGTAACTGGCTGTGTATGGATGTGTGAATGTAACTGGCTGTATGTGGATGTGTGAATGTAACTGGCTGTATGTGGTGTGTGTGTGAATGTAACTGGCTGTATGTGGTGTGTGTGTGAATGTAACTGGCTGTATGTGGTGTGTGTGTGAATGTAACTGGCTGTATGTGGTGTGTGTGTGAATGTAACTGGCTGTATGTGGTGTGTGTGTGAATGTAACTGACTGTATGTGGTGTGTGTGTGTGAATGTAACTGACTGTATGTGGTGTGTGTGTGTGAATGTAACTGGCTGTGTATGTGAGGTGGGTGTATGCGACTGTCTCCGTGCGTTTATGATATTGTGATGTGCCGTTGTCTGGCTCCTAAATTTTTTAGCTGGCTCCTAAAACTAAATTAAATTTGTCAAGCCCTGCTATAGCAACAGTCCTGCCCATCTCCTCCAAACCCTTGCAGTCTTGCATTACGTCACAGCACATGCACTGTTGTCTGAAACCACGCCCCCTACATTCCATGTGCCTAAATTAGCGGGTTCATCAGAGAGAGGCTAATTCCACATAAGAACAGCTTTTAACAGTGCTTTCTCAGAGGGGAGCATACAAACCTGCAGCTGAGAGAGGCAACCCGCCTCCTTTGCAGCCCCCCTTAATGAAGTCACTGAATTTAGAGACACCAGTGAAATTATTTTCATCTCTATAATCAGAAAGGGGAAGATCAATGGGCAACTCTCCCCCTAATAATCCCAGATATGTACGTCACACCTTACCTGTGGAAACTTTGTTTTTCTTGAAGTTCTCGATGTAATCATTGCCAAACGAATCCTTCCCAACCTGCACACAGACACAGTGTTAATCTGACAAAAGGATTGTGGAAACCACTGGGCTCTGGTTTAAGAGCTATGGTTGAATCACCTAAGGTCTATTTCTGCTTTGTTTCTATAACTGTGAATTAAATAACTTTCGACAAACATAAGCCGTTTGTTCATTGTATTTCCCACAAAGGAGCTCCTTTATTTTTTCTTCATTGGGCTCTTTAAATAGCAGTATATGACTGGCACAAGACAAGGTACACCTCTACAGTGGTTATTATTATTATTATTCTGATCAGTATCCCATACAACAAATTATATAAATATATTTTATGAAACGCTCTAGATTCAAAACGTTCAACACTGTTGTGTCAATAGATCACCTCTGACCCATCCACAAGTCAGAGGCTCCTATCCAGCTAAAACATTTATTGTCAATTGATAACACACCCGATTTTCTGCAATAAGCAGGATTATCAGACTAGTGTCACTACTTGTCCTGCGTTGCAAATGTCTGAGAGCAAGACATCGTTCCATTATTACCTATCCGTCAAGTATATTACATATCTCCGTCTATAATACTGGGTAATACAGTAGGTATAGCATGACAAAGTCACATTCTCTATTTTCCTATGGAAATAGTTAATTTGCATACCAAGCCTCAAGTGATGTCAATCATAAATATTTTTTTTTTTAAATCTCTTAATTTATGCACGTGTATGTAATTCTGCTAACACAATGTATATATAAATTTTGATCATTTTTGCACTTATAGCATAAACAATGTTTAGGTGATTGAATCCCTTTTATGTAACTCCTAAACGATTCATTTTGTAGCCACATTGCAAATAAATATATAGATGATTTCAGGGGTATCTGGGAATTTGTCATGTTCTATAAGACATCCATCATAAAAACCATTGGAATAGGGGTCTGTTCTTCATAATGGGATATTATGTAAATTTGCGCCAAGCAGTCTAATTCTGGTCATTTTTGCGGAGATGTGTGTGTCATCAGTGCTATAAATCCTATCTTTGGGCTGAGGCCAGGCTGGAGAGGGGAAGATCTAATAATACCTCCCCTAGGTGCCAGAATTAGTTTGGCTGAACAGGAGCAATAAAACGGCCTCAAGGGTATTCGCTCCGGCTGTGGAATGTTACAATCAGGATAAACATGGTTTCCAGGAATAGCAGACTCCACAGTGGCCTTAATCCTGGAGCTTTTCCAAAACACCAAGAAAAACAAACATTTCTGGGAAAGAAGATCCTCTCTACAACCGACTTTGTCAGGCCTGATGGGCGGTTATGTCTCGGGTGTGGACAGATTTCATCTGACCTCTGAACTAGTACATTAAAGGGGCTCTGTCCTCTAAACATGGTTTATACTGCGAATGTAAGCGAGTACAAAATGATTGGAAATTATCTATACATTGTGTTCATCGAGTGGCAGGAAACTGTCATTTACGAGGAAAACATGTTTTAAATGTGTCTGTGGCCTCTGATGTTCATAACCTTGTGGTTTAAAATGCAAATCACTCATTTCCCATTGGATATAGTTAATTTACATATAGAGCTACAAGGTGATGTCATAATCAGGAGACATACACACATCTGTGTGAAAAAACAAGCCCTGTCCTTTGTAGATGCTAGACACTAAATACTTTAGCTTGGTGCCTGGAGTGTCCCCATAGACCATATAATAAAAATAAGTATTATTTAACCTACAGCAACTTTACAAAGCAGTGCATGCATATTATTTATTGGAGGGCTGGATCCTCCTCCCCAGTCCTTTCTTTAAACCCAACCATAGGCCTTCCATAAATATGACTAAGGGCTCCAGTACAAGGCCCCCTGACACACAAGGCACACACATACAGGGAGTGCAGAATTATTAGGCAAATGAGTATTTTGACCACATCATCCTCTTTATGCATGTTGTCTTACTCCAAGCTGTATAGGCTCGAAAGCCTACTACCAATTAAGCATATTAGGTGATGTGCATCTCTGTAATGAGAAGGGGTGTGGTCTAATGACATCAACACCCTATATCAGGTGTGCATAATTATTAGGCAACTTCCTTTCCTTTGGCAAAATGGGTCAAAAGAAGGACTTGACGGGCTCAGAAAAGTCAAAAAATAGTGAGATATCTTGCAGAGGGATGCAGCACTCTTAAAATTGCAAAGCTTCTGAAGCGTGATCATCGAACAATCAAGCGTTTCATTCAAAATACTCAACAGGGTCGCAAGAAGCGTGTGGAAAAACCAAGGCGCAAAATAACTGCCCATGAACTGAGAAAAGTCAAGCGTGCAGCTGCCACGATGCCACTTGCCACCAGTTTGGCCATATTTCAGAGCTGCAACATCACTGGAGTGCCCAAAAGCACAAGTTGTGCAATACTCAGAGACATGGCCAAGGTAAGAAAGGCTGAAAGACGACCACCACTGAACAAGACACACAAGCTGAAATGTCAAGACTGGGCCAAGAAATATCTCAAGACTGATTTTTCTAAGGTTTTATGGACTGATGAAATGACAGTGAGTCTTGATGGGCCAGATGGATGGGCCCGTGGCTGGATTTGTAAAGGGCAGAGAGCTCCAGTCCGACTCAGACGCCAGCAAGGTGGAGGTGGAGTACTGGTTTGGGCTGGTATCATCAAAGATGAGCTTGTGGGGCCTTTTCGGGTTGAGGATGGAGTCAAGCTCAACTCCCAGTCCTACTGACATTCCTGTACCACTGCTTGAAGAAGGTGTCTTCCAGGAACTAAGTCTGCATCCTTCAAGAAAAACATGATTTTCATGCAGGACAATGCTCCATCACACGCGTCCAAGTACTCCACAGCGTGGCTGGCAAGAAAGGGTATAAAAGAAGAAAATCTAATGACATGGCCTCCTTGTTCACCTGATCTGAACCCCATTGAGAACCTGTGGTCCATCATCAAATGTGAGATTTACAAGGAGGGAAAACAGTACACCTCTCTGAACAGTGTCTGGGAGGCTGTGGTTGCTGCTGCACGCAATGTTGATGGTGAACAGATCAAAACACTGACAGAATCCATGGATGGCAGGCTTTTGAGTGTCCTTGCAAAGAAAGGTGGCTATATTGGTCACCAATTTGTTTTTGTTTTTGAATGTCAGAAATGTATATTTGTGAATGTTGAGATGTTATATTGGTTTCACTGGTAAAAATAAATAATTGAAATGGGTATATATATGTTTTTTGTTAAGTTGCCTAATAATTATGCACAGTAATAGTCACCTGCACACACAGATATCCCCCTAAAATAGCTAAAACTAAAAACAAACTAAAAACTACTTCCAAAAATATTCAGCTTTGATATTAATGAGTTTTTGGGTTCATTGAGAACATGGTTGTTGTTCAATAATAAAATTAATCCTCAAAAATACAACTTGCCTAATAATTCTGCACTCCCTGTACATTCTATGCCCCCCATTTATCTCTCTGAAGAATCATAATGACATACACATTACACAAGCCCACTACCTCATCTTTTATTTGCAAAGTGGGAAGTAGGGAGCAAAAGTGTACAGCTGTACACTCAGAATTTGTAAATAGAGACTAGAGGTGGAGTTTAAGCAATAGAGTTCTTTTTTTTGTTTATTTCTAAAAAAAAAGTATACATTTTTGTGAATACAAAAAAAGGATTAATAAATTAAATTCTCCACTTTAACTTTCTAATGACACTTTTTTTGTGTGGAGTGTCCCTTTAAATGTATGGGACTGCAGCTACAAGACAGTTAGTTAGGTAATGGCTGTAATCAATATGCAGCCAATGATTGCTAGATGCACTAAATCAGCAATGGCAAACCTATGGCACGGGTGCCCCAACTGGCACGGACACATCTGAGATGGCACTTTGCATGTGCCTAAAGTGTCCACCATCAGTTGCTTTGACATAAGGATGAAATTAGCGGATATTATGTATTTTCGTGCACAGTTTTTACACGGGCGTAGCCATGCAATAGGCATTATAGGAAGGGAAAGAGAGCAAGAAGCATCTTGGACAGATCACCGCGGCAGTTACAGCGTTGACACTTCAGCGCGGCTGTTTCTGCTCTGAACTGTCAGCACCAAATACTAACATCCTAATGAACTAAACCCCGAACCCTAAAAGTAACCTCAATACCCGAATACAAACTGTAAATCTAACCCTATCCCCCGAACCCTAACACTCACCTTACAACAAACCCCTAACCCGATTACTAACACTTATATCCTGACCATTAACGAACTCTACAACTAACTTCCTTCGATGATGTGCCTGTCAGCAATGAACTATCAGGCGCTCGAAGTCCTGTGATGAAGCAGCCGCGAAGAATTGTCCTATTCCCAGCAAGAATGAGCAGAGTAGCTGACAGTGATGGGTGGATTATTAACTTGGTATCCTGCCCTACATGTACACCCCTGCCCTACATGGACACCCCTGCCCTACATGGACACCCCTGCACTACATGTACACCCCTGCCTGTCCCAGCAGCTGATACTGGGTGAAGGAAGGATGCTCCATTACCTTACAAACCATTGCTGTTTTAGCTCCGAGACGTGCGGCCTGGATACATTGGTTTGCTCCTTTTCCGCCAAAACCAATAAAGAACTTGCTGCCATGGATGGTCTCTCCTGCTTTTGGTAGGCGAGGGGTCACGCTAATAAACAATGGACAAGAGCACAGGAAGTTAGAAGGAATGTACGTCACTGTAGGGAATCACCGCAAATTCATTAGGAGAAAAGTCCAGACAACTGGTGGCAAAAAATGAAGAAGTTCTGATTAATAGAAAGTTTGAATGACGTGAAATTACTTAATGAAAGTACACACATAAAATATACTGTTGTGACCTCTTTGAGCCAGATACAGGGGTCAGGGGCAGACATGTGGTTTAGAAAATTGGGTCAGATGAGTCACACTGGAGGTTATCAGGGGTTACGTATCAAGGTCAGTTCTGGGGAAAAGTTCTAAAAGTGGTCGAGTCACCATAGAAACCAATGAAATGTTCCTGCTGATTACATCACTTTTAGAACTCTGCCCCAGCGATTACATCACTTTTAGAACTCTGCCCCAGCGATTACATCACATTTAGAACTCCGCCCCAATGATTACATCACATTTAGAACTCTGCCCCAATGATTACATCACATTTAGAACTCTGCCCCAATGATTACATCAGGGCTCGACAAACCCCGGGCGCCAGGTCGCCATGGCGACCTGGAAATGGAGCCTGGCGCCCGGGTGCCGTTGCCCTAATGTTCCCCTTGCCGCTGCCATCAGTCTTTTGCAGCGCGAGGGGACAGACAGCAAGCTCCGCCCCCTCGTGCAACACGTGTGTTAGTGTTCAGCCGAAAGAGCCATGAGGATCGGCTGCGGCACGAATGTTCCCCCTCCCCAGCAATGAGGTAAGGCAGCAGGGAGGGGAAACATTCGTGCCGCAGCCGATCTTCATGGCTCTTTCGGCTAAGTGCTGGGTTGTCAAGAGACGACACCCAGCACTCAGAAGTTATGAAGGAAAAAAAACTTATATGTTTGAGTTGTATATGTGAAGTGGGGGGGAGGGATGTATATGTGAAGGGGGGTATATATGTGAAGTGTGGGGGGGGGGTATATGTGAAGGGGGGGTAGGTGTATATGTGATGGGGGGGTATATATGTGTGAAGTGAAGGGGGGGAGGGATGTATATGTGAAGTGTGGGGGGGAGATGTATATGTGTGGGGGGAGGTGTATAAGTGTGGGGGGAGGTGTATATGTGAAGGGGGGTATATATGTGAGGTGTGGGGGGGAGGTGTATATATGAAGGGGGGGTATATATGTGTATATGTGACGTGGGTTGGTGTGTGTGGGGTGTATATGTGACGTGGGTTGGTGTGTGTGTGGGGTGTATATGTGACGTGGGTTGGTGTGTGTGTGGGGTGTATATGTGACGTGGGTTGGTGTGTGTGTGTGTGTTTATGAATTGCGTGATTGTCTGGCTCCTAAAAAAATTTGCTGGCTCCTAGAATAAAATTAAATTTGTCAAGCCCTGGATTACATCACAGTTAGAACTCTGCCCCAATGATTACATCACTTTTAGAACTCTGCCCCAATGATTACATCACTTTTAGAACTCTGCCCCAATGATTATATCACTTTTAGAACTCTGCCCCAATGATTATATCACTTTTAGAACTCTGCCCCAATGATTACATCACTTTTAGAACTCTGCCCCAATGATTACATCACTTTTAGAACTCTGCCCCAATGATTACATCACTTTTAGAACCCAGTAAGTACTTTATACAGAACATTCCAATATTAGGTTCTCTTGAGCAGAGCACCAAGATATGTCAAACATGTCTTTTGCAGGGAGAGAATAGGGAACACTCCGTGTGTACACTGGTGTCCTGAGCAGTGTTGACCCATAGAAACATGCTCGCATATAGGTGTTGGCTGTTTTTTTTTTTTTTTTTTTACATTTCTGCGGTGTTTGTGTTTAGCTGTAATTTTCTGCTTTCTCAGGTAATGTACACTTGCATCCACATATATGGACAAAATATATTGGGTGTTTTAATCAGACCCACTGCCACAGGTGTATAAAATCAAGCCCCCAGCCATGCAGTCTGCCTTCACAAACATTTGTAAGAACTTGACTGGCCGCACAGAGCCCTGACCTCAAGCCCATCAAACACCTTTGAGATGAACTGGAACAGAGATTTGGAGCCAGTGTCTGACCTCACAAATAATCTACCCGAAAACTGGTCAACAACCACAGAAAACACTCCAAAATCTAGTGGCAAGTGTTCCAAGAAGAGTGGAAGCGGTTATACTGCAAACAGGGGACCAAATACATATTAATGTCTATTTACTTATAATGTGATGTATTTGTGTAATAGTCAGGTGTCCAATACTTGTGTTTATATAATGTATTATATACAGTTTTTATCGTCATAAGGATTTTATCATAAAATAGAATCTTTACTCCATATAGCTCTCTTAGGTGGCAGACATGTTAGTTAGAATCTTTACTCCATATTGTTCTCTCAGGGGGCAGACATGTTGGTTAGAATCTTTACTCCATATAGTGCTCTCAGGGGGCAAACATGTTGGTTAGAATCTTTACTCCATATAGTTCTCTCAGGGGGCAGACATGTTGGTTAGTATCTTTACTCCATATACAGGTAGTTCTCTCAGCGGGCAGACATGTTGGTTAGAATCTTGGGTCAGATCTTCACTCACCAAAGATTCTAAACAACATGTCTGCCTCCTGGTAGAGCTATATGGAGTAAAGATGGCTCAATAAGGTACTTTATTTGTATTGTTTTATTAAACCATTTCTATATAACATGCCTACACTTATATTAAACCTGGACATTGTGTTTGGAATCCTTATTAAAAGTAAGGGCTTTATGCATGACCGATGGAATTGCAGAGAATTGAGAACGGAATCTTAAACTTAAGGTCAAAGTACCCGAGTTGGAAAAATTCTCCCATTCACTTGAATCATTTCTCTCATTTGAAATTCCCTGTGATCCTCTCCTCCATGGATAAAGCCATTAATACAGTTCTTTTCATGCTTCTGGCTTCATTTTAAAGATTTTTTTCCTGCTGATTTAAAGCATTTTTCCTGTGGCATCTAGACAAGTATTTTCTAACTGATGACCTCATAGTCTGTTGCCATGGCATTGGCCGTCGTAAACATTAGCTAGTGGTGACATCATGGCTGAAACTTTCCAAGACTTATGTTCGGAGGATGGTTACCAGGAACACAGCTAATTAACCATGCAAGATCTATGTTCATAATGAACATACGAAAACATTTTTTAGAAATAAAATCTTTAATGAATGCAAATAAAGTTCCTTATTAAGCCTTCTTTACTCCTTATAGTTCTCTCAAGGGGCAGACATGATGGTTAGAATCTTTACTCCATGTAGTTCTCTCAGGGGGCGGACATGTTGGTTAGAATCTTTACTCCATATGGTTCTCTCAGGGGGCAGACATGTTGGTTAGAATCTTTACTCCATATGGTTCTCTCACGGGGCAGACATGTTGGTTAGAATATTTACTCCATTTCGTTCTCTCAGGGGGCAGACATGTTGGTTAGAATCTTTACTCCATTTAGCTCTCTCAGGGGGCAGACATGTTGGTTAGAATCTTTACTCCATATAGCTCTCTCAGGGGGCAGACAAGTTGGTTAGAATCTTTACTCCATATTGTTCTCTCAGGGGGCAGACATGTTGGTTAGAATCTTTACTCCATATCGTTCTCTCAGGGGGCAGACATGTTGGTTAGAATCTTTACTCCATATCGTTCTCTCAGGGGGCAGACATGTTGGTTAGAATCTTTACTCCATATAGTTCTCTCAGGGGGCAGACATGTTGGTTAGAACCTTTACTCCATATTGTTCTCTCAGGGGGCAGACATGTTGGTTAGAATCTTTACTCCATATAGCTCTCTCAGGGGGCAGACATGTTGGTTAGAACCTTTACTCCATATCGTTCTCTCAGGGGGCAGGCATGTTGGTTAGAATCTTTACTCCATATCATTCTCTCAGGGGGCAGACATGTTGGTTAGAATCTTTACTCCATATGGTTCTCTCAGGGGGCAGACATGTTGGTTAGAATCTTTACTCCATATCATTCTCTCAGGGGGCAGACATGTTGGTTAGAATCTTTACTCCATATGGTTCTCTCAGGGGGCAGACATGTTGGTTAGAATATTTACTCCATTTCGTTCTCTCAGGGGGCAGACATGTTGGTTAGAATATTTACTCCATATCATTCTCTCAGGGGGCAGACATGTTGGTTAGAATCTTTACTCCATATAGTTCTCTCAGGAGGCAGACATGTTGGTTAGAATCTTTACTCCATATAGTTCTCTCAGGGGGCAGACATGTTGGTTAGAATCTTTACTCCATATCGTTCTCTCAGGGGGCAGGCATGTTGGTTAGAATCTTTACTCCATATAGTTCTCTCAGGGGGCAGACATGTTGGTTAGAATCTTTACTCCATATAGTTCTCTCAGGGGGCAGACATGTTGGTTAGAATCTTTACTCCATATAGTTCTCTCAGAGGGCAGGCATGTTGGTTAGAATCTTTACTCCATATAGTTCTCTCAGGGGACAGACATGTTGGTTAGAATCTTTACTCCATATAGTTCTCTCAGGGGGCGGACATGTTGGTTAGAATCTTTACTCCATATCGTTCTCTCAGGGAGCAGACATGTTGGTTAGAATCTTTACTCCATATTGTTCTCTCAGGGGGCAGGCATGTTGGTTAGAATCTTTACTCCATATAGTTCTCTCAGGGGACAGACATGTTGGTTAGAATCTTTACTCCATATCGTTCTCTCAGGGGGCAGACATGTTGGTTAGAATCTTTACTCCATATAGTTCTCTCAGGGGGCAGACATGTTGGTTAGAATCTTTACTCCATACAGTTCTCTCAGGGGGCAGACATGTTGGTTAGAATCTTTACTCCATATAGCTCTCTCAGGGGGCAGACATGTTGGTTAGAATCTTTACTCCATATAGCTCTCTCAGGGGGCAGACATGTTGGTTAGAACCTTTACTCCATATCGTTCTCTCAGGGGGCAGGCATGTTGGTTAGAATCTTTACTCCATATCATTCTCTCAGGGGGCAGACATGTTGGTTAGAATCTTTACTCCATATGGTTCTCTCAGGGGGCAGACATGTTGGTTAGAATCTTTACTCCATATCATTCTCTCAGGGGGCAGACATGTTGGTTAGAATCTTTACTCCATATGGTTCTCTCAGGGGGCAGACATGTTGGTTAGAATATTTACTCCATTTCGTTCTCTCAGGGGGCAGACATGTTGGTTAGAATATTTACTCCATATCATTCTCTCAGGGGGCAGACATGTTGGTTAGAATCTTTACTCCATATAGTTCTCTCAGGAGGCAGACATGTTGGTTAGAATCTTTACTCCATATAGTTCTCTCAGGGGGCAGACATGTTGGTTAGAATCTTTACTCCATATCGTTCTCTCAGGGGGCAGGCATGTTGGTTAGAATCTTTACTCCATATAGTTCTCTCAGGGGGCAGACATGTTGGTTAGAATCTTTACTCCATATAGTTCTCTCAGGGGGCAGACATGTTGGTTAGAATCTTTACTCCATATAGTTCTCTCAGAGGGCAGGCATGTTGGTTAGAATCTTTACTCCATATAGTTCTCTCAGGGGACAGACATGTTGGTTAGAATCTTTACTCCATATAGTTCTCTCAGGGGGCGGACATGTTGGTTAGAATCTTTACTCCATATCGTTCTCTCAGGGAGCAGACATGTTGGTTAGAATCTTTACTCCATATTGTTCTCTCAGGGGGCAGGCATGTTGGTTAGAATCTTTACTCCATATAGTTCTCTCAGGGGACAGACATGTTGGTTAGAATCTTTACTCCATATCGTTCTCTCAGGGGGCAGACATGTTGGTTAGAATCTTTACTCCATATAGTTCTCTCAGGGGGCAGACATGTTGGTTAGAATCTTTACTCCATACAGTTCTCTCAGGGGGCAGACATGTTGGTTAGAATCTTTACTCCATATAGCTCTCTCAGGGGGCAGACATGTTGGTTAGAATCTTTACTCCATACAGTTCTCTCAGGGGGCAGACATGTTGGTTAGAATCTTTGGTCAGATCCTCACTCACCTTGGTTCAGATGAACAAAGATCTGACCAAAGATTCTAAAAATGTCTGCCTCCTGGTGGAGCTATATGGGGTACAGATGGCTCAATAAGGTACTTTATTTGTATTCTTTTATTAAAGCATTTCTATATAAAATACCCACACTTGATGCAATCCTTGAATTAAACAGAATGTAATTTTTTTTAAGATGTCCTTTAAACTACTGAGCCTTACAGGGATACAAAGATATGAGGGTCTACTCAATAAAAAGTGCATTGCATGGAGATTTCACACAGTAGGCCAATGTAGCAGAGATGGAACATTTCTCCCATTCAGTGGAATCAATTCTCTCATTCAACTGAGATCATTTTTTCCAACTCGGCTACATATATATTGTGAAGCGAGTCATGCGACAGCCCCAACTCCCGCTATACTGCTCTCCTAAATCTCATTCTCTGCTGTACCGGACTTCGAGTGGCAACCTCGTTATTCCTGATTGTCCCATTCCCAAGCAACCCCCCCCCCCCCCCCCCTTACAGCTAAACACAAAACAGCACAAAAAAGTCTTGTCACTAAGGTGTTAAAGATAATGATTATTTTTTTCCCCTGACAGTTGTCCTTCAAGCCCAGTTTTTTGTTTTTATTTATACCAGTCGTCTAACAAAATAACCGCTGGGCGTTAGGGGTGTGCAGGATTCTGTGTTTGTGTATAGAAAAATGTAGGTACATCCTGACTGGCCTATTTTGGGTTTGGATGAGATTTGGGTGGATTATTGTAGATTGTATCATATTAGGTACCTGCGCACCTACAGGCTAAATTGGCTAAAAGATAGAACACAAAGGGTTGTTGTAAATGGAAAATTCTCAAATTGGACAAGGGTATTAAGCGGAGTACCTCAGGGGTCTGTTTTGGGCCCTCTTCTTTTTAATTTGTTTATTAATGATCTGCCACATTGTGCTGAGAGCCATGTCTCAGTGTTTGCTGATGACACAAAATTAGGTAAGGCAATAAAGACTAATCTTGATGTTTTTTCTTTACAGGAAGATTTGGACAGAGTGGGGGACTGGGCAGTAAAGTGGCCAATGAGGTTCAATATAGACAAATGTAAAGTTATGCATTATGGGAAAAATAATAACAAAGCAACATATACGTTAAATGGTTTTTCCCTGGGAAAAACTACTAATGAAAAGGATTTAGGAATAATTATAGACAACAAACTTGGCAACAGTGCCCAATGCCAGTCAGCAGCTGCAAGGGCCAATAAGATATTGGCATGTATAAAACGAGGTATAGATTCACGGGAGGAGGATATCATCTTGCCTCTTTACAAATCAATGGTAAGACCTCACCTTGAATATGCAGTACAGTTCTGGGCACCAGTCCTTAAAAAGGATATTAAGGAACTAGAAAAAGTGCAAAGGAGAGCTACAAAATTAATAAGGGGATTGGAGGATCTTAGTTATGAAGAGAGACTTAAAAAATTGAATTTATATACGTTAGAAAAAAGGCGTCTTAGAGGGGATATGATAACATTATATAAATATTTGCAGGGCCAATATAAAGAGCTCTCCAGTGACCTGTTCATTAACAGAAAGGTACAAAGAACAAGAGGTCACCCCCTCAGACTGGAAGAGCAAAGATTTCATAGACAGCAAAGGAAGGGATTCTTTACGGTTAGGACAATAAAGTTATGGAACTCACTGCCAAGAGAGGTAGTGCTAGCAACCACAATAGATGCATTTAAAAATGGTTTGGATGTTTTTTTTAGGAAAGCAGAACATACAGGGCTATTAATAATAGAATAAGCATTAATAAAAGAGCTTATTGATCCAAGGAGAAATCTGATTGCCTCTTGGAGTCAAGAAGGAATTTTTTCCCCCAGGAGGCAAAATTCGAAATAGCTTCCTTAGGGGTTTTTTGCCTTCTTTTGGATCAAAAGCTGTAATGATAGGTAGAAGGGTTGAACTTGATGGACTTGTGTCTTTTTTCAACCTAAATTACTATGTTACTATGTTACTATGTTACAGTACCTACCCACCACACTGGGAGGCAGTTATGGAGGTGAGGCAATTCGATAAAATGGGGCTTCCCTCTTTTTCCACTTAGGGCCCCCCCAACAAACCCAGAACAACTCCTGAGGCGAACACAGCCATTACCAGTTCTAGTTCACATTACAAATATAAGAGCAGGTTGCTTTATTATATGGATTACATCCACAAACCATTGAATATACTGTGAATGTAGTGATTAAAAATTATTACATATGTGAGTAGTGTCTCTTGTTTATGACATCACCTGTGGCTTGATATGCAAATCACACATGTTCCACAGGTGATGTCATAAGCAGAAGACTCCACACACATTTAAAATACCTTTTTCTCCTAGTTTAGGCATTTACTTTCAGTTCTCCTTACACAATGTATAGATCATTTTCATTCAGGTTGTATTCCCATTATGCACAGTATCAGCTGTGTTTAGAAGATAAGATTCCCATTAATACAGGATTATAATAACAAACAGGACTAACCTGACCAGATCAGTCATACAGGAGCCCACCACGACAACCCTTTCCCTTCCTTGATCCATAATCCGTGGGACAAGAGCTAAATTTACACCCTAGAGAACAAACGGACACAGAGAGGTGGTTATAATTCGGTCAGACTGGGGGACGTCACTGCAAGTCCAAAGATTGTATGCGAGTGACCTTTCCCCAGCAGCAAAACAATTACAGTAACAGACACAAACAAGGTGAGGTGTGAAAAAGCAGACACATCAAACACATTTCTCACTTACAATGCACATTTGCATGCGAACACAATGTACAGCTCATGTTTTAATTCTCTACATTTCACAACATGACCTGTAATTAGGTGACAGAGACCCTTTAAATACAAGCCGTGAATAGTCGAGCGGAGGGAGGTGGGGGCAATCCCATGCTATGATTGGCTGTGCATGAACAGAGAGTGTCGGAGCCGACCCTCTTCCAGACCAGCTCTGCCTCAGATCTGAGGAGCAGCCAAGAGTAATCCCGCATTTATCTCTATAGATACACGTCTGGTTTACTTGGGGGATGTGATTTTGGACCCTTGCTTCCTTCATGGAAGGGTGCCAATACATAGTTTCAGACTACACGGTAGTTGTTTATCCGCATGCACTCAATGCGTCATCATTTATGACCAATCATTAAAAGGAGAGTACTTCATTTGCAACAACCAATATAACTCTTGCAGGCAGCCTTGCATTAAGGAGAACTCTGTTGCAGACAATAGACGCACCCGACACCAGTGCTGTATTTACCGCGATTTTGGGGGGCCCCCTGCACTGCCGCCCCCAGCACTGAAAATAAATTAATAAATAAATAAATAAAAATGCGGCCCTTTAAAAAAAAAAAAAAAAGACCGCGCTTGCAGGCAGAGAAGGAGGTGACAGGGGATCGGAAGATCCCCCCTCACCATCGCTCTGCCTGCCAGGCTGCACAGGGAGCCGAACAGGCAGCACAGAGAAACCTCCGTGCTGCCTGTTCGGCTCCCCGTGCAGTGTGCCGACACGGAAGTGCCGACAGTCACGTGACGGGCGCGCTGACGTCATACGCGCGCCCGGTCACGTGACCTGTCGGCACAATCGCCGGGAAGCCGAAAAGGCAGCATGGAGGGACCATGCTGCCTGCCACTAGCCACCAGGGAAAGGTAAGTGCTGATGGGAGTCAGAGTGTGTGTGATGGGAGACAGTGTGTGTGACTGAGTGTGATGGGAGTCGGAGTGTGTGTGATGGGAGACAGTGTGTGTGACAGTGTGATGGGAGTCAGAGTGTGTGTGATGGGAGACAGTGTGTGACAGTGTGATGGGAGTCAGAGTGTGTGTGATGGGAGTCAGAGTGTGTGATGGGAGACAGTGTGTGTGACTGAGTGTGATGGGAGTCGGAGTGTGTGATGGGAGTAGGAGTGTGTGACTGAGTGTGATCTTGATGTGAGTCTGAATGATGGGGCATGTCTTAGGTGTGTAACGTGGGTGTGCAGCTTGGGTAGGGGGGTGCCCAGATTTTGTCTGCCTAGGGCAGCACAAAATCAAGATACACCACTGCCCGACATGTCCTGCGGTGGAACAAACGGTTTTCGCGATCAACGATTGCGAACACCGCTCGTCAAGTTCTTCTCTATTGCCTCGATGTTGAGGCATTAGGCAGCATGGACATGTCGGTTCTGGGGCACCGACTGCTGCCCTCTTGTGTATAGAGCGTCGAACGTGAAAAAAAAAATCACTTCTGTTGCTCTAATGCTGTTGCTTAACTGCCCCTACAGGTAGTAAGCCACATTGCAATAAAAAAAAAAATAGACTTTATTAGATAAAATCTAGGGTTAGTGTTAGAATAGTCGTTAGGGTTACAATTAAATTAGGGTTAACAAAAGGGATAGAGTTACAATTAAATTAAAATTATAATATATAAAGGGTTAGCATAAAGGTTAGAGTTGGGTTAAATTTAGAATTCAGGTAGGGGTCAAAAGGTCACTGTAGAAAAAAAAGACACTATTTTTGCCCCATAACTCACAAAAAACATGGAAAGAAACATATTTCTGAAATCAGGACACAATTTTGAAACTATTTAGATGGGGGCCTTTTATTAGGATTGCATTTGTGTAAATTAATTTTTAGGTCAAAGTTCAAAAACCTGTTTTTTGTTTTAGTTTCTCATCATATTTATGATTATTTTCTTCTTCGCCCTTCTCATGACAATAAAAAAAAACAACAACATATAATTTGTATTGGGTACAATATATCTGATGACAGCTAAACACAAACACCCCAGAAATGTCAAAACAGCCCTCGTCACCAAGGGAAGGACGAGGTCAAAAGGTCATGTCACTAAGGGATTAATGAGCTAGGACCACGACCGTACCAAGCCGTGTCAAGGCAGCGCGGAGGTACAATTAGAGTACATGAAGGATTCAGTGTATGTGGCTCTGTGCACCCCCTGCATCCCCAAAACATGTACCTGCCATCAGGACACTGCATCTAGTAACTAGCCCTGAGGCTACAGGGCAGATGGTGAATACAGAATGGGTTAAACTGGTTCTGCCCTAGGAATTAATAATACCACAGCATGGTACATATCTACAGTGCAACCTGCACAACGGCCAACGGGGGATAAACCCCGAACTTGCAGAGCACCAGAAGTGACCTTTATATAGAAGACTATATGAAGGAGGAACAGGTATCATGCAGCACTCCATGATGTACACAGCGCTGTGCACACAGGTGGTGAGGTGCCAACTCAGTACGGTCACTCACCTCTCCTCGGCTCCTGATAGGTGGAATGCAGCACCTTGCGTCATCATTATCTGGCTCCTCCGTCCAATCGGCTCACACTCGGCATGGTCACGTGAAAGGCGTGGGGCTTGATTGGCGGAAGTTTAAGACGCCTCAGAGATGCAGTTACCATGGTGACAGGATTAAGCTTCCTCGCCTGCGCCTGATAAACAAGGCACCGGCAGCGGAGCTCCCTGCAGCCCCTGAGACCCTCCAGTGCGGCCTGTTACCTTTTCATCCACCTCACTCATAAGATCTGTCAGTAAAGTGACGCGACCTCTAATGAGTTAAATGGAGGACTAGGATCAGGCACTGCCTGGGGCAGCCCGAGACAGGGACCTGATTAAAGACCCTTCTCAGTATCTACTTCCTGCCTGGCTCTTCCCGCGGGTGAGTGATATGTGGAGATCAACACTGCCCGGAGCAGAGACATGACATGCATTCCCCATTATACTGACACTATACTGCCGGCACCACAGACATGACATGTACTGCCCAATACACTGACACTATACTGCCTGCACCACAGACATGACATGTACTGCCCAATACACTGACACTATACTGCCTGCACCACAGACATGACATGTACTGCCCAATACACTGACACTATACTGCCGGCACCACAGACATGACATGTACTGCCCAATACACTGACACTATACTGCCTGCGCCACAGACATGACATGTACTGCCCAATACACTGACACTATACTGCCTGCACCGCAGACATGACATGTACTGCCCAATACACTGACACTATACTGCCTGCACCACAGACATGACATGTACTGCCCAATACACTGACACTATACTGCCTGCACCACAGACATGACATGTACTGCCCAATACACTGACACTATACTGCCTGCACCACAGACATGACATGTACTGCCCAATACACTGACACTATACTGCCTGCACCACAGACATGACATGTACTGCCCAATACACTGACACTATACTGCCTGCACCACAGACATGACATGCATTCCCCATTATACTGACACTATACTGCCTGCGCCACAGACATGACATGTACTGCCCAATACACTGACACTATACTGCCTGCACCACAGACATGACATGTACTGCCCAATACACTGACACTATACTGCCTGCACCACAGACATGACATGTACTGCCCAATACACTGACACTATACTGCCTGCGCCACAGACATGACATGTACTGCCCAATACACTGACACTATACTGCCTGCACCACAGACATGACATGTACTGCCCAATACACTGACACTATACTGCCTGCACCACAGACATGACATGTACTGCCCAATACACTGACACTATACTGCCTGCACCACAGACATGACATGTACTGCCCAATACACTGACACTATACTGCCCAATACACTGACACTATACTGCCTGCACCACAGACATGACATGTACTGCCCAATACACTGACACTATACTGCCTGCGCCACAGACATGACATGTACTGCCCAATACACTGACACTATACTGCCTGCACCACAGACATGACATGTACTGCCCAATACACTGACACTATACTGCCTGCACCGCAGACATGACATGTACTGCCCAATACACTGACACTATACTGCCTGCACCACAGACATGACATGTACTGCCCAATACACTGACACTATACTGCCTGCACCACAGACATGACATGTACTGCCCAATACACTGACACTATACTGCCTGCACCACAGACATGACATGTACTGCCCAATACACTGACACTATACTGCCTGCACCGCAGACATGACATGTACTGCCCAATACACTGACACTATACTGCCTGCACCACAGACATGACATGTACTGCCCAATACACTGACACTATACTGCCTGCACCACAGACATGACATGTACTGCCCAATACACTGACACTATACTGCCTGCACCACAGACATGACATGTACTGCCCAATACACTGACACTATACTGCCTGCACCACAGACATGACATGTACTGCCCAATACACTGACACTATACTGCCTGCACCACAGACATGACATGTACTGCCCAATACACTGACACTATACTGCCTGCACCACAGACATGACATGTACTGCCCAATACACTGACACTATACTGCCTGCACCACAGACATGACATGTACTGCCCAATACACTGACACTATACTGCCTGCGCCACAGACATGACATGTACTGCCCAATACACTGACACTATACTGCCTGCACCACAGACATGACATGTACTGCCCAATACACTGACACTATACTGCCTGCACCACAGACATGACATGTACTGCCCAATACACTGACACTATACTGCCTGCACCGCAGACATGACATGTACTGCCCAATACACTGACACTATACTGCCTGCACCGCAGACATGACATGTACTGCCCAATACACTGACACTATACTGCCTGCACCACAGACATGACATGTACTGCCCAATACACTGACACTATACTGCCTGCACCACAGACATGACATGTACTGCCCAATACACTGACACTATACTGCCTGCACCACAGACATGACATGTACTGCCCAATACACTGACACTATACTGCCTGCGCCACAGACATGACATGTACTGCCCAATACACTGACACTATACTGCCGGCACCACAGACATGACATGTACTGCCCAATACACTGACACTATACTGCCTGCACCACAGACATGACATGTACTGCCCAATACACTGACACTATACTGCCTGCACCACAGACATGACATGTACTGCCCAATACACTGACACTATACTGCCTGCACCACAGACATGACATGTACTGCCCAATACACTGACACTATACTGCCTGCACCACAGACATGACATGTACTGCCCAATACACTGACACTATACTGCCGGCACCACAGACATGACATGTACTGCCCAATACACTGACACTATACTGCCTGCACCACAGACATGACATGTACTGCCCAATACACTGACACTATACTGCCTGCACCACAGACATGACATGTACTGCCCAATACACTGACACTATACTGCCTGCACCACAGACATGACATGCATTCCCCATTATACTGACACTATACTGCCTGCACCACAGACATGACATGTACTGCCCAATACACTGACACTATACTGCCTGCACCACAGACATGACATGTACTGCCCAATACACTGACACTATACTGCCTGCACCACAGACATGACATGTACTGCCCAATACACTGACACTATACTGCCTGCACCACAGACATGACATGTACTGCCCAATACACTGACACTATACTGCCGGCACCACAGACATGACATGTACTGCCCAATACACTGACACTATACTGCCTGCGCCACAGACATGACATGTACTGCCCAATACACTGACACTATACTGCCTGCACCACAGACATGACATGTACTGCCCAATACACTGACACTATACTGCCTGCACCACAGACATGACATGTACTGCCCAATACACTGACACTATACTGCCTGCGCCACAGACATGACATGTACTGCCCAATACACTGACACTATACTGCCTGCACCACAGACATGACATGTACTGCCCAATACACTGACACTATACTGCCTGCACCACAGACATGACATGTACTGCCCAATACACTGACACTATACTGCCCAATACACTGACACTATACTGCCTGCACCACAGACATGACATGTACTGCCCAATACACTGACACTATACTGCCTGCACCACAGACATGACATGTACTGCCCAATACACTGACACTATACTGCCTGCACCACAGACATGACATGTACTGCCCAATACACTGACACTATACTGCCTGCACCACAGACATGACATGTACTGCCCAATACACTGACACTATACTGCCTGCACCACAGACATGACATGTACTGCCCAATACACTGACACTATACTGCCTGCGCCACAGACATGACATGTACTGCCCAATACACTGACACTATACTGCCTGCGCCACAGACATGACATGTACTGACCAATACACTGACACTATACTGCCTGCACCACAGACATGACATGTACTGCCCAATACACTGACACTATACTGCCTGCACCACAGACATGACATGTACTGCCCAATACACTGACACTATACTGCCTGCGCCACAGACATGACATGTACTGCCCAATACACTGACACTATACTGCCTGCGCCACAGACATGACATGTACTGCCCAATACACTGACACTATACTGCCTGCGCCACAGACATGACATGTACTGCCCAATACACTGACACTATACTGCCTGCGCCACAGACATGACATGTACTGCCCAATACACTGACACTATACTGCCTGCACCACAGACATGACATGTACTGCCCAATACACTGACACTATACTGCCTGCACCACAGACATGACATGTACTGCCCAATACACTGACACTATACTGCCTGCACCACAGACATGACATGTACTGCCCAATACACTGACACTATACTGCCTGCACCACAGACATGACATGTACTGCCCAATACACTGACACTATACTGCCGGCACCACAGACATGACATGTACTGCCCAATACACTGACACTATACTGCCTGCACCACAGACATGACATGTACTGCCCAATACACTGACACTATACTGCCTGCTCCACAGACATGACATGTACTGCCCAATACACTGACACTATACTGCCTGCACCACAGACATGACATGTACTGCCCAATACACTGACACTATACTGCCTGCACCACAGACATGACATGTACTGCCCAATACACTGACACTATACTGCCTGCACCACAGACATGACATGTACTGCCCAATACACGGACACTATACTGCCTGCACCACAGACATGACATGTACTGCCCAATACACTGACACTATACTGCCTGCACCACAGACATGACATGTACTGCCCAATACACTGACACTATACTGCCTGCACCACAGACATGACATGCATTCCCCATTACACTGACACTATACTGCCTGCACCACAGACATGCATTCCCCATTACACCGACACTATACTGCCTGCACCACAGACATGCATTCCCCATTACACCGACACTATACTGCCTGCACCACAGACATGCATTCCCCATTACACTGACACTATACTGCCTGCACCACAGACATGCATTCCCCATTACACTGACACTATACTGCCTGCACCACAGACATGCATTCCCCATTACACTGACACTATACTGCCTGCACCACAGACATGACATGTACTGCCCAATACACTGACACTATACTGCCTGCACCACAGACATGACATGTACTGCCCAATACACTGACACTATACTGCCTGCACCACAGACATGACATGTACTGCCCAATACACTGACACTATACTGCCTGCACCACAGACATGACATGTACTGCCCAATACACTGACACTATACTGCCTGCACCACAGACATGACATGTACTGCCCAATACACTGACACTATACTGCCTGCACCACAGACATGACATGTACTGCCCAATACACTGACACTATACTGCCTGCACCACAGACATGACATGTACTGCCCAATACACTGACACTATACTGCCTGCGCCACAGACATGACATGTACTGCCCAATACACTGACACTATACTGCCTGCGCCACAGACATGACATGTACTGCCCAATACACTGACACTATACTGCCTGCACCACAGACATGCATTCCCCATTACACTGACACTATACTGCCTGCACCACAGACATGACATGTACTGCCCAATACACTGACACTATACTGCCTGCACCACAGACATGACATGTACTGCCCAATACACTGACACTATACTGCCTGCACCACAGACATGACATGTACTGCCCAATACACTGACACTATACTGCCTGCACCACAGACATGACATGTACTGCCCAATACACTGACACTATACTGCCTGCACCACAGACATGACATGTACTGCCCAATACACTGACACTATACTGCCCAATACACTGACACTATACTGCCTGCACCACAGACATGACATGTACTGCCCAATACACTGACACTATACTGCCTGCACCACAGACATGACATGTACTGCCCAATACACTGACACTATACTGCCTGCACCACAGACATGCATTCCCCATTACACTGACACTATACTGCCTGCACCACAGACATGCATTCCCCATTACACTGACACTATACTGCCTGCACCACAGACATGCATTCCCCATTACACTGACACTATACTGCCTGCACCACAGACATGACATGCATTCCCCATTACACTGACACTATACTGCCTGCACCACAGACATGACATGTACTGCCCAATACACTGACACTATACTGCCTGCACCACAGACATGACATGTACTGCCCAATACACTGACACTATACTGCCTGCACCACAGACATGACATGTACTGCCCAATACACTGACACTATACTGCCTGCACCACAGACATGACATGTACTGCCCAATACACTGACACTATACTGCCTGCACCACAGACATGACATGTACTGCCCAATACACTGACACTATACTGCCCAATACACTGACACTATACTGCCTGCACCACAGACATGACATGTACTGCCCAATACACTGACACTATACTGCCTGCACCACAGACATGACCTGTACTGCCCAATACACTGACACTATACTGCCTGCACCACAGACATGCATATGTCTTTGACATATTTTGCATATTTTTCTTTAAATGTTTCTGTATTTCATTAACAAAATATGCTGAATATAATTACAGTAATAGCCAAAGGGATTCTGATAATATCCACCTGCAGTGTGATCCCAGCCATTACACCTTAGACCCTGTATAAATAGGAAGCTGACCATAACAGTCTTACGCGTTTCGCGCTGTACAATCGTGCTTACTCATATGCAATAATGTTTATAGTAAGCACTATTCTTCATCTGTTGGCGGTTATAGTCACATGTAGTGGTCAATAAAACAGATATAAATTCATCAATTTCATTTGGAAATGTTTTATCCCCAAACGCATAAGGTTATGGCCATTGTAATACCGCTAACTGGCAGATCAAAAAGAATGTGCTGTTTTGAGAATACCCCTTTATCAATATAGAAATTCAGCCACCAGCTGAAACCTTTGTAATTATTTTTGATATGCCAATAAGATGTATTAAAATGAACAGTTCAACATGATATACATAAATAAGTATTATGTACATGTATTTAAAATAATTATATAACCTGTTTGTAACAATAAAACCATGTGTAATATTTGTCTTCTGGCTCTCAAACATCTAATCAGCTAGGGATTAATACTTTTCTCTGCTGCACTTTCATCATGGCTGTTACAGTGCTGACAGCTCCCATATCCCTTTCTGCTGTGCCAGATTGCCCCCATATGCCTGCCTGCCTGCTGTGCCAGATTGCCCCCATATGCCTGCCTGCTGTGCCAGATTGCCCCCATATGCCTGCCTGCTGTGCCAGATTGCCTGCTCTGCCAGATTGCCCCCATATGCCTGCCTGTTCTGCCAGATTGCCTGCTGCCAGATTGCCCCCACATGCCTGCCTGCTCTGCCAGATTGCCCCCATATGCCTGCCTGCTTTGCCCGATTGCCCCCATATGCCTGCCTGCTTTGCCCGATTGCCCCCGTATGCCTGCCTGCTTTGCCAGATTGCCTGCTGCCAGATTGCCCCCATATGCCTGCCTGCTCTGCCAGATTGCCCCCACATGCCTGCCTGCTCTGCCAGATTGCCCCCACATGCCCGATTGCCCCCATATGCCTGCCTGCTTTGCCCGATTGCCCCCATATGCCTGCCTGCTTTGCCAGATTGCCCACAAAAATGGGCAGCTCCAGATCATCTGTCACAACCCCCTCCTACAGTCTACCACACTAGACCTAGGCCGCATTACAACCTTAGGGTTAGATGTGGGAAACTGAACTTGAACAGAAACACCACCTGGAAGTCTATGACTAGCACTAGTTTTGTGAAGTGGGCAGCCTGCTTTGCTTGTAAACATATGTATGGAGACGCTAGTGACATTAAAACGGTTTCTGTACCCACAAATACAGGCTCTGGATAAATCTGTCTGAACTGTAGGAAAACCACTGCAGTATGTCTCCGGAAGTCACTCTCAACCGGATCTCCCCAGCACTTTCACCGTTCATCTCCAGTGTGGTCCGAAATGGAAAAGTGGGTCTGGACTCCACAAACTGTTTGAGAATTACAGATCTCAAGTCTGGGTAAGCCGCATTACACAACAGGGAATGCACATTGCTGACTTTGTCACTGCACATGCTTGGCATCTACATGTTCCAAAATTAATCCTATATCTAACAGTGTAATGGGTACCCCAACATTCGCTAACCTTGGCCTCTTTCCAAGGTATAGATCCTCTTTGAGACTTGGCTCTCCAAACTTTAGTGTCTCTCTTTTCTAGACGGTATGGAAATTACTCTCATAGATATATGTTCCTAAGATCACCAGCAATAAAACTCACTACAACTTTTAAGTAAAGTAAATGTATAGACAAGTTAGTGTGAATAGAGTGGAGTGTTTTATTTATTTTTAGAATTCACACCTTTTTTTTGTTTTTGTTCACACCTTTATAAATGATGGGTGGACTTGTTCCACCCACTCTGCCCAAGTTGCTTCCCACCCCATTTACCAGCTTTCCACCCCTCAAGTGCCCTTAATTTTTTTGTACGCAGAGAAACTGGGCTCCTGGAATCTGTTTTTTGGGCATAAAATTCCAGTTCTGCTGAAGAGCAAATTAGTGGAAACGCAGTAATAGGTCATCTTTATGAATAACATACGAGAAGTCAATACAGAAAGCCATTTTGGAGTTTCTTTTATACTTTGTTTATGACTTGAATGGCATAAGGGAATGTAGAGGAAGTAATTATACTAATCCAACCTCCAGTAGCTAAAATAGGATTGCTTCCGGTACATACAGACCAGTGAGTCTGATTAGACCAGGGCTGCATACAGACCAGTGAGTCTGACTAGACCTGGGCTACACACAGACCAGTGAGTCTGACTAGACCTGGGCTACACACAGACCAGTGAGTCTGACTAGACCAGGGCTGCATACAGACCAGTGAGTCTGACTAGACCAGGGCTGCATACAGACCAGTGAGTCTGACTAGACCAGGGCTGCATACAGACCAGTGAGTCTGACTAGACCAGGGCTACACACAGACCAGTGAGTCTGACTAGACCAGGGCTGCATACAGACCAGTGAGTCTGACTAGACCAGGACAGCATACAGACCAGTGAGTCTGACTAGACCAGGGCTACACACAGACCAGTGAGTCTGACTAGACCAGGGCTGCATACAGACCAGTGAGTCTGACTAGACCAGGGCTGCATACAGACCAGTGAGTCTGACTAGACCTGGGCTACACACAGACCAGTGAGTCTGACTAGACCAGGGCTGCACACAGACCAGTGAGTCTGACTAGACCTGGGCTACACACAGACCAGTGAGTCTGACTAGACCTGGGCTACACACAGACCAGTGAGTCTGACTAGACCTGGGCTACACACAGACCAGTGAGTCTGACTAGACCTGGGCTACACACAGACCAGTGAGTCTGACTAGACCTGGGCTACACACAGACCAGTGAGTCTGATTAGACCAGGGCTGCATACAGACCAGTGAGTCTGACTAGACCAGGGCTGCATACAGACCAGTGAGTCTGACTAGACCAGGGCTGCATACAGACCAGTGAGTCTGACTAGACCAGGGCTACACACAGACCAGTGAGTCTGACTAGACCAGGGCTGCATACAGACCAGTGAGTCTGACTAGACCAGGGCTGCATACAGACCAGTGAGTCTGACTAGACCAGGGCTACACACAGACCAGTGAGTCTGACTAGACCAGGGCTGCATACAGACCAGTGAGTCTGACTAGACCAGGGCTGCATACAGACCAGTGAGTCTGACTAGACCTGGGCTACACACAGACCAGTGAGTCTGACTAGACCAGGGCTGCACACAGACCAGTGAGTCTGACTAGACCTGGGCTACACACAGACCAGTGAGTCTGACTAGACCTGGGCTACACACAGACCAGTGAGTCTGACTAGACCTGGGCTACACACAGACCAGTGAGTCTGACTAGACCTGGGCTACACACAGACCAGTGAGTCTGACTAGACCTGGGCTACACACAGACCAGTGAGTCTGACTAGACCTGGGCTACACACAGACCAGTGAGTCTGACTAGACCTGGGCTACACACAGACCAGTGAGTCTGATTAGACCAGGGCTGCATACAGACCAGTGAGTCTGACTAGACCAGGGCTGCATACAGACCAGTGAGTCTGACTAGACCTGGGCTACACACAGACCAGTGAGTCTGACTAGACCTGGGCTACACACAGACCAGTGAGTCTGACTAGACCTGGGCTACACACAGACCAGTGAGTCTGACTAGACCTGGGCTACACACAGACCAGTGAGTCTGACTAGACCAGGGCTTTTTTGACGGCATTGTGAAGCACACCTGACCCAAGCTTCCCATATTCTCATTCTCCCTATAAATATATACTATTATTTGAATAAAGTTCATATAAACTTGCTTTGAATTCCTTTTATATTGCAGCTAAGTAACCAAACATTTTTCTATGGCTAGCAAGCTATTCTTCACCATTACTGTAAATTAAATAAAAATGTATGCGACCAGACAAGTGCATGTATTTCTAATCATACGCCCCCTACAAAAATAAAGACTTGCGCCCCCCCCCCCCCCCCCCGTCTAGACTGTTATGAAATATTTCATGCAGTGCAAGTATTATTACCTTCCCTTAACTGCATAACTATAAGTGGCAGTTTATTATTCTTTGTTATATAATTAGTATACAAAA
Source organism: Pelodytes ibericus (assembly GCA_036172795.1). NCBI lineage: Eukaryota > Metazoa > Chordata > Amphibia > Anura > Pelodytidae > Pelodytes > Pelodytes ibericus. Next base: position 12,848,231 of record CM069862.1, read on the forward strand.
TAACAGATAAAAGAAGTGAAACCTACAACAGAACTTTGAGATCTATGAAGAGTGAGTTAGAAGAGCTCAGTTGGCCCTGCGTGATGTATTGTTACAGCTTTTTAAACACTGCTCACTTGCATTATACCAGGCAAACTGTTTTTCTGGGAGGAGAAACTCACCACTTTAGTATCTGCACGAGGTATAACTGAGTCGGCAATCTTAAAGGAGCATTAAACATAGTTTAACCCTTGCTTACTTCAAGGATTGTTTAAACAAAACATGTCGCTGGACATTTAAGTAAACCTGACGTGTATCTTAATAGATACACGCAGGTTTACCATATGCTATGTCTCATATGTGAGACACAGCAGTTCCTGGTTGTCCGTTGCTGACAGTGGGGGCTCGCCCCGCTCTGACAGCCGAATCCGAGGGTCTCTCGCTGCTAGAACAGAGAGAGACCCTCGTTTTTGCATGGGATTAGCAGGGGGGACCTAGTTAAGGGCGCTAGCAGAGAGAGCCGCTCACCGACCAGCTGTCGGTCAGAGGATAAATTGGCGTGTACTATCAAAAGTACCTACCAACTTATCCTCAAACTAGGGACAACTAACGTTTCACTTGTGCTTCTATATTATAAGCACAAGTGAAAAATAACGTTTAGTGTCCCTTTAAAGGACAACTGTAGCAAAAAATGAAGTTGTGTTTAATTAAAGGATTGTATCAAGTGTAGGCATGATATATAGAAATGCTTTAATAAAACAATACAAGTAAAGTACTTTACTGAGCCATCTTTACCCCATATAGCTCTACCAGGAGGCAGACATGTTGTTTAGAATCTTTGGTCAGATCTTTGTTCATCTGAACCAAGGTGAGTGACGATCTGACCCAAGATTCTAACCAACATGTCTGCCTCCTGAGAGAGCTATATGGAGTAAAGATTCTAACCAACATGTCTGCCCCCTGAGAGAACGATATGGCGTAAAGGTTCTAACCAACATGTCTGCCCCCTGAGAGAACGATATGGCGTAAAGGTTCTAACCAACATGTCTGCCCCCTGAGAGAACGATATGGAGTAAAGATTCTAACCAACATGTCTGCCCCCTGAGAGAGCTATATGGAGTAAAGATTCTAACCAACATGTTTGAGGGTAGTGGATGTATGGAATAGCCTGCCAGCAGAAGTGGTAGAGGTAAACACAGTCAAGGATTTTAAGCATGCGTGGGATAGACACAAGGCTATCCTAGCTATAAGACCGGGAACGGGGGACTAATAAAAGACTAGATGGACCGAATGGTTCTTATCTGCCGACACATTCTATGTTTCTATGTCCGCCCCCTGAGAGAACGATATGGAGTAAAGATTCTAACCAACATGTCTGCCCGCTGAGAGAGCTATATGGAGTAAAGATTCTAACCAACATGTCTGCCCCCTGAGAGAGCTATATGGAGTAAAGATTCTAACCAACATGTCTGCCCCCTGAGAGAGCTATATGGAGTAAAGATTCCAACCAACATGTCCGCCCCCTGAGAGAACGATATGGAGTAAAGATTCTAACCAACATGTCTGCCCCCTGAGAGAACGATATGGAGTAAAGAAGGCTTAATAAGGCACTTAACTTGCATTCCTTTAATAAATAATTTCTTTATAAATAATCTACACTTGATACAATCTTTTAATTAAACATAGTACACAGTTGTCCTTTACTCTCATCTCACCTTTTAGTAAATAGACTGCACAGACCTGTTTTTTCAATGATGTAAAATATCACTTACTACTAGTTTTTAACTTGGATTATTATATTGCAGTCTATGGGATTCAAAGGCATGCGATAACAATAGATCAAGTAATTGAATAGACTCCTAAATATCAAACTGAAGGGCAGTAAGTTCCCATAATCCACCCAAAAAAACCCCAGTTCTGATCTCTATATTTGTATGAAAATCTAAAATGCAGCCCTGGGAAAGCTTCTGGAGTGCAGGAGAATGATAATGGGAAGAACATGCATATAAAGCAGTGAGTGAAATAAGTAGAATAATGACCATCTTTACCCGGGATTACATGGCTGGAACCATAATAACAAGATACTGTGAGCTCTTATTAGAAGGACATTTTGTGGGTTAAACTTGTAAATAATAATAATAATAATAAAACATTATTTGCACTGTGAATGGATAGAATACAAAAAATAATCTATACATTGTATTAGCAAAACTGCGAGTAACCTCCCCCACAATTCCCATTGACATTAGTTCACTTGCTTGTCACCACGGATGATGTCATAACCAGGAGACAACCACAGGGACAGTTAAAATGTTTTTTTGCTTCTTCTTAGCAGTAGATTTAAAAAAAAAAAAAAAATATGTCCAGCTTATTCATTTTTTCCTCATCACCAGATTCATTAGCGATCAGGAGTTGTTACTCTTATAAAGTTTATTATCTACACCTGGTCTGGCAAGACTCTGACGGATAGGACGCTTCTATATTTGGTTATCTTTTACCCTCTATTAGTGGTTCGGGAGGATCAATCCCTTGTGCTTCTATTATCACTTACTGCACATTTTATTCACATTTGGTGTTTTGATTAAGCTCTGCACCTTTTAGTTTATTTATTGTGACAGAGAGTTTAGCATCTTGGCAGGATATGGATTCATAACCGGAAGGGATTTTAGGAGCCCTGGCTCTTGGGATTCGTCAGACCCTGTGTTAACACAATATTCAGAGCGTTTTTCTCCCCTCCATTCTCTGATGTATTATGATTTGTTAATTATAAATTAAATGATCTCCAGTGGGCTTTGAGAAGTGTTTATTTGCTTGTGAAGATGATCATTGAAGCACTTTACTCTCTGTCTGCAGCTGTACTTCACTCACCCCTGGTCCCAGCTGTGATCGCTTTAAACTTCACATACCGTATGCCGGAGAAACTCTGAAATGCAAGTATCTCTTTTCTGTATGTCGTGCATGTGTTTAATATACGTGGAACACCCTTATTTTTACTGTAAAGAGAAACCTTGTGCTTCTAATGCAGAAAAAAAGTGAGAGTCCCCCTGTATGAGGCAGTTACTTTTTAATATACATTACACTTTATCCTCTGACCGCCAGAGAGCGGTCCCCCCCCCTTAACTAGATCCCCTCTGTTGGTGACATTCAACGGGGTTTAAAAAAAGTCTCCTGTTTTACACTGAAAATCATTTTGTCGGGTCCTCTAAATGTTTAATCTCCAACTGATGTTACAGGAATTTTGTTCTAACACTGTGTACTAGAACAAACAGCTTACCTATAAAACTTCAGGTTTCCTCTTCTACTCCAGCACCACCATCTTGTGCAGCTCCTCAGTCTCCCCCTCTTCTCATTGTCTGGCTGCTCCCTCTTACCTCACTGCCATCCTTTCTCACTGTTCACACACATTTACACTCATACTTTCCTCCCTGAAATTGACTTTTGCATCAATACCATGTAAAAAAATAATAGTATAAAACCTTTCAAATATAAAATGTATTTTTTTTTGCCCCTTAGTCCACCTTTTTAACCCCTTCCCTCCTGTAGGATGTTCTATGCCATCCAAAAAGTGCCCAAAAGCTTGTTGGACTGCATACCATGTCCTGACTGGAACAGCTCGTGAGCAGTGCTGCGGACTTGCAGGGGGCTCCCCACTCTCTGATGGGGCAATATTTTAACATAATACGCTGTACAGGCACGGCTCTTTGACGTCTTGCGGCAGTGAGCCACAGGTGTTGGTAAAGCTCTTGATCGGGACCAGGAGCACAGAGATGCTTTTTGGAGATTTGGCCCTCAACCCCTAAAGGACCAGGGATTTCCTGAGCCGATGACAATTTTTCAATTTTTCTTTTAAATGTAATTTTCCTCCCCATCATTTAACGCACCCATACAATTATGTTTTTTGTTTTTTTTTAAAAAGAAAACGCTTTCTTTTCTTACCCTATACATAAAAATGATCTACAATTTAGTATTAAAAATACAGGGAGTGCAGAATTATTAGGCAAGTTGTATTTTTGAGGATTAATTTTATTATTGAACAACAACCATGTTCTCAATGAACCCAAAAAACTCATTAATATCAAAGATGAATATTTTTGGAAGTAGTTTTTAGTTTGTTTTTAGTTTTAGCTATTTTAGGGGGATATCTGTGTGTGCAGGTGACTATTACTGTGCATAATTATTAGGCAACTTAACAAAAAACAAATATATACCCATTTCAATTGTTTATTTTTACCAGTGAAACCAATATAACATCTCAACATTCACAAATATACATTTCTGATATTCAAAAACAAAACAAAAACAAATCAGTGACCAATATAGCCACCTTTCTTTGCAAGGACACTCAAAAGCCTGCCATCCATGGATTCTGTCAGTGTTTTGATCTGTTCACCATCAGCCTCCCAGACACTGTTCAGAGAGGTGTACTGTTTTCCCTCCTTGTAAATCTCACATTTGATGATGGACCACAGGTTCTCAATGGGGTTCAGATCAGGTGAACAAGGAGGCCATGTCATTAGATTTTCTTCTTTTATACCCTTTCTTGCCAGCCACGCTGTGGAGTACTTGGACGCGTGTGATGGAGCATTGTCCTGCATGAAAATCATGTTTTTCTTGAAGGATGCAGACTTCTTCCTGTACCACTGCTTGAAGGAGGTGTCTTCCAGGAACTGGCAATAGGACTGGGAGTTGAGCTTGACTCCATCCTCAACCCGAAAAGGCCCCACAAGCTCATCTTTGATGATACCAGCCCAAACCAGTACTCCACCTCCACCTTGCTGGCGTCTGAGTCGGACTGGAGCTCTCTGCCCTTTACAAATCCAGCCACGGGCCCATCCATCTGGCCCATCAAGACTCACTGTCATTTCATCAGTCCATAAAACCTTAGAAAAATCAGTCTTGAGATATTTCTTGGCCCAGTCTTGACGTTTCAGCTTGTGTGTCTTGTTCAGTGGTGGTCGTCTTTCAGCCTTTCTTACCTTGGCCATGTCTCTGAGTATTGCACACCTTGTGCTTTTGGGCACTCCAGTGATCTTGCAGCTCTGAAATATGGCCAAACTGGTGGCAAGTGGCATCGTGGCAGCTGCACGCTTGACTTTTCTCAGTTCATGGGCAGTTTAAGACAACATGCATAAAGAGGATGATGTGGTCAAAATAATCATTTGCCTAATAATTCTGCACTCCCTGTACACATAAAAGGGGAAAAAAAAAAAAAAACACAACAGAAAAAAAACCTCTGACCAGTGTGATGTCACTAGTCAGAGTCATAATAATCACAGCACGGGCATGCATGGGTTAACTGTAATTCAATTAGTATACCACATTAAAATTTCAAATGAGGGTCATAAAGTAGGAAGGAAAACTGATCACAGTAACAAACTGATCAGCAAGGAAAGGGTTCACTTTTCATTTGCAGGTCACTCTCTGTGCTTCACTATAAGTACGTGAATTAGAGGCAATATGGATCTTATCGCGGTGATCACATGCCTGGAAACCGTTCCAGACCAGCTGGCGGTGCGCTCCGCCGGCTAGACTGCATGACGCGTTAACTCATCATAAGGTCACAAAAGGGTTAAGGACCAAAGCACATTCTGGCAGGAAGGGGTTAAATGTAGCTTGTATTTTTTGGCCAGTGGTGGCTACGTATTCACTGATCACCTATTTATACAGAGTGTGTTTTGTTGTGCGTCTCCAATGGATATACTATAACCCACAGTGACGCACAGGCTGTATATTACAGACCCCATAAAAATGATTGATTGCACTCCATGCAATTGACAGGTTTGGAGATCTTTAATGGCCTCCGCGAACCAAATTCCTTCCAGGGCGATAGTAACCAGGGTCTGTGCATTTAACTGAATGCGCGAGACATGCGGACACCTAGAGACATGTGTGGACACATGGTTATCGTTTATCCTGTAAATGTAGAGAATGAAAAGAAAGTATCAAAAATGATCTATACATTGTGTTGGCATAACTGCAAGCGAATGCATAAATTAGGAGAAAAATGTATTTAAAATGCGTCAGCGTCTGTTATGACATCTCCTTGAGGTACAATATATCCCATTGGAAATGAGAGCATATAAAGGTACAGAGCACATGATAAACACATTGGCTTGTAATTCTGCTTAATAGATCATAAAAAAAAAAAGAGCTTTTTTCATTCTCTGTGTTTACAGAATAAACAGTAGTTTGGCAAAAAGTCCTTTTTAAAGTGAATCTGTCGGCCATGACAAGGAGACAAGGTCAGCTTCTGGCAGATTTAAACATGCAAATCCCTCCACAGAGTGATTGAAGGTAGCATGCATCTAGGGTTAGAGTTAAGTTAGTGCTAGGGTTCAATTTTAGAAACTATATAGACACAGTCTTTTTACCATGTGTATTAAAGATTTTCAGGTCAAAGTTAGAAAAAGTGTATTTTTATTTCTTCACTTTGTCATTATACTTTTTTTTTTTATATATAGTAAATTGCAAGATATGATGGACAGAAAATATATATATATATTATTTGTAAAACAGTTTTTAAGAAAGCCTTTCTTATGGCAATACAAACAGTGCATAACACGTGGGTACAGAAAAAGAGAGAAAGGGGGAAATTACAGCTAAACACAAACACAGCAGAAATGTAAGCACACCCTTCATCGTGAAGAGGTTAAGTTGTAAAACAAATAATAAGACAACATCACAGGGTCAGTTAAAACATTTTTTCTATTCCTTTCTTCTTAACTCCTTAGTGACAAGACATTTTCACCTTGACTTTCCCTTGGTGACAATGGCTGCTTTGACATTTCTTGGGTGTTTGTGTTTAGCTGCAATTTTCTTCTTTCTCACCTGTACCCACACAAATTATTTGTTGTTTTTATTATCATAAGAAGGGCTTTCATTAGATACCATTATGTTCATCATATCTTATAATTTACTACAAAAAAATATAATTTAGACAAATACAATCATTAAAAAAAGACCCCGTCTAAATAGTTTCTAAATGTTGTCCCGAGTTCAGAAATATGCATGTTTCCATATTTTTCGGTATTTTTTTGCGAGTTATGGGGCAAAAACCAAAAATAGTTTTTTTTTTTTTTTTTTTTTCTATATTGACCTTTTGACCCCAACCCGAACCCAAAATTTAACCTTAACACTAAATTTAACCCCAACTCTAACCCTTATGCTATCTCTTAATATATTTTAATTTTAACCCTATAGGCTAATCCAACCATATCACCAGTTTTTAGTTAATTAAATATTTATTTTAAATTTTTTCCATTGCTATGCTACTTAACTACCACTAGGGGCAGTCAAGTAGCATATTCAGAGCGACGGAAGTGAAGTTACTTTCACTTCCGAAGCTCAGACCTCCAGAGGGCATAGCCATATTGAGGGAGCATGCTGTTCTATCAATATAGCTCCCACGATCGCTCCTTGGGGCGATCGTGGGTGCCCCAGAAAAGAAATTTCGGTGCTGGCTATTGCCTCGACATCAAGGAAATAGACCAGCACCGTTAAAGCGGTTTTCGCGATCGTTTAAAACCGCTTGATTCACCGCAGGACGTGCCAGGCACGTCCATTGTCGGGAACGGAGTTCCCGGCAGGACGTGCCTGCCACGTCCATTGTCGCGAAGTGGTTAAAGGGACTGTCTATTCCCCAGACTCACTTTTGTGCAAGATGAAGATCACTGCTAGTATAATGCACAGGCTTTTATCCCTGTGTGATTTGATGCAGCCATTCTGCTTAAATCACATTTTTAATATTTGACTGAAACCCTCCCCAGTGATTACTCTGCACGGTTACTGCAGGTGCGGCAGCACTGATTATATAGACACTGAGCATATACAGTTTTGTCTCATTTAGTCACTTCCTGTGCTGCTGGAATAGAATACATTGTGTGGACATTGTGTAAACTTGGTCTTGTACACCGTAGGATCTCTTAACAGTGCAACACATTGTCTGATGACATCACTAGAGAGACAGGAAATTCCATTCATCTGAATGGCATTATTTTCATTGGTTCCTGCAGCAAAAAAGGAAATTACTTTTACTCAGCTAGTGTGGGCAGTCCTGGCTTCTTGCAAACTGCTGTAATTTCACAATTTTATCTAGCTCTAGTGTTTTATACTTTAAGCAATGCAAAATGTAAAACATGCATTTTAAAGTAATTTGAAAGCACATTAATATACATTAATATTTGTGTGTGTGTGTGTGTGTGTATATATATATATATATATATATATATATATATATATATATATATATATATATAAAATTATAGAGTATGTGTATGTGTGTATATATATATATATATATATATATATATATATATATTATAGTGTGTGTGTGTGTGTATGTACGTGTGTATATATATATTTTACGCAGGATGCTGTGTATAAATATAGTCAATCCGAGAAATAGCAGGTAAATATGTTTCTTTTTGTACATTGGTTGCCAGGCTGGGTTACAAGCAGCAGATTTCTGTGGTTTATCTCCAGCATTAACACTCGTACAATGGGCGTCTGAGACTAACTTTTAATATCAGCTGGAATTCATTAACTCGCATCCCTGTCTCTGGCTGAATTGGAGATGATTTATTTGGCACACGCCTCTGCCACAGGAAGATACTCTGTGAATCGGGTGTATGCTGACACCCGGAATGGGGAGGAGCCAGGGGCACACTGTTATTAAACCATTGTTTTTCAGTATTTTCCACATAAAGAAAAACGGGGCTGACTGTCCCTTGAAAGGACAAGAATGAATCAAGTGCAGGCATTTTAAATAGAAATGATTTAATGAAAGCATACAAATGAAGGACTTTTATTGAGCCCTCTTTGTGCCAAATAACTCTTAACAGGTGGCGGACATGTTTAGAATCGTTAGATGAAGTAAGATCTGACGCATTTCACCCAAGATTCTAAACATGTCCGCCACCTGTTAGAGCTAAATGGCACAAAGAGGGCCCAATAAAGGTACTTTACTGGTTCATGAAAGAGTTATACACTTTATGCAATCTTTCAATGAAATATAACTTTAAAGTTCTTTAAATGTCACATCTGACCATGTAGTGTAGTGAGTATAATAACCGCTGTTATCTTGAGGGGTAGAATGTAACCTCTTTGGTGGAGAAAAAGGAAGTGAGATATCTGTCTGTTTTCCGTGTTTGCCACAAGTTGGACAAATCACTACTACAGTTTGTGCAGATAAACCGCTCTCTATCCAGCTGTGAGCAAGACCAGCACCTGGAAGATACACCTCTCTTGTGTCATTCTGTTATTTCTGATAACGAGTAATACATACTGATTCTGACATTTGAACGGATTTCTTTGCTCCAGGACGTTGTATTTATTTGTTTTGTTTTAGTTTTTTGCAATGCTTAACTTTTCTCCTGGGAATTGAGCTGTCCATGAGCCTTCCTGCTTTGTGCAAAACTGTGGGTGTACCTAGCATCCTCTGGAAGCCAATCAGAGGGCTGCCTTGTGCGCCTGTGCATGGGCTGGGTCAGAGGCGGAACTAGAAACCGCAGGGCCCCAGGGCAAAAATTGTCCTGGGGCCCCCCAACCCCACCATGCAACTCCACCCCAGAAATTCCACTTACATGCCTCCCAACTGTTCTGCTTTGTGCCTGGCCTTGTCTTATATCTAGGATAGCCTTATACCTATCCCATGCATGCTTAAACTCCTTCACTGTATTAACCTCTACCACTTCAACTGGAAGACTAGTCCATACATCCACTACCTTCTCAGAAAGTAATACTTCCATTAGTCCCTGGCCTTATCTTAAATCTAGGATAGCCTTATACCTATCCCACGCATGCTTAAACTCCTTCACTGTATTAACCTCTACCACTTCTACTGGAAGACTATTCCATACATGCACTACCCTCTCAGTATAGTAATACTTTCATTAGTCCCTGGTCTTATCTTATATCTAGGATAGCCTTGTGCCTATCCCACGTATGCTTAAACTCCTTCACTGTATTAACCTCTACCACTTCTACTGGAAGACTATTCCATACATCCACTACCCTCTCAGTATAGTAATACTTTCATTAGTCCCTGGTCTTATCTTATATCTAGGGTAGCCTTGTGCCTATCCCACGTATGCTTAAACTCCTTCACTGTATTTACCTCTACCACTTCTACTGGAAGACTATTCCACACATCCACTACCCTCTCAGTAAAGTAATACTTTCATTAGTCCCTGCCCTTATCTTATATCTAGGATAGCCTTATACCTATCAAATGCATGCTTAAACTCCTTCACTGTATTAACCTCTACCACTTCAACTGGAAGACTATTCCATACATCCACTACCCTCTCAGTAAAGTAATACTTTCATTAGTCCCTGACCTTATCTTATATCTAGGATAGCCTTATACCTATCCCATGCATGCTTAAACTCCTTCACTGTATTAACCTCTACCACTTCTACTGGAAGACTATTCCATGCATCCACTACCCTGTCAGTAAAGTAATACTTTCATTAGTCCCTGGCCTTATCTTATATCTAGGATAGCCTTATACCTATCCCATGCATGCTTAAACTCCTTCACTGTATTAACCTCTACCACTTCTACTGGAAGACTATTCCATACATCCACTACCCTCTCAGTAATGTAATACTTTCATTAGTCCCTGGCCTTATCTTATATCTAGGATAGCCTTATACCTATCCCATGCATGCTTACACTCCTTCACTGTATTAACCTCTACCACTTCTGCTGAAAGGCTATCCCATGCATCCAGTCACCATAGTATCAATTTGTCCACATCCAATTTGCCCATTAATATGCCACAGCCAATGTTCCCATTATGCCACGATTAGCCTGCCCATTAATATGTCACAGCCAGACATTCAGATTGCCAATTAATATGTCACAGCCATTTTCCACATTAATATGCCACTATTAGCCTGCCCATTAATATGCCACAGACAAATTGCCCATTAATATGCCACAGACAATTTGTCCATTAATACGTCACCAACCTCCTCCCGCCTTCCCCAGTAGTCAACTGGCAGTCTCCTCCGTGTTTTATTTTGCCATTAATATGCCAGTATTATATTACCATTGCGGTGAATGCGGACTCACAGCCGCTACCCGATCGTAGTGGGACAGTCTCACGGGCAGCGGGGGCCCACAGAGCAGCTACTTTGGGCCCCAATAATGAATGGACCCTGGGCAGCTGCCCCGTTTGGCCACCCTTTTTTTTTTTGCAGTGGTCGACATGGCAGCCGGGCCTCCTGGGCTGGTTAATATTGATGTCATCAGTGACATCGCACAATGGTCGTGCCCCCCTAATCACTGCTGCAATAATATGAAGAGTTAGTGACAAGCTTTTACATGAAGCAGTTACTGCCCAAGCTGAGTGTAATGGGAATTAATCCCTTTCCATCTTTAAAATACAATTGAAATGATTTGGTGGCACATACCATTTTTAACATGCTCTATTTTATTTATATTTTTGCTGGCTTAGTGGTGTATGATTATTTCACAATTAAAAGTTCACTTTTGTTTTAAAATGACCTATCTTTTACATGCAGATTAAAGTTACATTATTATAAAAGTGTGCATGTATTAACATTTGAATATGTAGAATTTACATGTTTAATTTACTCACAAATATCAGGTTTGTAGCTTGTTAGGACCGTCCCACTCAGCATTTTTACACAACCCCTCGCCGCCCCCTATATATTTTAAAAATAATGTGTACAGCTGTATTCTCTGAACTGAGCATGTCCAGTGCTTACCACTATTTGAAACCCCCATATATCTCCAGAGAGAAGCATGCGGATAGCTAGTGCTGACATTTGTATGCATTGAGCATCTACATATATCCCCAAATATCTGTATTTTTGATTGGTAAACTGTTTGCTCTTCTAGACGCGTGACAAATGTAATGAATTAACCATTTAACTGTCAGAGGGATGCACGACTGATTGAATGCTCTTATGATTAATGGCTGTGGTGTAGTAAAACTAGGAATGTTTGCCTGTACAGTTTAAAATAAAAAGCTTTGTGTTTGTTTTCCTGCAGGGGATATTATATTTAACGCCCACTACCCCGAGCTGCCACCTGACTTTATCTTTGGAGAAGATGCAGAATTTTTACCAGACCCATCGGCTCTTCCTGTGAGTACATTACTTACCCAGTCTGTGCATTAAGTGCATGAGAAGGCCTAGTCCATGTTTGGAAACTCTTACCCACCAACTTACGTTATATACTCCCTGTCCTACGACCTCGTCACTCTTAGTACTGCAACGAGATGTGTGGCTGAGCTAACTCTGTTATGCCGTATCCAGCCTTGGTACAAAATAATGAACGTAGATCGTCTATAAAGCCTGCCTCTAATTCTTCCCCACCCCAGTACTTCTTGTTTTTAAATGCTGATTTATCTCTGTCGACAGATATCTTGGAATGCTATGAGCCTGTGTACGGGCAATGACTAAATATTATAGTATAGTAGCCAAGATTTTAAAAAATTGCTATTTCCTCTACTTAAGGAAATAATCATTAATTCATAATAAAATATGAATCTCGGTGTTGTGAAACCTTTTATTTAAATTTCATAAAAGCTTAAGGAGACCAAGTTTAAAAAAAACAAATAAAAATTCAGAAAACATAGTCACAGATTATTATTTGTTTTTTTTTTTTAAATATTTTATTTAGGTAAATTGTAAATTAGTACAATACAATCTTAATATTATTCAATTGCAATAAGCAACATATAAATTGTAACAATGTCATTGTCAACACACGTGATAATATCAATTACATTTTTTACAACATTAACACAATATCACTGCTGTCCTGGGGCTTCGTTATTACATGTGGGGCCTGTTAATATTATTTTATGTTTTAATAAATTGCTTTGTCTGGGTTTTTATGGGTTTGGTGTAAAATGTACTCTGGGTTGAGTATTTTGTTTAAAAAATCTTCATTTCTTATCTTAACAATTTTACTCGTACATTCCAATTTCCGCCAAGTTTTTGGTTCTTGCAAAGCTGATGTTTACTAAATTTATTACCGTATTTGCTCGATTATAAGACGACCCTGATTATAAGACGTCCCCCCAAACTTTGGATATTCCTTTAGGAAAAAAACTAAAAGCCTGAATATAAGACTACCCTATAGGAAAAAAGTTAAACTTGTATATATTCACATGTAAATTGCTTTTTTAATAAAAAATGATGATATCAAAAAATGCATTTCTTGTTTTTATTTCCTTTTATGTGCCAATGCTGCCTTTCTCTTTCCCTTGCCCCCATGTCTCTGTCTCTTCTTAACCCCCTCCCTCCCTTGCCCCCATGTCTCTGTCTCTTCTTAACCCCCTCCCTCCCTTGCCCCCATGTCTCTGTCTCTTCTTAACCCCCTCCCTCCCTTGCCCCCATGTCTCTGTCTCTTCTTAACCCCCTCCCTCCCTTGCCCCCATGTCTCTGTCTCTTCTTAACCCCCTCCCTCCCTTGCCCCCATGTCTCTGTCTCTTCTTAACCCCCTCCCTCCCTCCCCTTTACCTTGATCCCTGGTGGCTAGTGGGGGCAGCCGGGGGATGTCTGCACGATACGTGCAGATATCCTCCATGCTGCCCGACACGGCAGTCTATTATGACGGACAGCTGTCCGTCATAATAGTCTGCCGTGTCGGGCAGCATGGAGGATATCTGCATGTATCGTGCAGACATCCCCCAGCTGCCCGATTTACCCTGGTGGCTAGTGGGGCAGCAGAGGATGTCTGCGCGATGAGCGCAGACCTCCCCTGCTGCCACCCGGCACGCTCGCCGGGACTTCTGTGACGAAAGCGGAAGTACCCGGCTTCTTCACAGAAGCCCCGGCGGTCGTGCCGGGCGGAAGCAGGGGAGTCTGCGCTCGTTGCGCAGACATCCCCTGCTGCTAGAGAGGGGGATCCAGGTCCCCTGCAGCTCTGCTGGGGACCTGGATCGTTGTCTTATAATCTGACCTCAATTTGAGGTCAGATTATAAGAGACCTCGATTATAAGACGAGGGGGATTTTTCAGAGCATTTGCTCTGAAAAAAACCTCGTCTTATAATCGAGCAAATACGGTATTTTTTAAGCACACCATGTTTGCTGAAGAGTAGATCAAAATATCTGTAATTAGTCTGCACACTGATAACCTTACGCGTTTCACCAAAAGGCTTCCTTGGCCTTGTGCCTATCCCAAGCATGCTTAAACTCCTTCACTGTATTAACCTCTACCACTTCTACTGGAAGACTATTCCATACATCCACTACCCTCTCAGTAAAGTAATACTTTCATTAGTCCCTGGCCTTATCTTATATCTAGGATAGCCTTATACCTATCCCATGCATGCTGAAACTCCTTCACTGTATTTACCTCTACCACTTCTACTGGAAGACTATTCCATGCATCCACTACCCTCTCAGTAATGTAATACTATCATTAGTCCCTGACCTTATCTTATATCTAGGATAGCCTTATACCTATCCCATGCATGCTTAAACTCCTTCACTGTATTAACCTCTACCACTTCTACTGGAAGACTATTCCTTACATCCACTACCCTCTCAGTAAAGTAATACTTTTGTTAGTCCCTGGCCTTATCTTATATCTAGGATAGCCTTATACCTATCCCACGCATGCTTAAACTCTTTCACTGTATTAACCACTACAACTTCTACTGGAAGACTATTCCATGCATCCACTACCCTCTCAGTAAAGTAATACTTTCATTAGTCCCTGGCCTTACCTTATATCTAGGATAGCCTTATACCTATCCCACGCATGCTTAAACTCCTTCACTGTATTATCCTCTACCGCTTCTACTGGAAGGCTATTCCATGCATCCACTACCCTCTCAGTAAAGTAATACTTTCATTAGTCTCTGGCCTTATCTTATATCTAGGATAGCCTTATACCTATCCCATGCACGCTTAAACTCCTTCACTGTATTAACCTCTACCACTTCTACTGGAAGACTATTCCATGCATCCACTACCCTCTCAGTAAAGTAATACTTTCATTAGTCTCTGACCTTATCTTATATCTAGGATAGCCTTATACCTATCCCACGCATGCTTAAACTCCTTCACTGTATTAACCTCTACCACTTCTACTGGAAGGCTATTCCATACATCCACTACCCTCCCAGTAATGTAATACTTTCATTAGTCCCTGGCCTTATCTTATATCTAGGATAGCCTTATACCTATCCCATGCATGCTTAAAATCCTTCACTGTATTTACCTCTACCACTTCTACTGGAAGACTATTCCATGCATCCACTACCCTCTCAGTAATGTAATACTTTCATTAGTCCCTGTCCTTATCTTATATCTAGGATATCCTTATACCTATCCCACGCATGCTTAAACTCCTTCACTGTATTAACCGCTACCACTTCTACTGGAAGACTATTCCATGCATCCACTATCCTCTCAGTAATGTAATACTTTCATTAGTCCCGGTCCTTATCTTATATCTAGGATAGCCTTATACCTATCCCATGCACGCTTAAACTCCTTCACTGTATTAACCTCTACCACCTCTACTGGAAGACTATTCCATGCATCCACTACCCTCTCGGTAAAGTAATACTTTCATTAGTCCCTGGCCTTATCTTATATCTAGGATAGCCTTATATCTATCCCACGCATGCTTAAACTCCATCACTGTATTAACCTCTACCACTTCTGAAAGACTATTCCATGCATCCACTACCCTCTCAGTAAAGTAATACTTTCATTAGTCCCTGGCCTTATCTTATATCTAGGATAGCCTTATACCTATCCCATGCATGCTTAAACTCCTTCACTGTATTAACCTCTACCACTTCTACTCGAAGACTATTCCATGCATCCACTACCCTCTCAGTTATGTAATACTTTCATTAGTCCCTGGCCTTATCTTATATCTAGGATAGCCTTATACCTATCCCATGCATGCTTAAACTGCTTCACTGTATTAACCTCTACCACTTCTACTCGAAGACTATTCCATGCATCCACTACCCTCTCAGTTATGTAATACTTTCATTAGTCCCTGGCCTTATCTTATATCTAGGATAGCCTTATACCTATCCCATGCATGCTTAAACTCCTTCACTGTATTACCCTCTACCACTTCTGCTGGAAGACTATTCCATACATCCACTACCCTCTCAGTAAAGTAATGTTAGTCCCTGGCCTTACCTTATATCTAGGATAGCCTTATACCTATCCCACGCATGCTTAAACTCCTTCACTGTATTATCCTCTACCACTTCTACTGGAAGGCTATTCCATGCATCCACTACCCTCTCAGTAAAGTAATACTTTCATTAGTCTCTGGCCTTATCTTATATCTAGGATAGCCTTATACCTATCCCACGCATGCTTAAACTCCTTCACTGTATTAACCTCTACCACTTCTACTGGAAGACTATTCCATACATCCACTACCCTCCCAGTAATGTAATACTTTCATTAGTCCCTGGCCTTATCTTATATCCAGGATAGCCTTATACCTATCCCATGCATGCTTAAACTCCTGCACTGTATTAACCTCAACCACTTCTACTGGAAGGCTATTCCATGCATCCACTACAATCTCAGTAATGTAATACTTTCATTAGTCCCTGGCCTTATCTTATATCTAGGATAGCCTTATACCTATCCCATGCATGCTTAAACTCCTTCACTGTATTAACCTCTACCACTTCTACTGGAAGACTATTCCATACATCCACTACCCTCTCAGTAATGTAATACTTTCATTAGTCCCTGACCTTATCTTATATCTAGGATAGCCTTATACCTATCCCACGCATGCTTAAACTCCTTCACTGTATTAACCTCTACCACTTCTACTGGAAGACTATTCCATACATCCACTACCCTCTCAGTAAAGTAATACTTTCATTAGTCCCTGGCCTTATCTTATATCTAGGACAGCCTTATATCTATCCCACGCATGCTTAAACTCCCTCACTGTATTAACCTCTACCACTTCTACTGGAAGACTATTCCATACATCCACTACCCTCTCAGTAAAGTAATACTTTCATTAGTCCCTGGCCTTACCTTATATCTAGGATAGCCTTATACCTATCCCATGCATGCTTAAACTCCTTCACTGTATTATCCTCTACCACTTCTACTGGAAGGCTATACCATACATCCACTACCCTCTCAGTAATGTAATACTTTCATTAGTCCCTGACCTTATCTTATATCTAGGATAGCCTTATACCTATCACACGCATGCTTAAACTCCTTCACTGTATTAACCTCTACCACTTCTACTGGAAGACTATTCCATGCATCCACTACCCTCTCAGTAAAGTAATACTTTCATTAGTCCCTGGCCTTATCTTATATCTAGGATAGCCTTATACCTATCCCATGCATGCTTAAACTCCTTCACTGTATTATCCTCTACCACTTCTACTGGAAGGCTATACCATACATCCACTACCCTCTCAGTAATGTAATACTTTCATTAGTCCCTGACCTTATCTTATATCTAGGATAGCCTTATACCTATCACACGCATGCTTAAACTCCCTCACTGTATTAACCTCTACCACTTCTACTGGAAGGCTATACCATACATCCACTACCCTCTCAGTAATGTAATACTTTCATTAGTCCCTGACCTTATCTTATATCTAGGATAGCCTTATACCTATCCCACGCATGCTTAAACTCCTTCACTGTATTAACCTCTACCACTTCTACTGGAAGGCTATACCATACATCCACTACCCTCTCAGTAATGTAATACTTTCATTAGTCCCTGGCCTTATTTTATATCTAGGATAGCCTTATACCTATCCCATGCATGCTTAAACTCCTTCACTGTATTAAACTCTACCACTTCTACTACTACCACCTTCTACCACCCCTCGTGCATCCAGAGGGTTAACCATGCAGGCCTGCTCCCCAGTATGCTGGGTCAAGGGCTTTCTTTGGACCTGTGCCAGGCACATGGTTATTTTTGGGGGAAGTGATGAAGGTATTTAGCTGCTTCTTCAGTGGCAATGCTGTCTGGCATGGGATCTTTTAAAGTCATCAAAAAAGTTCTGTTTCATTGAACGTTTGCAGTCATTTTAAATGGAAATGATTTAAAGGGAGGACTCTGCCTCCCGAACATGGTGTATAATTAAAAACATGATCTATACATTGTTCTCCTAATTTAGGCCTTGGCTTGCAATTCTGCTAACACAATGTGTCAATGGAGTCTCCTGCTTATGACATCACCTGTCAGTTCATTTGCATACCGTGCCACAGGTGATGTCATAAGCAGGAGACTCCACAATCTCATTTAAAACACAGTATTCTCCTAACTTTGGCATTTGCTTGCAATTCCGGTAACACATTGTACACATGTTCAGATGATACAGTCCTTTTAACCAAAGACTGCAGATAACGTAACGTATTTATTCTTTGGTGGACATGGTTTAGAATTTTCTTTCATCTGACCCAAGATGTCTGCCCCCTGCTACTCAAGCAGAGCGGGTTCAATAAGTTACGTTTATTCAGTTTCGTTTAATATACCTGCACTTGATATATCTCTCGATGAAACAGACCTTTTTTTTTTTTTTTTTTTTTTTTTAAATGAACATTTTTTTTTTTGCTGATTTGAGCGTCAGCGAGGGCCCCCGGTTCTGAAAAGGGTTACATGCATGTGGCATGAGTCACTGCTGATGTCAGCAGCCGTTTTATTTCGGCTCTCCATGAGTCACTGCTTGTGTAATGTGGAAGTGATAACACTCATTTAGAATACAAGCTACAAATAGAGACGTAATTATCTCGGATGAGAGGAGGTCAGAGTGACGTGCGAGGAACCATTTCCTTTATCATCACCATCCAGGATTAGTGAGGCGGGGAGGCGCAACCTGCAATGGACAAAGGGGGATGAGCTGGGTAAAGAGATATTGTGCATGTGGACCAGCAGGGACATTCCAATGGTTTCCACGGCAACCTTTTAGAACTCTGCCACAGACTTGTTCTTTTATGTGCAACCCCCAGAGAGATTTGCAAGGAATTTAAGGCCAAAATAGCAGAGTTTGAAATATCCCTCAATAGGAGAATGTTTCCAACTCTGCTACTTTGGCCTTAAGTTTCAAATTCCCTGCAAATCCCTTTTTCATTAAGAAAGCCCATAGTATTTAATTGTTTGCAAAACAGTGACCTTCTAATAAACCAGTACCCACTCTCCTGTACCTTTCTGCAGAATAATGCATCCTGTTATTCTATGGATAATGGGCTGTATCCTTCACGCATTTTTGATAATGTGCCCCCTTTATTTCCATGCTTGCCAACTTTCTTTTTTGATTTTTACTGGGATGAAAATGGGTGGCGTTATGTGGCATTGACAGCACAGGACTGTCCCAAAAAATGCAGGACTGTTGGCAACTATGTATTTCTGATCATGTGGCCCACTTCCTCTGTTCAACAGAAATAATAATTGAATTAAGTAGATGGACGGACCGGTCGTGGATGAAAGACAGAAATCACTAATATGGCATTGTCTTCTCCTAGCAGGTTTGACATGTAATGTTGTCACCTGGAAGTACCGTTTAGTGAATAGCTCCATATGTGGGAATTCATGACCATAGAGAGCATGTTTCTGATATCGGAATCTCTCTCCATCAGTTCCCCTCCGATGATTAAGCCTTGACTCACAGAGACACAGATTGTCCCCAGGCTCCTTGATTAATGGTAGCTCTATGGGTAGCTCCATGATTAAGGGTAGCTCTATGGGTAGCTCCGTGATTAAGGGTAGCTCTATGGGTAGCTCCTTGATTAAGGGTAGCTCTATGGGTAGCTCCGTGATTAAGGGTAGCTCTATGGGTAGCTCCGTGATTAAGGGTAGCTCTATGGGTAGCTCCATGATTAACAGTAGCTCTATGGGTAGCTCCGTGATTAAGGGTAGCTCTATGGGTAGCTCCATGATTAAGGGTAGCCCTATGGGTAGCTCCGTGATTAAGGGTAGCTCTATGGGTAGCTCCGTGATTAAGGGTAGCTCCGTGATTAAGGGTAACTCTATGGGTAGCTCCATGATTAAGGGTAGCTCTATGGGTAGCTCCGTGATTAAGGGTAGCTCTATGGGTAGCTCCGTGATTAAGGGTAGCTCTATGGGTAGCTCCGTGATTAACGGTAGCTCTATGGGTAGCTCCGTGATTAAGGGTAGCTCTATGGGTAGCTCCGTGATTAGGGGTAGCTCTATGGGTAGCTCCGTGATTAAGGGTAGCTCTGTGATTAAGGGTAGCTCCATGGGTAGCTCCGTGATTAAGGGTAGCTCTATGGGTAGCTCCGTGATTAAGGGTAGCTCTATGGGTAGCTCCGTGATTAAGGGTAGCTCTATGGGTAGCTCCGTGATTACGGGTAGCTCTATGTGTAGCTCCGTGATTAAGGGTAGCTCTATGGGTAGCTCCGTGATTAAGGGTAGCTCTATGGGTAGCTCCGTGATTAAGGGTAGCTCTATGGGTAGCTCCGTGATTACGGGTAGCTCTATGGGTAGCTCCGTGATTAAGGGTAGCTCTATGGGTAGCTCCGTGATTAAGGGTAGCTCTATGGGTAGCTCCGTGATTAAGGGTAGCTCTATGGGTAGCTCCGTGATTAAGGGTAGCTCTGTTTAGTGAATAGCTCCATACTTGGGAATTCAGGACCATAGGGATCTCACTCCATCACTTCCTCTCCGACGAATAAGCCTTGACCACGGAGACACAGATTGTCCCCAGGCTCCGTGATTACGGGTAGCTCTATGGGTAGCTCCGTGATTAAGGGTAGCTCTATGGGTAGCTCCGTGATTAAGGGTAGCTCTATGGGTAGCTCCGTGATTAAGGGTAGCTCTATGGGTAGCTCCGTGATTAAGGGTAGCTCTATGGGTAGCTCCGTGATTACGGGTAGCTCTATGTGAGCCAGTGGGGTGGTCACCGGCTTTGAAAGAGAGAACCGAAGGGACCGAGAAGGGGATTAAAAAGTCCAACATAACCTAGTTGGAAAAACTCTCCAGTTCAATTGAAAGGAAGAATTTTTCCAACTCTGCTATTTTGACCTTAACTTTGAAATTCCCTTGTCAATTCCCTGCATTTTTTTCTTCCATGATTAAAGCCCTAAGAATTTCCAGGCAGCCGATCTATCCCTGGTGCTTGAAAGCATTAACTAGATGTTTGTGTACATCCTGCCCACTGTACAGAGCTATGTAATAGAAATGAAAATAACCTTGAGGGCTTGTAATCCCTGACTTTGGGATGTGTAATTAAATTATCAAGGTACACCGCTATATATAAAAATAATTAGAACCGGCACAAACCTTACAAATAAACAGACCAAAAAAATACAGAAACTGATCGTAAATAACCACAGGAGCCGAAACTCCGATTCGGGATTATAGATCTGGTAATGAGAAAACCAAATCTAACAAACAACTCACTTAGAGTAAATGTAGCCTGATATAATGTAACGAACAAAGCTTATTTATCTTTAAAAATATAGATTTCATGTTTCTTATCCACCCATAAGCCACTAATATCCATTAAAAACAATACATAAACATATAATAGTATATTTTCCATCGTTTGCGGAGATGCCATGTTTAAATAAAGTACTCTAGAGATTATCTTCTGTTTGATAAGTTTTGCTATTGTTTTTTTAGTAACGGATATTAATTTACATGGATATACCGGCATTTCATGTTGTTATTTATGTTTCTTATATCCACTCATATGTCTTGTGTTTGTTGTTGTACATGTAAAGATATATCAGCCTAGTTTTAACAGTACTGTTTATGTTTGCTTGGTGTAATTACTAACATAGAAACATGGGTGCAATTTATAAAAGCCCTTACGGCACTTTTAGAACTCTGCATGTTTAAACTCCATCACCTCTGCTGGAAGGCTATGCCATGCATGCACTACCCTCTCGTAGCAGCATTTTCTGATCACTTCTGCTCACATTGAAGCCCAGTCACGGACACGGCTAGTTTAACGGATGCCCTTTGTGCCTTGCAGAGCCTGTCTGAATGGAACCCAGCCGACCCAGAGTGCCTGCTGCTCACCGTCAAAGAACTGGTCCAGCAGTATCACGAGTACCAGTGCAGCCGGCTGAGCGAGAGCTCCCGCCTTATGTTTGAATACCAGACGTTACAGGAGGAGCCTCAGTATGGCGACAATATGGAGATCTACGCTTGCAAAAAAAACAACTGGGTGAGTAATGGAGATAGCGCCCCTGCCGCAGACTGTCTGAGCCCCCTGCGAGGGGGTTTCATGGTCTGCCAATAGAAGCCGAGTGCGTCAGCCTCGGGTTTTTATGGAGAGCAAACTTCTGAAAGTGGAGCAGTGGACGGGAACATTTCCTTGGTTTCCATGACAATTGCAGCATTTTTAGAAGTTTACCCCACCATTGACCTTTAAACCCCCAAATCCTCAGTGGGGGAGATCTAACCCTGGAACAAGCTGCAGCAGCATTCCACTGGTCTCCATGGTGACTTTTTTACAGGGAGTACCCGGGAGGCAGGCTTGCTACTGCTGCTGCAGTTTTCAGGCTCCCCTCTGCTAAAGTGCTGTGGAATCAGCCTCCCTCTCTCTCTGTTGAACTCCGCTGTTTTGGGTGTTTGGAATGCAGGGGTTCTGGTTTCAGCCTACTCCGTGTGCTTTCATACAACACAAGAATTTGGGAGATGGGCAGGTCTGTTGCTATGGCAACAGCAGAGACCTAGTATTGAGGGAATAAACTGATCAGAAAATATACGACCAACAGAGGCCCCTGGTTAAGTTCCCTCACTGTTCTAGCAGTGAAAGACTGTCAGCAACAGCCACAGACCCGAAAAAAATGTGTAATGGCCCCTTAATTTGACCAGTTGCTACATATTATCTCACAAAACCCTGTTTATATGTTACCATTTTTTCAATAACCATTTTTGTTATAATATAACAGTTTAATTTGTTGTTACCTACCTCCTCTTCTTGGACCACGTTGCTGCCCACTTCCTGCTCCGCTGAGGTGAATCTCTGCTTTCCATGCCACTTGGCTGGTATTGTGAAAAGAAATACAGCCTGACTAAAGTCTTGTTAAACTTGTTTTAAACTTCAAAATGCATCAAATATTTTAGATGGTAATAATATTATTTTGTTTTTGCCATCACTAGGTCTGAATGATGCACAGTAGCGGGCTGCTGCCCCATTAAGCATTTATTTTAATATTTAGTACCTCTTTAATACATATATTTACTTATATCCCGGCAGTTCACTTCTTGGTTCTCATTATATTGGCGTGAGCATGCTGCATGCTGGGATTGAACGCTGAGCATTCTGGGAGCGTATCCCCATGTGCAGCCAGTGTTGTCATTTAAATCGGAAGCTGTAGGTGGTTTCTGATGACATACGTTTCACTCACATTTTTCCTGTTTGGAATAGCCAAATATAAGATAATAGCCTATCTCTACCCATTTATGCCTGAGTTATATCTCTAGTAAGCTTATATCAGTTTAGGTCAAGATCACACTTTTTTTAAATATACATATTTTGACTTGTTGTGGACTGAAGGAAAATTGCACAGGAAATATTTCACTAGATTATTTACCGCTCCCAAAAAAAAAAAGAAGAAATGTAATATCACAATCTCTGCTGCAAGAAACACTTCTACTCCATAAAAAGAGAACTGCAGGGAATTGAAAAGGGAATTTCAACCTGTAGGCCAAAGTAGCCGAGTTGGAAAAATTCTCCAATGCAGCTGACTGGGAGAGTTTTCTTTTTCTTCAACTCCGCTACTTTGGCCTTTGCAGTTCTCTTCTCAATTCCCTGCCATTTTCTCTTCATTGAATAGACCCTTTTTCGGGCCACTTTGCTTACATGGGGCATGTTGTCATGGAAACAAGTTATTATACCTGTGACAAGTTAGATAGGCAAGATCTTAATAACACGGGGGATGACGCAGATCAGCCGCTCACACACTGACACCTGCTATTCACGCCTTCTGACTCTCCTGCTTTTTTGGTTGGCAGGATTTTGGGAGCACCTGATTCCCCCTCCCTCCGGTACGCGGCTGGGGGTCTACGTGTCGTATAGTTAGAGAGCCGACACATGTTACAAGATCCAAACAATAACAAAACCCCTTACAGTAATCATTTCAGCATAAACATGAGTCCGTCTGTTTCTAAAGCCGGTTTAAACCTTTTTGTTTTTTTTTAACTGGTCCACCAAAAACCTGGATGAAATAATTCAATCCTGAAATACAATGACAATTAAACATTATGACCAAACATGAAGCCCCTTCCTCTCTCCTGGGGTCAGTTAAATGGACCCTGGGCTGCAGATTATATCATTTTTTTTATCTGTCTTTATATCATTTTTCATTCAGAAGATATGATCGTTTAATGGACAGATAAACTTTTTTTTGAACACCGAGTCAATCATTTACTTAAATTACCTTTATTATTATTATTTTTTTTGGTGGGGGGGCTTACTTTATACATTATTTCATTCTCCAGCCCCTCCTAGAGATTCTATGAATGTAACATCCGAATTGCATTGCTGACAATTGTGTCGGCAGGTACCTGGCTGCCCAATTATGTGCGGTTTTGGCTTCTTCCACCTCAGTATCATGGGAAATGTAGTTTCCATTGATTCTGCTTTTGTTTAAAAGATCGCTCACAGTTCTTCATCATACAGAATTGCATTCCTGACACAATCCGGACAGCAAAATCCAGTGGATTTTGTTACTCCTAAAGGACCCAACCCCCCAAAAATTGGCAGAAATTGACACATTTGGGCAGTTCAATTGTCCAGCTGGAGAACTGAATAGGAAAGTGTAGAATAATCAAACATATTTCAAACACAAAAATATTATGTTCATTTACTTTATTATAATGTATTTAATATATCTTTATTTTAAAAAAAATTTATACTATTTGTTACAAATTTAATTTCCTGACATTTTGGGCGGTCTTCAGCTACGTTAGCAATAGACAGGGTCCACACAAAAATGTCCCTGAAATCTGCGGGGAGGACCAAGGCTACAATTTCTGCAGCCAGCCAAATTCCTTAGCAGTTTGGCTTCTGAAATGTTGGCACGAAAATTGGACACACTGACCGATTTTCGTGGCTCTTTGGTGGTCTCTGACTAGCCCAACGTTTAGGGCAACTAGGATCACCAAGGAGATCCGATTGGTTCCCTAGCTTGGAGCTCCGATTTTTCTCCAGGTAAATTGAAGCTACCTGAGCCGACCCTCGATACAATGAAAGTAAGAGCGATATCTCTGTTGGTATTTATTGTGTGTATTGTAATGTTCCTCTGTGTCTTGCAGACAGGTGAATTCTCAGCTCGCTTCTTGCTAAAGCTGCCAGTGGATTTCACGGATATCCCCATCTATCTCCTCAAGGTAATATCTTGCTAACTGGGCTATGGAAAGGTTTGGTCATGCACATTCACGCCAGTGATCACAACTGTAAATACATCATGCAGTGTATCCCCAGCTACCTGGAAACATCTCTCAGTACCATATTAATCGTGCAGTATAGCTCCTCTGATTTTAAAACGCAGCTTTCGCACACAGGAGTGGAGCTTCCCCTTCCCAGCGCTTATAAAAGGTACGGATCTCAGGTTTAAAAGACATTTCAGAATTTAAAAGAAAATTGAACTTTTTTTTTTTAAACCCTCACAGTTGAGACACGGTCGGTCTTGATGCTGAACTTCTATCCTAGAAGCACAAGTGAAAAATAAAGTTTAGTTATTCTTTGATCCCTGATGAAAAAAAGTTTAGCAAAAAGGACACAACAAAAACACTTTGAAATATATATATATATATATATATATATATATCAAATAATATTTATAATTTGAAACCAGTATTGCCAAGTTAATGATGATTCAATAATCATTTATTTACAATATTTTTATTTGTGTTTATCACTTTTGTGACTGTATTTTATGTGTAATTTTTGCTAAACGTATCTATTATGGTGTGAATTCTTAAATGTCTTTTAAACCCTAAGATTCCTGCCTTTTTAATAAGATCTTGAACCAGTTCTCTCGTCTGTTCTTTTTTCGCAGTGGCGCAGTCCTGTACTGAATTTCTGACAAAAAACAGTTTTTGAGGATGCAAAAAAAGTAGCTCTAGCTTAATACAACCTGTTCCACCAAATGTGCTGTTGCTTTTTAAAGGGGAAATTCCCCCTACCTTGTTTCCGGAATATTGTTCATGTGTTATATATATGCGTCATGCACTTATTTTTACTTTTTACATTTTAAAAATGTACAATTCTCGTAGTTTTAACAGTGAAAATTTTAAAAAATTGAAAAATTCTAAATTCCGCGACCTCCAATGAGGAGAGACAGGACTGTTACTATAGCATTAACACTATTGTTGCATGTGTAGTTGTGATGGTCTCTTAATCACGAGGGGAGGTTCCAAAGGGAAAACACTCACAAAATCAACAACTTTAATTTAAAGATGAGTTAAACTATAAAAAAAAATGCCATATTACAGGGCTCACACTTTTTGCCTGTCCTGATCCTTTTTACTATCGCAAACTACTTACCTATGAATCTTTAGCATGTAGCCCAGTACATGGGCTACACGCTTCCTCTTCTACTCCAGCACCGACGTCTTGTGCAGCTCCTCTGTCATCTTCCTCACTGCTCACATTAGCCTTCATATTGCCATTTACACACCCGTTCCCCCCTTCTGCAGCAGTGATAACTCTATTACACTTTATTTGCAGGTTTTTAAGAAGTAGGATTGGTTTACTTTGTATGATACACTTAGCTATAAATCAATAAATCGGACTCTGTTGTTGGAACTGGCCATTTGAGAGGTAGCTGGTAATGTGCGTTGCAAAGACATAGAGAAGACTGAATGCTTAGATCCAAGGAATGTACCTATTTAGTATTTAATGTATTTAGCCAGTTACAATTCATTCAGCTCGAATGCACATCGTGGTCAATTTGAAATGCAAAGAAGTAGTACCAGAATTACGCCATACATTGTGCAACGTATTTGAATATGTTCTTTTAAAAAGGTCACCTTGTGTTTAGCTAGAACTTCTTTACTGAATGCAGAGCATATATAAATGATGTGCACATTTTGTACAAATGTACAGGTTAAAGGAAATATATATGTTTTAAATGAGCGGCTTCTTATTCATGGCAAAGATGTCTTGTCACCAAGGGGTTAAAGGTATAGATCGAGTGTAAACCCAACCACAAATAACACAATGCCCATAATAATGCCAGCTCAATGCAGCCTGTGTATAAAAGAGAACCAAACACTCGTTTAATAAGCAAATAGAATCTTACTAAGGTTACATATAGATTATTGCACCCACAAAGGGGCTCACCAGTTTAACTATACATTAAACTGCAAAGCGTCGGGAGTTTTATAAAAAAGGCGCAATTGCCGTTTGCTATGTTGGATGGCGATTGCGCTTTTTTTTTTTTAACCCCTGACACTTTGCAGTGCGGGAGCGGGACCTCCACCAAATAATGTTCCGCAGAGGGGCCGTAGCGCCGCCACAATCCGGAAGTGCCTTTGTGGAAGGCGGCACAGCCTCCCAAAATTTGTGGGGAGTCTGCTTTTTACATAGCGCCGCTATCAGCGTGTGCGCCGTCTTTTGCCATAACCCCCATTGTGCAATGACAAACCCGGTGAGCTGGTTTAGCATGGCAAACTCACCAGGCTAGTCCCTACTTAACGTGTAGTCAAACTGGTGAGATGGAAGGTCAGTCTCCCCTCCAGATGGAAACTGGACTTCACAAATCGCGGGTAGGAATTATCAAAACCTCCGCGTATCAGAGAAGAACCAATCAACTAGTTGTCAACTTGATTGATTGCAAGTATTATTATACATAGATTGTACACATAAAGTACACAAGAGTCCACAAAACACTTCACGCCTGATAGAAGCCAGCGGTGGGTGGCGGATTGAGCCTGTGGACTGCATTTCTGGGATTTGGGCACTTTATTTTGAGGCTGGTTTTTGACAACAATATGTGTAAAATTCATAAAATGACCAAATCCGGAAAAAATAATATGAAAATCCGGCACAGTATTAATGAAGGATATTTAGTAAGAATATTTTACTTTCACCTCACAGGGCTGGTCATGGAGGGTAAGTCTATGAACAAGGAAAAGGCAGTTGAGTGTTTTAATAGATATTTTAGATTTGCTAGGCTTTTTTGGACACACATACATTTTTCTCTTGATCTACACATTTGCTTTGACAACGTACACTTCGGATTTATTCTCCGCACGGTGTATGTCTCTTTAAATGTGGTGTAATTGCTAGTCTGTTTTGGAAATGCCCGGCCTGTGCTCATTACTTGAAATGCTAGTAGATAAGGCCAGTGCCAAGTACGTTATCTGCGCTGTGACAATTCCGCAGAAATGGGCGGAGCTTCGCGTGTAGCCCAGCCTGCTTCTGTTTAACCTCCTGTGTGCCGTTACCTAGCCGGGTACAGATGGAGATTAATCTGGCCCACGTTGATTTGGGCTGAATTACTATCATGTCGCTGTCTAGACACAGTGCCGAAGGCAATCAGATTCCTCCGCTGCCGTCTGTCATAGCCTCGTCTCAATTAGCTGTGCTTTCCCTGCCTTGATCAGTAATCACTGGCTACGTCATGATGATATCCGTCTGCCTTTACAACAGGTGTTATAAAGATGCATGTGGTGAGGTCCAGCTCTGGAAACCATTGGATTGGCACAGGAGCAGGCCTAAAAACAAAGAATGTATCACCGGCAGATAGGACCCTGCCCAATTTGTGCCACTCCCCATACAAAACAAATAATAAGAATACTTTCATGCAAGCGTAAACTGATAGATACCGGGGGGAAGGGGGAGTTGGGACCGTGTTAGCTGTAGAAGCACAGGGGAGTCAAGCTCACACCTGCATTGGCTAATTGAGTAGCTTTAGAGTGCAAGCTTTCAAGACCTCTCAGGTCTCTTCGTCAGGCATGTAGATAACTTGAAAATCCGTACTCTAACCCTACTCAGCTAGTCAGTAAAGGGATCACGTTAACTCTGCTTGTCTCCTGCATAGGGGCATGTTATATTGCTTGCAGTAGGGAAAGTTTGAGGGAGCAAGGAGGTCTGTGCTTCTGTGCAGTCAGATGATTCACTTCCAGCTTCCCTGCACATGTGAGCTGCATTACTGACCCAAGGTGCTGTGTTATGACACCATAGCTTGGTGCCCTATATTGGTTAGTAAGGAAGGGATCCCCCATGATCCAGATCTCCCTGCTCTTTTGAGTTCAATCTCATCAGTGGCCTTAGGTCTCGGTGTGTATAAAGCTGTATACACAGGGGCTTCAGAGTCTGAGGCTGTATACACAGGGGCTTCAGAGTCTGAGGCTGTATACACAGGGGCCTGGGAGTCCCAGGCTGTATACACAGGGGCCGGGGAGTCCCAGGCTGTATACACAGGGGCCGGGGAGTCCGAGGCTGTATACACAGGGTCCTGGGAGTCCCAGGCTGTATACACAGGGTCCTGGGAGTCCCAGGCTGTATACACAGGGGCCTGGGAGTCCCAGGCTGTATACACAGGGGCCTGGGAGTCCCAGGCTGTATACACAGGGGCCTGGGAGTCCGAGGCTGTATATACAGGGGCCTGGGAGTCCGAGGCTGTATACACAGGGGCCTGGGAGTCCGAAGCTGTATACACAGGGGCCTGGGAGTCCGAGGCTGTATACACAGGGGCCTGGGAGTCCGAGGCTGTATACACAGGGGCCGGGGAGTCCCAGGCTGTATACACAGGGGCCGGAGAGTCCGATGCTGTATACACAGGGGCCGCGGAGTCCCAGGCTGTATACACAGGGGCCTGAGAGTCTGATGCTGTATACACAGGGGCCGGGGAGTCCCAGGCTGTATACACAGGGGCCTGTATAAAGCTGTACATGCAGAGAGGTCTATTCACTAAAAGGTGAGTTGAGATGAACATGTCTCATCTCCCCAGGTTTACCCCTGCACAATGTATAGCTAACCTGCTGAGATGAATGTTTATTGCCTGTAAATCACCTTTTAGTGAATATTCCCTGGCCTGGGAGTCTAGTCACTTTCCTCTTAAGCCTTCAGCATTTAGCCAGCGACCTCTCCTGGCCATGCAAGTGTTAATATCATTTGTGCGCAGCTCTAAAAATAGACAGCAGCACAGTGTCATTCAGCTCCGCGTACGTCAAAAGTCAGTGGAAATGTGTTTTTTAATGTTAATTAATAGCCTGGCAGCATCCTCTAATCAGTCCTGCTAATCCTGCTCCCGATGACTCAGACACAGTAACCAGACACAGCAGCTGGTCTGTAAGACCCCCAAATATGTCTCCAGAAATCCCCCCACATATGGAGAACAGTGGCTGCAGTGCAACTCCCATCACAGGCAGCCAGGCAAAACCCCTCCTCCCACCCATGCAGGAGACTCAGACAGGGCACTATTAAAAGTGGAGCATTCCATTGGTTGCCATGGTAACTGCCCCCCGATGTACAATGCAGTACTGAGGACGGTTGATGGGTCTAGTCAGGGATGTGCATTTCCCACAGTATAGAATTATTGAAAAATACACACTTTTCAGTACAAGAGAGATGTTAAAACAGTGCTAGCCAACCTTGGCACTGCAGATGTTTGGGAACTCTATCTCCCATGATCCTCTGTGAGCCTTTAGGGATCATGGCAGAATCATGGATATGTAGTTTCTAAATCTTTGCAGGAACAAGGTTACCCGTCCCCGTTATCAGAGGAATAAAGCAGGTCTCTAAGAGCCCTGAAAACAAATAATCCCATATATATGTGTGTGCTTTTAACAGTATTTATGAAAAGGGTCAGGTGACGGAGTACCTTCATTTTTGGATGTATTTCTACTTACTGTCTGACAAAACCATTTCAACATTTTTTTTATCTGCATTTGGTGGAGCAATTTGTATAAAGTATGCCCTATTTTTGGCTCAAATAAACATACTTTTGCCAAAAAAAAAAAAAAGGCATGCTCCACCCACTGGCATAGTATTCCAGATTCTGTGCATACACCTGTACAATTTCTTTATAAATAATGGGGTGGTTTATTTATAAAGGTAGATTCTGAAGAAAAGGGAATTGCATTGGTTTCCATGGTGACTGCTCCACTTTTACATACTGTGGTCCCAGAATTGATTTCTTTAACCCCAAATGTTTGTACATATTCATTGAGGCCCCCTATAGACTTCTAGCGCACATGCCCGCGACACAGATAACATATATGCATTGGGCATTACCATGAATTTCTATACGAGGCCTCTGATTGGCTGTCGCTGTGCTGCACTGCTGTAAACATTAAATAAGGCCCCTAGAGGGTCCTGAACTAATTACAGGTAGCAGCAGCTCTCCTCGCCTGAATCCTGGTGTTTGGACCAAAACAATTCTGCCTCCTGCACGATCAGACCTCCTATCACTGCCTGTCACAAGCCTGCTCTTTGTGTACTCCTCGCCCTTCCCACTGATACCTGTCTACTTTATCAATGAGAACTTCAGATAAGAAACAGTTTACAGGGAGAATACAAGATAATGGGAGTTCAGCCTTACTTTCCAGCATTTAAAGGGGCAGCTCCACCTGAATTTTTTTTTCCATATGCTGTACACGTGGTTAATATATGTGAAATGCATTAATTTCTACTTTAAAAGATGTTACGTTACTCCTGTAATTTTACATTGAACATAATTACACCGGGGCTTCTAAATTCAGCCACATCTAGTAAGGAGGGGCTTGCAGAGAGAGGTGGGACTAAGGAAGAAGGTCTTGCTCTTGTGATGTATATATGACCATCTGGTAAATCTACGGAGGATGTTTTGTTTATTTGTAATGTAAAAAAAAAAAGGGGAAAATTGTACACAATAGTTTTAGGTCAACTTTGGTCCCTTTCATGATTACGTAAGGTGTAGACATTTTACATTGAAATGCTGTAATAAAAAAATACGAATACAGACCTTGCTAAAGCGAAACACAAATAACAGCCTATCATTTTATAAAGCAAGTGATGAAAGAGATGGACTATTCCGTTAACCCTTTGGCTCGCGTAACAAATACCATGTTTGCTAATGGACAATTATAGCAAAAGATGTACTTTTCTATAATTGAATGAGGTTAGACATTAGAGACAGAGAGGGCACATGATGGTCTGGGCAACAAGAAAAATTCTCATCTATAAGGATAAACTATGGCATCAGAAGAAACTTATAGTTCCTTACAAACTACACTAAACGAGAGAGAGTGATTAAAGTTAAACACGTAACAAAAAATCTGCCAAAAAGTCTTATCCCTCACTAGCTAATACATAGAAATAAAGTACC
Source organism: Pelodytes ibericus (assembly GCA_036172795.1). NCBI lineage: Eukaryota > Metazoa > Chordata > Amphibia > Anura > Pelodytidae > Pelodytes > Pelodytes ibericus. Next base: position 12,880,467 of record CM069862.1, read on the forward strand.
TTATTGAGCTCTGTTTAGTTCTATCAGGGGGCGGACATGATGTTTAGAATCTTGGGGAAGGAAGATCTAACCTAGAATTCTAAACAACATGTCTGCCCCCCTGATAGAGCTGTACGGAATAAATTTGCCATTCCTTCATTCAAACCTTCCTAATTACAATGCCCCCACTTGATGCAATCCTTCAATTAAACATAACTAATTGTTCGGCCTAAAGTCATCAGAATACATTTTAAAGCAGTCTTTTTAAATTTAAATTGGAGAATACAATTTGTTTTCCGCCATGGTGGGATGTGTTGACCGTAGAGCGCTCTGCGTGCTCTCTGAATGTTAATACGCTACAAGTGATGAACACCAAGCCCCCTAGTAACTCCTTATGATAATCTGGCTATGATTCCAATTTTTGTTACTCTCCCTTCCCAGTACCCTGCGCTCGGTCTCCGCTTGTATTCAGTTCCTCATTGATACTTAACCCAAAGCAACCACAGAAACCTTTTAATTATGCAAGGGAGAGAATCCAAATAATGCCGCAGCCTCCCCCCCTTTCTTTTGGTGGGTGGGTGTGCGATTATGCCTTTAGTCTCATCCAACTTTCCATCCATTTCAATAAATACCATCTGCTTCTTTCCTTTCTGTTCCTCTGTAATCAGGAATCTGTAACATATACAGAGCATGTTATCAAAGTCTTTTCCATTTCTTCCAGTTTGATTTTTGTAGGTGTAGAGCCCACCCCAGTACAGGTATAAGGGCATCTGATGACCATTCCATCTGATGTAGAAAACTCCCCCATAAAACTGGGAATGTAATGTAAATAAAAAAAAGCCAATGTTTTTGGAACTAAACCACACTGTATTGCTGTTGCTAGCATGGTGGGGAGGAATTGGGATTTAAACCACACCCGGACTAACTTCCTGACTGGTGAGGTCAGCTCTAATCATGAACGAAAAAAAGATTATAAATTAACACCAGAGCACTATAAAACAATAAGCTATAAAATACGCACAGCTAAATGAAACACAAAGTCAGATTATTCCTTTAACACTTTGGATCATATAGCAAATGCCATGTTTGTTAACATGTAGTTAGCATGTAACATGCTCTAACTAACATGTTCAGTTTACCAGCTAAACTAGCTGTGAATTACATACCTCCCAACTTGGAGATGCCAGGGGCGGAGCTAGGGAGGTCAGAGTGTCGGCACTACTGCGCAGGCCCATTAAGAATACCAGAGCGTCAGATTGCATTCCCAAATTCCTTGGTCCTGAAAAGTGGGATAAAGGTGGGACACAGCCTCCATATCAGGGTAGTTGGGGTGCATGGCTTTACATTTATCTCATGTCATTGGATCCCATAGACTGCAATCGAAACATTTGAGTTAAAACCCAGTAATTAATTATGTTTTATGTCATTGAATCAAGCCCAATGTGTGCAGCATATAGTGATCTAGCCAGACACAAGAAATTCGGATTACAGGAGTTTTTGATTGGTAGAATATGTAACCAATGGGAGGTGGAATCTCTGTTCTGTTTATCTCCTATTGGCTCCACAATGTTCTAATATGGAACTCTGACTTGCTGATACAGTTTTGGATTGGTAGAATATGCAACCAATGGGAGGTGGAATCTCTGTTCTGTTTATCTCCTATTGGCTCCACAATGTTCTAATATGGAACTCTGACTTGCTGATACAGTTTTGGATTGCTAGAATATGTAACCAATGGGAGGTGGAATCTCTGTTCTGTTCATTTCCTATTGGCTCCACAATGTTCTAATATGGAACTCTGACTTGCTGATACAGTTTTGGATTGCTAGAATATGTAACCAATGGGAGGTGGAATCTCTGTTCTGTTTATCTCCTATTGGCTCCACAATGTTCTAATATGGAACTCTGACTTGCTGATACAGTTTTGGATTGGTAGAATATGCAACCAATGGGAGGTGGAATCTCTGTTCTGTTTATCTCCTATTGGCTCCACAATGTTCTAATATGGAACTCTGACTTGCTGATACAGTTTTTGATTGGTAGAATATGCAACCAATGGGAGGTGGAATCTCTGTTCTGTTTATCTCCTATTGGCTCCACGATGTTCTAATATGGAACTCTGACTTGCTGATACAGTTTTGGATTGCTAGAATATGTAACCAATGGGAGGTGGAATCTCTGTTCTGTTTATCTCCTATTGGCTCCACAATGTTCTAATATGGAACTCTGACTTGCTGATACAGTTTTGGATTGCTAGAATATGTAACCAATGGGAGGTGGAATCTCTGTTCTGTTTATCTCCTATTGGCTCCACAATGTTCTAATATGGAACTCTGACTTGCTGATACAGTTTTGGATTGCTAGAATATGTAACCAATGGGAGGTGGAATCTCTGTTCTGTTTATCTCCTATTGGCTCCACGATGTTCTAATATGGAATTCTGACTTGCTGATACAGTTTTGGATTGGTAGAATATGTAACCAATGGGAGGTGGAATCTCTGTTCTGTTTATCTCCTATTGGCTCCACGATGTTCTAATATGGAATTCTGACTTGCTGATACAGTTTTGGATTGCTAGAATATGTAACCAATGGGAGGTGGAATCTCTGTTCTGTTTATCTCCTATTGGCTCCACAATGTTCTAATATGGAACTCTGACTTGCTGATACAGGCCCTGCTCAGAATGTAAATTGGAATTAACAGCAGGTTTTTGCGTTTCATTCTTTCACTCCATAGTTCTTTGTTAATTATAATTACTGGCCAATCCAAAGCAGCCATCACTTTCTCATTTGTAAGCATGCCACTGCCGACCCGTACAGTGTCAGAATTTTGATCTGTCATTCGGATGTTTATTCAGCCAACGTCATCCCACATTTGTGATCCAATAAATTGGTTAATTGTTGATGTATCTGGACAGCTCAACCATGAGTGCGTGCTAGAGGGGAAATCACCACTTACATATTGTAATAAAAGATATTAACACAAATCTTCTTGATTTCAAGAGCAATCAGATTTCTACTTGGATCACTAGACAAATATTAATGTCTATACTAACTTACATAGCCCTCTGCACTCTGCTTCATTAAAAAAGTAACCATGCCCCTCTGAAAGGCATCTAATGGATTTGCTAGCACCACCTCTGCAGGCAGTGAATCCTAATTTTCTCATTTACCTTAATAATTGATGTAAATAACAGTCAGCATAATTCTCATGTTATACACTATTAAGAGTACAATTCAAATGTTATTGAACAAACCTCCTAATGATAACAGTATTTTTTTTTAAACATAAAAAACTTACAATGCACCGCTCCAAATTATTACGCACAGTAAGTTTTTTTTTTTTACCTAAAATGCATAAATATACATTTGTCTATATTGGATCTCATTGGCCATTTATCTGCCCAGTTACCTGATTTTTTTCTAATCCTCTTGAAGTGAATACACATCTAGTTCATACTATATTACCCCACTTTAATTTTGTGTCATTGCGTTAAGCTCCACCTGTCAGATCAAATGTAATTAGGTGAGTTTGGCAGCCGCACGGCCCCCGTTAGTGCAAGCACTTAGGTGGCCGGCCGCCTAATTAGGGAGCCGCCTCTGACTGAGACATGACTCCCTATGCCCACTGGAAGATGGACACAGGGAAGTACATTGTGTATCATATTTGAAAATTAGGGAAGTTCCTATTTACCCCCACTCTTTGCATTCTATCTTTCAGCCAGATGTCAATCCACACACAAACGCTTGGCCGTAAGCCTGTTTCAGTCAATTGATAGAGCAATCTTTTGTGTAGAAATTCCTGTTCAAGATGACATTTTGAATATATTCCTTTAGCAATCCATCAGTTTCCCCACCACAGATGTTAAGCTTACAGGTCTGTAATTGCCTGGCTGGGATTTTGATCCCTTTTTAAATGTGGGCACCACATCAGCTTTATGCCCATCTGTGGGCACCATCACTGAGATAAAAGAATCCTTGGCTTGGCTCTTTAAGTATCCGTGGGTGTATACCATCCAGGCTTTGTCTACCTTAACACCATTTCATTGTTTTAACACTTTTTCTTGTGTCAACCAATTACATGCTTGCTGTGACTCTTCTGTAAACGTAGCTTGCAGGTTCTTGTCCAGCGGTTCTTCCTTGGTAAAAACAGATTTAAAAAAAAGTTATTTGCACTTTTATTTCTCTGTCTCCACTGGCTCTCTCACCCATTTCAGATAACAAAGACCCAAAGTTATCCCCTTTGAACTTTTAAAGAAATGTTGGGGATTCCTCTTCCTTAACATTTTCATTCTCCATGTTACTAGCATACCAACGTTACCTGGCCTACATGAACACTTGCTTCTGGAATTACCCAGCATTCCTTGGTAGCCAGGCAGGGTGGATTAAAATTGATGACTTTATATATATAAAAAAAAATCAAAACAGATTTTTTATTTATTTATATCAAATGTATTTTAAGGAAATGCTTGTGTCGGAAAAATCTACCTGAAAATAGTTTTCAGTTTAAGATACATCACAGTTCAAAGGTTATTCAACATGAAATAGGAATTAGTTGTGTAGCATGAGGCTGTATATTTGTGCAATATTTATATTTTTGGTAAAGTGATTAAATCCACATCAATTAATCCACATTATCCAAGCTGAGATGACATCCACTTTTTCCCAGTAAAAATGGTTTAAAATAAAGGTCCAGAAAATACCTTAATCTCATTTTTATTCTGCAAATCTATGTACAAACAAAGAACACATTACCATTGCACATTACCACTTCATTTAAAGGGACAGTCTGGTCCCCAAACTCACTTTGGTGCAAGATGAAGATCACTGCTTGTATAATGCACAGGCTTTTTTCCCTGTTTGATTTGATGCAGGCATTCTGTATAAATCACATTTTTAATATTTGACTCAAGCCCTCTCCGAGTGATTACTCTGCATGTTTACTGCAGGTGCAGCAGCACTGATTATATAGACACTGAGGATATACAGTTTTGTTTCATTTAGTCACTTCCTGTCCTCTTCAAATTGAGTCCATTGAGTGGCCTAAGAGTGACTTTGCTCTTGTACACAGTAGGATCTCTTAACAGTGCAACACATTGTCTGGTGACATAACTAGAGAGACCGGATATTCCATTCATTTAATTGGCATTATTCTCGTTGGTTCCTGCAACAACAACAAAAAAGGAAATGGCTTTTACTCAGCTAGTGTGGGCAATCCTTGTTTCTTGCAAACTGCTGTAATTTCACAATTTCATCAAGCTGTAAGTATTTTATAGTTTAAGCAGTGCAAAATGTAACACATGCATTAAAGCACATTAATATTTGGAAGATGCAATTTGGACACTAGACAGTCCCTTTAAGCAAATACAAGAATATGTATGCCATATAATGTTATTGTTTTAGGTAAATAAGACAATTTAAGTAGTTCTCCAAATATAAGTAATTAATTTAGTAAAGTATAATGTTTTACTAATCAGACAGGTTTTTCTAAATATGAAATCTAGTCATTTAAATCATAATTAAAATACTGTTGTTTTTTGAAGTGGATTCCACCCTTGAGCAGGGTAATCAGTGGTTTGTTTACAAGCCTCTGGCGAATGAAAGCCTTGGTCTTTGTGTAACTGTGGTCCTGTCGCCCTTTGTTGGTCTGTCTGTGTTGTGGGTAGACTGTAATTGAGATGACGTGATCATTTATTACAATGGTAAATATCTCGGACTCTGTTTGCAATCACTGGTGTTTACAGACTTGTGAAGAATGGATCGTTTCAAAAGCGAATCCCTTTTGTTTGAACTTTTGACCACGTCTGAAGCCCAGGGACCTTAAAAGGCATAAAACAAACAACATTTAGCTGATAACATCAAACAAAGCTACACAACAAGATTACATGTAGTAAAACCAACATCTGTTAACATTTAACGATCCACAGATATAACAATGTGAAGTGTAAAACGGGGATTTGGGAGATCAGCTGAATTCCTCGCGGACGTGGAGAAGGTCTGTGCTTTGGCCTGATGAAGCCCCTCCTGGACACATCAATGGTTCTACCAAATTAAGGGTCTTCTTAGAGCAGGCAAAGCACCTAACTGAGGGTATAATGTTATGTAGAGGGGGGAAGGGGATAAATATCTAACAATGGGGCCTATGTCGGATTTTTCTTTGTTCACGGCTCCCAAAAATCTATAACCAACGACACTTCTTAATTATTATTACTCCGTATTACTGCTCTCAACAGAGAGTGATGCCAACAGTAAGTCTGTGGAGACATCAGCATGGCAGTATTTATGTATGCACTGCACCAGGTAACTAATCATATCGGCACATGCATTAATGTTGCAAGGTGAATAACCTATTCCGATACATTTTGTTATGTTTTTAATCCCCCCCCCCCCCCCTATGTTTTAGTAGGAAGGTATTTTACACCCTTTAAGTTGCACCGTTGTTTAGACCATCCTTCCCAGCATGCAGTGCATATGCCCCAATGCTTCCTGATTTCTTTTTTTAATAAAATGATTTTCAAATATTTCAATTTTGGCTTATAACTGCTGGTGCAATAAATAAAGGAGCTTAGATTGTGTTTATAACTGTAACAATATATTTGAAACATAGTTATTGGAAACTTGTAAGCAAAGGAATAAATGGGAAAAATTGGGGATTAATAGGTGACTTGGAAAGACTGGATAATTCTTCCAACATGGTTATTCTGAGATGATTTGTAGTATACACCATGCAGTCTGTGTCCACAGCCCTGTGTTTATGTGATTCCAAAGGCAGAAACACAGGGGATGCAGACACAGACACTAGTAACCCTGGCCAACTGTAAAATTGGTGTTTATTGCCCTGGCGTGGGTGAAGGGTACATATTTCTCCGGTTTCCTAGCTTATTACAGCAGGAGATATACCCGTTATTCCTTGTCCTATCACTGCAGGACCTGGCTCAGTGTGGCTACTGTACCGCGGATCTTCGGACAGGAAAGGCAGCGCTAATCAGTATCTGCTATTTAGTAACGTCCCATATACCTCTATGAGCGCTGAGATTGCTGGTCACCCTCATAATTATATTTTTAATTAGTGCAATTAATTACACAGAATGAACTATTGCAGGCATAGTTAATGGAATTATATTTTAAACAAAAACTTTTTAACAAAGCTCTAAATCCTTCTACAGCTCTGTCACTGCGTAATGGTTAGACTAAACTAGGCCTGACACCATGCTTGGCTTCCCCCGGTGACGCCATGTTTGGTTCATCAATAGGCACTGTGTCATGTTCCATTACCATACATGCCCTGGTCACAAGCTTACAATCTACAGGAATGGAACTTCCAAACATACTATAGCAAAAAATGTGTACTTTAGACATAAAAAGAAACTCTGGTCAAAAGCTTACAGTCTGCTAGAGGAATAAAAGCTGCAGTCCTGTGTCCACTAACCTAGCAAGCCAGGAAAGGGACTTTATTTTGTACATTTATGTTTATTGCATTTCCCAAATACAGTTACCGAGGGTGAAAAGGCAGGTGGGAACCTTGTAAAACCTTATTCAGGCCTTTGTATTATGTCTCCCATGCTCCTCTCAGAGAGGAATCGCTCACCGATATCCAGGAAACAAATCAAGTTCCCTCCTCTCTCGTTAAAGACAAAAGAAATGCGCTACAATCAAAAAAAATAATTTAGATTTTGTTTGTTTATCACATCTGTTGGTTCAGTTTATTAATACTTTATTTGCAGTCTGTACAGTAATGGGTAAACATAGAGGTGAACGGTTGTTACACCATGGTTCTGACCAAAACGCCAAAAAAAAGTGAGTCTGTCACAAAAAAAAATAAAAAATTGAGAGGGATTTTTGTAAATGATGATGCGTGAAAATGCTGGTGAGATGGTTCAGTGAGGTAAGAGCAACATCCCCTGGATGGGCAAAAATAAAATCCTCAATATACCCAGAGAATGTGAACATACCCTTCTTGGTTAAAAGAATGAGAAAAGATTGAAAAACTGTCTATACATTGTGTTGATAATGATTTAAAAGTAATATCAAGAAGTATTACTTTACTGAGAGGGTAGTAGATGTATGGAATAGCCTGCCAGCGGAAGTGGTAGAGGTAAACACAGTGAAGGAGTTTAAGCATGCATGGGATAGGTATAAGGGTATCCTAGATATAAGATAAGGCCAGGGACTAATGAAAGTATTACTTTACTGAGAGGGTAGTAGATGTATGGAATAGCCTGCCAGCGGAAGTGGTAGAGGTAAACACAGTGAAGGAGTTTAAGCATGCATGGGATAGGTATAAGGGTATCCTAGATATAAGATAAGGCCAGGGACTAATGAAAGTATTACGTTACTGAGATGGTAGTGGATGTATGGAATAGTCTTCCAGTAGAAGTGGTAGAGGTAAACACAGTGAAGGAGTTTAAGCATGCATGGGATAGGTATAAGGCTATCCTAGATATAAGATAAGGCCAGGTACTAATGAAAGTATTACTTTACTGAAAGGGTAGTGGATGCATGGAATAGTCTTCCAGTAGAAGTGGTAGAGGTTAATACAGTGAAGGAGTTTAAGCATGCATGGGATAGGTATAAGGCTATCCTAGATATAAGATAAGGCCAGGGACTAATGAAAGTATTACGTTACTGAGAGGGTAGTGGGTGTATGGAATAGTCTCCCAGTAGAAGTGGTAGAGGTTAATAAAGTGAAGGAGTTTAAGCATGCATGGGATAGGTATAAGGCTATCCTAGATATTGGATAAGGCCAGGGACTAGTGAAAGTATTACTTTACTGAGATGGTAGTGGATGTATGGAATAGTCTTCCAGTAGAAGTGGTAGAGGTTCATTACATTACATTAACATTTATTTATACAGTGCCAACAATTTACGTAGCGCTAGGTACAGAGCATAGAAGGGAACTACATACTAAGTTAGGCAAACTAGAACAAACTGGTATGTGTGGCAGAGAGCCCTGCTCGCAAGCTTACAATCTAGACGGAATGGGGTCCATGAGACACATAAGGGATTGAAGAGGTCAGAGGGATTGAAGTTGTAACAGTAGTGTGGATGGGTGACACTAGGTGGGATAGGCCAAAGAGGAATTGTGTGTTCCAACTAGGTGTGATCAGCTAGAGGTAAAGTGACTGGTATTCTAGTGGGTTGGGTAGTAAGCTTCTCTAAAGAGATGAGTTTTGAGGGACTTTTTAAAGTTTGAAAAGAAGCGAGAGAGCTGGATGCTCTACGGAAGGGCGTTCCAGAGAGAGGGGGCGGCTCGGGCGAGTGAGAAGTGGCGATGAGGTTGGAGGAGAGTTTTAGTCCCTTTTGAGAAGCACAAAGGTCGTGCAAGGAGGTAACGGTTAACAAGGGAGGCAATGTACGGAGGGGCAGAGGAGTGGAGGGCTTTGTAGGTTAAGGACAGAATTTTAAGGAGAGGAGAGGAAGATCTGAGTATCATCCACGTACAAGTGGTATTGAAAACCAAAGGAGCGGATGAGTTCTCCCAGAGAGGTAGTGTAGAGGGAAAACAACAGCCGGCCAAGGACCGATCCTTGCGGAACACCAACAGAGAGCGGAACAGGTGACGATGTCGCTCCAGCAAGCGACACTGAATAGGAGCGCTCAGATAAGTACAACTTGATCCAAGTGTGCCGTACCACCTATGCCAAACGAGGATAATTTATTAAGAAGGAGGCGGTGGTCAGCGGTGTCAAAGTCAGCAGAGAGATCTAAGAGGACCATCACTGAGAAGTGGCTTTTAGATTTGGCAGAAAGGAGGTCATTAGATACTCTAGTAAGGGCTGTTTCAGTAGAGTGTAAGGGTCTAAAGCCAGATTGAAAAGGGTCAAGTAGGTCATTGGCAGTCAGAAAGTCTGTCAGTCGCAAGGGCACCGTTCTCTCCAGCAACTTGGACACGAAGGGGAGAAGGGATATAGGACGGTAGTTCGATGGAAGAGTGGAGTCGAAAGAAGATTTTTTCAGTACAGGTATGATTTGGGCTCGCTTGAAGGATGATGTTATAATTCCAGAGGACAGAGAGAGGTTGGTGAGATGGGTTAGAGTTGGACAGAGTAGAGGGGAAAGAGAGGATACAAGGTGAGACGGGGTCAGATCAAGCGCACAAGTAGTAGATTTCGAGCAGGAGAGCAGATTGTCAACCTCTTTCTCAGCTACAGGAGAGAAGATATTCAGAGAGGGTTTGGGGTATGGGAACGAGGAAGGAAGAAGTTGGGCCAAGTCACGGAAGATGAAGTTACACCTGATAGCGTCAACTTTGTTTTTGAAGTGCGAGGCAAGGTCTTGGGCCGTAAGAGTGGAGCAGGGTGGAGGAGCAGGAGGGCAGAGGAGAGCAGCATTAAACGTTGTGAAGAGACGTTTGGGATTCGATGAGTGGGTGGATATTAAGGTAGAGAAATAGTGTTGCTTGGACTGAGCGAGAGCAGAGTTGTAGGAACATAGCATGAACTTATAATGAAGGAAATCCTCCTTGCAGCATGATTTCCCAAAACACCGCTCAGCTGTGCGAGTACATTTTTGGATGTATCTTGTTTGCTTTGCGTGCCATGGTTGTTGGTTGGGTCTGCGAGCACGTTTGGCAACAACAGGGGCAATGTCGTCAAGGGCAGAGGTGAGGATGTTGTTGTAAGAGTTAGCTGCTTCCTCTGGACATGAGATGGATGGAACGTAGGGGAGAGTTAATGCAGGTATAAGGCTATACTAGAAATAAGATAAGGCCAGGGACTAATGAAAGTATTACATTACTGAGAGGGTAGTGGATGTATGGAATAGTCTTCCAGTAGAAGTGGTAGAGGTTAATACAGTGAAGGAGTTTAAGCATGCATGGGATAGGTATAAGGCTATACTAGAAATAAGATAAGGCCAGGGACTAATGAAAGTATTACTTTACTGAGAGGGTAGTGGATGTATGGAATAGTCTTCCAGTAGAAGTGGTAGAGGTTATTACAGTGAAGGAGTGTAAGCATGCATGGGATAGGTATAAGGCTATCCTAGATATAAGATAAGGCCAGGGACTAATGAAAGTATTACTTTACTGAGAGGGTAGTGGATGCATGGAATAGTCTTCCAGTAGAAGTGGTAGAGGTTAATACAGTGAAGGAGTTTAAGCATGCATGGGATAGGTATAAGGCTATACTAGAACTAAGATAAGGTCAAGGACTAATGAAAGTATTACTTTACTGAGAGGGTAGTGGATGTATGGAATAGTCTTCCAGTAGAAGTGGTAGAGGTTAATACAGTGAAGGAGTTTAAGCATGCATGGGATAGGTATAAGGCTATCCTAGATGTAAAATAAGGCCAGGGACTAATGAAAGTATTACATTACTGAGAGGGTAGTGGATGCATGGAATAGTCTTCCAGTAGAAGTGGTAGAGGTTAATACAGTGAGGGAGTTTAAGCATGCATGGGATAGGTATAAGGCTATCCTAGATATAAGATAAGGTCAGGGACTAATGAAACTATTACATTACTGAGAGGGTAGTGGATGTATGGAATAGTCTTCCAGTAGAAGTGGTAGAGGTTAATACAGTGAGGGAGTTTAAGCATGCGTGGGATAGGTATAAGGCTATCCTAGATATAAGATAAGGTCAGGGACTAATAAAAGTATTAAGATAATTGGGCAGACTAGATGGAACAAATGGTTCTAATGCGTCGGTGGCACATTCTATGTTTCTATGTTAGCAGAATTGCCAGCAATAAAATAAGACGTGTCTGTGTCCGATGACATCAGCTTGTGACGTGATATGGAGATTACACATTGTGTCCCCTGTATTTGTTAAATATGTCTAAAGTCCATGCCCTGGCAGCTTAGAGCACCTCCCTGGTTTACATCTGTTTAAAATATTGGCAGAATGGAAGCCATACAACAACATCTTGCTCTTGGTAAATCATAGTAAGCGAGAGATATACACAAGGAATTGTAATTCATCTTTAAATGATCTAGATTGTTCTGAGTATTGTTCTTAGTGTGACGTTATTTTCTTACCTTATATGAAGTTACAGTTCTCCTGTAGTCTGACATTGAAAATTGCCGTATATACTCGAGTATAAGCCGAGTTTTTCAGCAAATTTTTTGTGCTGAAAAATGCCCCCCTCGGCTTATACTCGAGTCGGTGTCTCTGGAAAAATAAAAATCTAAAACTTACCTCGTTCCTGCTCTGTCCCCCGGTGCTCTGAAGGTGCGTGGATGTGAGGGAAGCGTTGTGCGCTCCACTCCAGCCCCGCGGTCAACAAAGTGTGTTTTTTTTAAAACAAACTTTATTGTTCCGCGCGGCTGGAGGGGAGCTCACAACGCTTCCCTCACAGCCACGCACCTTCAGAGCACCGGGGGACAGAGCAGGAACGAGGTAAGTACTGGGGTCTGGGGGAGGAGGGTGGCATAACGAGCATACTAAGGGGCAATATCCTGGCATATTAAATGGCATATTGGGGGCAATATCCTGGCATATTAAATGGCATATTGGGGGCAATTTCCTGGCATATTAAAATGTCATATTGGGGGCAAAATCCTGGCATATTAAATGGCATATTGGGGGCAATATCCTGGAATATTAAATGGCATATTGGGGGCAATATCCTGGCATTTTAAAATGGCATATTGGGGGCAAAATCCTGGCATATTAAATGGCATATTGGGGGCAATATCCTGGCATATTAAATGGCATATTGGGGGCAATATCCTGGCATATTAAATGGCATATTGGGGGGCAATATCCTGGCATATTAAATGGCATATTGGGGGCAATATCCTGGCATATTAAATGGCATATTGGGGGCAATTTCCTGGCATATTAAAATGTCATATTGGGGGCAAAATCCTGGCATATTAAATGGCATATTGGGGGCAATATCCTGGCATTTTAAAATGGCATATTGGGGGCAAAATCCTGGCATATTAAATGGCATAATGGGGGCAATATCCTGCATATTAAATGGCATAATGGGGGCAATATCCTGGCATATTAAATGGCATATTGGGGGCAATATCCTGGAATATTAAATGGCAGATTCGGGGCAATATCCTGGCATATTAAATGACATATTGGGGGCAATATCCTGGAATATTAAATGGCAGATTCGGGACAATATTTACCAGTAGCTGCCTCATTTTCCACCCTAGGCTTATACTCGAGTCAATATTTTTTCCCAGTTCTTTGTGGTAAAATTAGGTGCCTCGGCTTATATTCGGGTCGGCTTATACTCGAGTATATACGGTATTTCACCGGGGATTCTAAATTCAGTGACATCAGTGAGGGGGCGTGCTCACTGAGAGGGGGCGTGCTCACTGAGAGGGGGCGTGCTCACTGAGAGGGGGCGTGCTCATTGAGAGGGGGCGTGCTCACTGAGGGGGCGTGCTCACTGCCTCCCTCCCTAACAGTTTTCATGCTCCCCTCTGGGAAATGGCTGTGTAATTGAGAAGAGTCTATAGCACGTCTCTGTAAGTGGCCCTGGTTAAATGGGGGATACCGAATTGCCCCTTGGGGTGTATTGTAATCTTGCAGTCTGACGCAATATGTGTTGCCTGTCTTTTCACTTGACACACTTAAGAAAAATCCTTTGTCCACAATAGACGGTCTCTCGTCCCCTCCTGTGTTCTCCTGTGTTCTGCTGTGTTCTCCTGTGTTCTCCTGTGTTCTGCTGTGTTCTGCTGTGTTCTCCTGTGTTCTCCTGTGTTCTCCTGTGTTCTCCTGTGTTCTCCTGTGTTCTCCTGTGTTCTGCTGTGTTCTCCTGTGTTCTCCTGTGTTCTCCTTTGTTCTGTAAAGCTTTCAGCTTGGATTTGGATATTTACTGAGATATAAGACTGACAGGCTTTCAAACCTGAACAATAGCTTAGTTAATGTAGCAACAGAGTCTATTATCTGCATTTAAATAAAGAGCTTTTTTTTCCCCTCTTTTTTTATATTTTTTTATTTCATGTAGACTGAAAGGTGTAATTAATCTGACATTGTAAGAGGTTCTTCTTGTCCCCGAGTATTTTTATCCGAGCTTCTCAACACTTGCAAAACAAACAACTCCTCTGGTAAAATAAAAGGGTGTGTTTGGGGGCAGGTAGTACAGACCAGATTAATGATTACATATACCTCCTATAGATTCTTTGTAGCCCTTGATGTAATGATTGACTCTTTAAGTGCACCGCTGTTATCAAATTGTAATGTTCATAAAATAATTGGACCTGTTTGAATAGATGTGTGTTATTTATTTGAATGTGTTTGTTCAGATATTGAAATCATTTTGAGTTAATTGCCGCTGTGCAAATCGTTGAAGATTGTATATTTATAGCCGTTTGGCTCTCTCCTTGGATCATTTGTGCAGTGATGGCTAACCTTGGCCCTGCAGGTGTTTTGGAAGCTGGCTGAGCATCATGGCATATGTGACATGCATCGAGGTGCTTTAGAAGTGAAATATGCATGGCTGAAAGGGTTAGTTTTATTATGTAAAAGCACACAGTGGAAAATCCTTACATTTATTTTATTTTTACTAGTTTAAAAGAGGGAAGCTTCAAAAACCAAAAACACGAGCTCTGTGACCCATATGCGTTCTGATTGGCCTCTTGATGCTCCAATCAGAATACAGAATTCAAATGATGGTCTTTGAACATAACACAGACGTTTGGGGAAGGTTTTGTGGGTACACGCAGTCTGCTCATTTGGCCCTCAACTAAAAAAACGCAACAACATATGAACATACAGAAATGAACTTGACTGTTCTTTAATGAATCACATAGAACTATTTGCATTGAAGCGTTGTGTGCACAGTAACTGGAGTGGGATTATCCCACTAAGTAAGATAAGTCTATTTCTGACACATCTCAGCTCTTCCTTTTACTTAAAATCTTAACTTTTTGAGGAGTGTTGACAGGCGTAGAGGGTGCGTGTACTATATAGGTCTAAATCTCTTCTGTTTCTGGCCTATTAATATGGGACAAAAGCCCTGCTGTACAACAACTTTACAGTGTGTTTACTGCGGTAATATCCAGACAATGCCGTCCTTTGTGTACGTGTGTGTGTATATATATATTCACACAATCCGTTCTAGACCCCATTCTTTGTACGTCCTGTTCTGTTCCCCTCTAGATCTTTGCCATTGTCAAACTAAGTTTTCTGACCCCCTTTTCCCACCATATTTAAAGCCCTGAAGAATTTGCATTATATCAATAAATATTATTCATTAGAAGGGCTAATAACTTTTTAGATTCTGAATTAGGTTGTTTGGCAGCTAAAGTCTACAGACGTTTGCGAAGCCCTGGTGATTATATGGCTTGTTTCTGGGGAACCAAAATTTCTCTAAAAATTACTGATGTGATGGAGTCACTATGGTACATTGTAGGAGGTCCTGTTGAGTGGTGAAGGGTGCTTGTAATTTTATAGTGACATAGTGTCATTTTATATTGACATAAAATGTTACTGTTAGTTTCACCTAAACTAGCCTACCCAAACCCCCAAATCTGTCCCTTCTGATTGGTCAGTTTGGCAATGCTAGTAGAGCATTGTGTCCACATCTAGATGTACCCTAGGTTCACATTGGATGGTCTTATTTTCATGATTTAGTATCAAAACATCAGTACATTAGAGAAAAATACTAAAGCAAAAGACTTCCAGCACTTGGCATGACTAGGTTTCTCTGTCATTGGCTTGTGGACTTGTCAATCATGTACACTTGTTGCTAGGAGCTAAGCATTTCCTCCACTAGAAGATGTTTCACATACCATTCATGTCTGGCTCGCAGACATTCCAGCCTGAAAGAGTTCACATAAAACGTTAATATCTCTTGAATGGTGCATGCTAGGAGCATGCTTCCAAATTAATTTGATTGTTTTTGTTTAATCTCACATTAAAATGTTCCGTGGCTCTTTCTGTTACATTCCTCTGGTGTCTCTCCTTATCTTTTAATTCACTGCCACAGATCACAAATAGTTAATTAATTTCCACTTACCATAAATGCATGAAACGTGACCTTCATATATTAGAAATACCAAGTTTATTATTTCGCAATAAAAAAAGATTATTGAAAAACTTAGTGTCATCCTTCAAACGGAAGCCAAAACCATCTTTAAAATCTCATCACTTTTTTCCAATTTCCTCTCTTATCTCCGGTTTTGGCAACTGTCTCTTACACACGTCCTTAAAGGGGAAATAGCCAGAATTCACCCACAAGACGGGTCGTGGATTTTTTTGTAACCCATTTTTTGGGACTCTTAATATGCAATAATTTTTTCTTGCATTTTAAATAGGGAATAAACCATAAAAATAAGGTTTTATCTAATATTTGCCTTTTTAAACATTTTAGTGTAATGTGCTGAAACAAACAACTTGCCTATGAATCTTCAGCATGTTATTTGCACCCACTTCTACTCCAGGGCAAACATCTTGTGTAAATGGTTTCCACTCTCTTAGGGCTTCTCCTTCACTGTCATTCTCCCAAACTATTCACATTTTCATTCAATTCACCTCAATTCTCAATTATGGAATATCTAATAAATGGCACTTTGCAGAAATACCATTGTAAAATGACATAAAACAAGGAGAAATGGCTTTTTATTATACAAAAAAGATTAGTTTTGGGGTTCACTTCATCTTTAATAAAGGGTTCACATATTGAACCAGATAGTTGAGTTACTGGTGCATGACACGGCATGCGTTTCTTGTTGCACCGACTTTCGTATTGCTACCAGCCATGATAGCACGGAGGGCTACACCTGATGAGGCAAGACAGTTGGGCGAGGTGTGACCTTGTAAGAAAACACTGGCAGCAGGCCGACCTTGTAGTTCTAGATCAGGAGTATCCAACATGCGTCTTTATTGGGAAAAACATATTTTCTTCCAAAAGTTACAGTAGCTAAAAATTGATCTGATCAGCTTTCAGGAGGTCCTGTCGATGGGTGGCGAAGGATTATGTCCGTTAGGAGTCTGCTTGTAATTTTATCATGATGTAACCTGTTTTTTGTTTCCCTGCGACCAGTGTTACGTGTTGCAGTTTCACCAAATCTAGCCTACCAAATATTCCCCAATCTGTCCCTTCTGATTGGTTATTCTGGCAGAGCTAGTAGATCATTGTGACCAAATTTATGATCTGCAGATGGGCCACTTAGACTGGACATCTGTGTGAGTGTGAACTCTACTGATGTACCCTAGATTCACATCAGATGATCCCATATTCACAATTTGCGAGCTAGCAAAACATCAGTACATTAGAGAAAAGGACAAAAGCATTGATGACTAATAAGTGCCATGTTATGGAACTTATCGAGACTCGCTTCCTGCGTCATTGGATTGTGGGCTTGTCAATCATGTACACTTGTTGCTAGGAGCTAAGCATCCCCTCCCAGTAGAAGATGTGTTCTCTCCATTCATTCCAAGTGATGCAATCCCGTCATGCAGCTCCAGCTGAGAAAGCAGCCTGAAAGACTTCACATTTAAACGTTAATATCTCTTGAATGGTGCGTGCTACGAGCATTTTACCAAACTGGTTTTATTTTTTGTTTAATCTCACGTTGACATGTTCTATGGTCCTGTCTGTTGCAGTCTCTCCTTATCTTTCACATTCGCTGCCACAGACCACAAATGGTTAATTTGTTCTCATTTAAACCCACTGTGACTCGCCTCCTGAAATAACCCTTACTGTATGAAAAGTTCCCGTTTTTATATATTAAAATCACCAAGTTTTTTTGTTTTTTTTTAAATAATAAAAATAAAGATTATTGAGAACTGTAGTGTCATTCTTCCAGCGGAAGCCAAAACCATCTTTAAAATCGCATCACTTTTTCCAATTTCCTCTTTTATCTGCCGTTTTGCCAGCTGTGTCAGCGACACTTCCTTAAAGGGGAAATTGCCAGAATCCACCCAAAAGTTGGTTCGTAGATTTAACTCCCTATTTGCAATAATTTGTGCATGCATATTAAATCTAAATAAGAAAAAAACCTTATTAAAAAAAAAAAAAAGTAGAGTTCAACTAATATTTGTCTTGTTTATACCTTTTTGGTGAGGGTCTAGGACACTTCTTCGCCGCATCTTCATCGCTGACAGTTCAGCGCGGCAGTTAGAACGCTGAACTGTCAGCAATGAAGTATAACGCGGCCGTTTCACCGCAGCTGCAGCTATGTAAGAGCTGACAGTTCAGCGCTGAACTGTCAGCTCCTTCAAATCTAAAAGTAAAACTAAAATACCCACCCTAATAAATGATTCCCCCCCCAATAGTAAGACTAAACACTAAACCCCAATACTAACACTAAAATTAACCCCAATACTAAAATTAAGCCCCTAAACCCTAATACTAACCCCTGACCCCTAATACTAACCCTAATACTAACCCCCGACCCCTAATACTAAAGTTAACCCCCTAAACCCCAATACTAACCCCCGACCCCTAATACTAACCCCCGACCCCTAATACTAACCCCGACCCCTAATACTAAAGTTAACCCCCTAAACCCCAATACTAACCCTAATACTAACCCCGACCCCTAATAGTAAAATTAACCCCTAACACTAAACCTAATTCTAACCCCCTAAACCCTAATTCTAAACCAACTAAAATCGGTAAAATACTTACCTTTTAGCGATGAAATGTCCCGCGATGAAATCTCCAGCGACAATCTGTCTTGTGCTGTAGAGTCGGCGGTGAAGCGGCTGCGCGGAAGCAGCCGCGATGAAGTGTCCCATCCCCCCTGGTGAAGTGTGCCGGAATAAAAAAAAAGCTTGCTAGTGAATCTTCTGTGCACCCTCTTCTACTTCATTGTTGACACCTTGTTTAAACTCCTCTAAGGCTCTGGCTCCCAACCTCTTATTGCTGCTTACCTACTCCTTCTTCACTGTCATTCTCCCAAACTATGCACATTCTCATTCAGATTGCCCTCATTTGCCATCTTACATTCACCCCTCCCCATTTGGAAAGTGGTCCCTGGACCTTCTCAGTGAAGCAGCAGTTTTACAAAATGGTTTCTCCCAAGTCTGATTATTGAATATCTAATGAATGGCAGATTGTAAAATGACTACCTGCCTTTTTACTATCAGTTAAATTAGATGTTTCACTTTGGCCCATGTTGCTGCAACCTCTGACTCCATCCGCTCATTCCTTCTTGAATCCTGATGAGACAAGATGCTAATTAGCAAGACAGGTGGGGGAGGTGTGACCTGCCTTCTGTAATAGAGAGGAGATTGCCCTGAGCAAACAGAATCATAACTCCGCCCCCTTGTGATGTCATAGTTACATTGCCCTCCCATTTAATGCAAGTCTAAATTCTGACTTATAGACTGCATTCTGTGTCCCCAGTCCCAAAGTGACATACTAGTGCTGTAACGTCACTAGGGGGTGGCACCCAAAAACACTATATTTCACAAAATGGCGGCGCCCAGTCACACTTGTTTAGTTACATATTTTATTAAATACAGTCACATAACAAAAACAAAAGACATATCTGAAATCAAGAATGCAAAATAAAAAAATAAACCCTTTTCATTTTTTGATGGGAGTGTCCTTTTAAATGTTTTGGTCGGGAGTGTCCTTTTAAACGTTTTGGTCAGGAGTGTACCTTTAAATGTTTTGGTAGGCGTGTCCTTTTAAATGTTTTGGTAGGAGTGTCCCTTTAAATGTTTTGGTATTAGTGTCCCTTTAAATGTTTTGGTAGGAGTGTCCTTTTAAATGTTTTGGTCAGGATTGTCCCTTTAAATGTTTTGGTCAGGAGTGTCCCTTTAAATGTTTTGGTCGGGAGTGTCCTTTTAAATGTTTTGGTAGAAGTGTCCTTTTAAATGTTTTGGTAGGAGTGTCCCTTTAAATGTTTTGGTAGGAGTTTCCCTTTAAATGTGTTGGTAGGAGTGTCCCTTTAAATGTTTTGGTAGGAGTGTCCCTTTAAACGTTTTGGTAGGAGTGTCCCTTTAAATGTTTTGGTAGGAGTGTCCCTTTAAATGTTTTGGTAGGAGTGTCCCTTTAAATGTTTTGGTAGGAGTGTCCCTTTAAATGTTTTGGTAGGAGTGTCCCTTTGAATGTTTTGGTCAGGAGTGTCCCTTTAAATGTTTTGGTAGGAGTGTCCCTTTAAATGTTTTGGTCGGGAGTGTCCCTTTAAATGTTTTGGTAGGAGTGTCCCTTTAAATGTTTTGGTAGGAGTGTCCCTTTAAATGTTTTGGTCAGGAGTGTCCCTTTGAATGTTTTGGTCAGGAGTGTCCCTTTAAATGTTTTGGTAGGAGTGTCCCTTTAAATGTTTTGGTATGAGTGTCCCTTTAAATGTTTTGGTAGGAGTGTCCCTTTAAATGTTTTGGTCAGGAGTGTCCCTTTAAATGTTTTGGTAGGAGTGTCCCTTTAAATGTTTTGGTAGGAGTGTCCCTTTAAATGTTTTGGTAGGAGTGTCCCTTTGAATGTTTTGGTAGGAGTGTCCCTTTGAATGTTTTGGTAGGAGTGTCCCTTTAAATGTTTTAGTAGGAGTGTCCCTTTAAATGTTTTGGTAGGAGTTTCCCTTTAAATGTGTTGGTAGGAGTGTCCCTTTAGACTTGTTTTGAGCTGATTTTGTATTATTACTAAATAACCAAGCGTTTTTGTATGACTAACAAGCTATTCTTCTCCATTACTATCAATAAGAGAAATTCATGCAGCGCGTCACACGCGCAGACCTTTCTGATTACCCGGCACACTTCAGAGACGACTTGTACGCCCCTGTTCTCTATAAACCAGGCTGCTATCCATCCACAGCTTACCCAAATCATAGAGTGTGCAATGTGTCTCTGCCAAAAGAACAGGCTTGTTTCCAAAGCAGCCGATATTTTTTTAATTTGTTGTATTGATTTTGGACTGGTGGAAGTTTCGGAGCAGTTTTTTTTTTTTTTTAACATTCCTGCACAATAATTAATGTGTGACATCATTTCTAGAGATGAATGTGGATGATCGGCGAGCTGCGTGCCACAGTAATAAAGTCTTATCGTCCTGGTTCTGATCTACGAATGAGACACGGGTCTTCATTTAATTAAGAGTTGGGTTAACCATATCATTGTCCGAGGCCAAGGAGTCGGCAGATAAGTGTTTCTTCCTTTGCTGACGATGCTGTACCATGCTAGGACCTTCACAGACCTGGCCACAAACACTTTGCCTTTCCCTGCCTTTCATCCTCCTGAGGTCTGTAAAATGAGTGCCATTAAGTTGGGTATATCGGATGTGCCCTTTCTGCTAAAATACCCAACTTTTATTACTGATTTCCACAGTCAGACGGTTGTGTAAATTCAGTGTTAGAATTGTGTGTGCAAGCACGCAATAAATCTGCATCATTAGCTAAGTAAAAAAGGTGTTAATGAATGAAAATATTGGGTAAAGAATTGTGTCCAAACCTCCACTTCCTTTGTACTCCGTTTCAGCGGTATCGCTCCCCTAGTCTACCTGGTTGCAAAGCTTGATCTCGCTAGTCTCCGCAGTGAGGGCTGAGAGGGTTAAATTATATTGTGTTCTCTTAATACTCTTAGAAGATGTTTTATGACTTCCATTGACTGCACTTTGCTCACATACCGTCGATGCAGCAAGGAACGCTCTGTTATCTGCTCAATTCAGTGGAAACAAAACAGAAGACGAAGGAAATTGCTTTTGTCATGTTATCCTCGAATGACTCCAGTCTAGCTTCATATCCTGCTCTACCGCCTCTGTATCTCACCGCTCCAAGGCCTGGAATGATCCAGAGGGGGGAAACCATTACCAGGAGTCCGGCAAGGGCAGATGTTTGGAGTACATTGATTCATTCTCATATCAGTATGTCCTCCGTAAACGTGGGTAAAAAAAAATGCTGCAAACAGGATTGTGGGGGACATTGTCTGTCTCTCTTCACCCCTATTTATTAGCCGTCCGTGTATCGCAGTTTTGTAGAGCTCCGGTAGAAGGAGTTAAAAGGGGCGTAGCAAACCTGTTGTAGATAAGGTGAGATTAAAAGTTATATGAGCTTATTCTCTGTATGACATCACCCTTCGCCTGACCTTTCACTTCTTCTTCCAGCTTCTGAGGAAAGGCTTAAACGAGAAGTTCCTCCTACAGTGTCCCAAAAACTATTTTTAGATACCGTATTTGCAAATGCTCGGGAAAAAGACCCCTTGTCTTATATTAGAGGTTTGTCTTATAATCAGACCTCAAATAGAAAGATCAGACTATAAGACTAGGATCCAAGAACCCCCGCAGAGCGGCAGGCGACCTGGATCCACCTCGCAGGAAGCCGCCTCAAACATCCTCCGATGCTGCCCGATACCTCCGCTTTACGCCATAGAAGCCCCAGCGGAAGTGTTGTGCAGCATCGGAGGATGTCGGTGTGCATCATGCGGAACACAGACATCCTCCGGCGTCCCCGATAGACACCAGGGAAGTCTGGGAGAAGGTGGACAAAGTTGAGGGGGAGGGGGGCATTGGCAAAGCTAGAAGGGGGGAGGGAATGCATTTTTTCCCATTCATATTTTTTATTAATTATGAAAAACACCATTTACATATGAATTAATATTTACTAGTAAAACTTTTTTTTTCCTGTAGGTCAGTCTTCTAGGTGTAAGTTTAGAGGGGGGAGGTGGGTTGTCTTCAAGCAAATACAATAAGTGCTGTCTCATATAAAGTAAGTAAGAAAGAAGCCGCTCTGTCTGACCATTTCTTTCCCATCAGCCTTTCTCTCCTAAACAGTGCAAGTAAAATGTCATAGTTTTACTGCTGTTGCTCTAGCAACAGTCCCGCCTACCTCCCTTGGCCCTTCCTCATTGGATGTCAGTGAATTTAGTAGCCCCGTCGAAATCACTTTCAATTTAAAAATACAGGAGAACAGTTAATGGTTTTTCTAAAAAATAAAATAAAATAAACAAGTGCAACCCACATGTAATAAAAACATATGCAATATACGGATGGCAGCACCTCATCCCCTCGTTAATCCGTTAGGAGGAGAGTGCTTTGTGGGACACAGTTCCTGCACAGCTCTGTGACTTCACATTGTCACAAGGGCATCAAAAACGAGCTTTTCATGTTATCTGAGTCTGAGTAGAGAGGCTTCTCTTTCATTATGTTACTTCATGCAAATTACCCCCACCGCGTTGTTTCATCTCCACCCTGGATTTCACGCTTAAGTAGTTTTCTATTTTAGAGACATGTTGATTTTTTTTTTTTTTTTCAGGGAGCGAATTGATGATTTGACTTTGGCTCCAGTCTGACTGATGTAAGGAAATTCCAGCTCTGTCCTAATTAGCTTCAAATATAAAGCAGTATGTACAGTACGCTATGTGACAACGCATCTATTTTAGCATAGATTGAGTCGCCAGCAGTCCCAAATGTGCCAGGACCGTCCCATCTTTTTGGGGGTTCTCTCCCAGCAATAATACTGCCCATGGGCATGGCACTGGTCACAGGCAGCATTACGTTTTTAAGTATGAGGATAATTTTCGGAATTTCTTTTATTAGTACACGCCAGTTTATCCTCTGACTGGCAGCTGCCATGGTTCTCTTGGAAGCACACAGTGCGGTCAAATCTGTGCTTGCTAAAACAGACATGGCTTGCAAAGCGTTACTTCTGCTTATTGCCTTGTAACTTGCAAAAAATAAAATAAGGGGTATTTCAAAACTCAGGGTAAATATTGGAATCAATTTTTTTTTTTTTTTATTTTTTTTTTTTTTTATTAGTGTTTTGTAGATGTGTAAAAGATTTTTCAATTAAAAGTTAGAAGGTGTTTTTTTTTACATTTTCATCCTTTTTTATAATTTGAAATTATATGATGTAATCAAAATAATGGTATCTTTAAAAAAAATTACAGCTAAACACAAATACCGCAGATGTGTAAAACCAGCCATTGTAATAATGCTACTCCTGGGGTTACCTATAAATAATGGCGCTGTTTTATGTCTTATCCTGATTCCTTCAGTTAGGTTTTTGTCAAATTAGATTTTGTACATCAGAAAAGGGGTACAAAACGTCAAGCCTTTTATTCTGACTTTATGCAGATAACGCCTGATTAGGATTGGCACAGAATTGTAGTGCAAAAGGGTGATTCAAAATTGGTGCAATTTTGTGATTTTTTTTCCCCCTACAAAACATGTGATAATTAGATCACTTTTACATACCTCTCAACCGGCCCTGTTTTGGAGGTATGTCCCGCTGTCCTGCCGCACTCTACCTCTGTCCTGCTCAGTGGGACAGAATGCTTACTGGGCGTGTGCAGCATTGTGATCAATGCTTTAGATGCCAGGATCTAAAGTGGCTGACAGTGTTACCGCACATGAGGGGTAGCACTGACGTCCCCCCCCCCCCCAGAATCCGCCCCCTGTATCCCACCCCTCTCCCCAGACTCCGCTTCTGTCGCAAATCAGTTTAGAGAGAGGGGTAGACATTAATTATGGCGCAACTGCCCTTTGGCGTAAACCCCCTTTATACATAACCCCAGTGTGTTCTGGGATCTAAGGAACTGGACAGTCCAGGAGAGTTTAATCTCTTTTTATTATGAGTTATCTGTACTGTGCATTATTTTACATCCATCCTCTGTTATGAGCTGTATCAATAAAGACATTTCCACATGCAACAGGATTTTAGACAAACAAACGTTATTCACTGTGCCCCGTAGTAATTTCACAATTTAAATGGGTTCTACAGATCGCCAAACAAACGTATAGATTTAGAGATAAATGATTCTATGATACGGCTCGTTTTTATGACATCACCTAGCATTGTATGCAAACGACGATTTCTCTGTTGTTTATTGACATTTCAGTTCCACAAACAGGGGACAAAACAGACGCATTTAAAAGCATATTTTCCATTTGAATCTGTTTGTTTTCCTGCAGGGTTTAATAAAAAAGATCTTCTGGAGAACACGGCAATAAAAATAAATATTCCATGTGTGTGGATAATTGGCATGTATAAAGGAGGTGCGCGGTGCCAGGCACTCAGCCTGCTTCTGATGCAGTCACGCTGGAAGGCTGGTTTAAAATACATGAGTGCTGATTGAGGCAAATTAAATGTTTTATGAATGTGGGAGGAAGTAATTTACTCAGTAAGGACAAATAAAGCCATTTCCTCCTTCCCCGGACCTTTCTTCCTCGCAAAGCTTTTTTTGTGGTGATCTGAGTTATGGGAAAGGTGGTTGTGTGTAACATCCATTAATCTGAAGAAATCTGTGTGACCTTACCCCATGGCTCCCTGACCTTGCCCCGTGGCTCCCTGACCTTGCCCCATGGCTCCATGACCTTGCCCTATGGCTCCCTGACCTTGCCCCATGGCTCCCTGACCTAGCCCCATGGCTCCCTGACCTTGCCATATGGCTCCGTGAAAGGGCAGAACAATAGGAGCTGCAGTAAGTACAATGCACTCAGAGCTGTCCATTTTAAAGGGGCCCACGGCAGACACATTGTCCAGTAACACAGCCACTCTTAGCCGTTTTACTCCAGCTGTTGTGGATTGAATTTACCATTTTTTACGCATCCAGCCAAGATCCTGTTTCATGAGTCAGTATTTATTTTATTCTGAACAGAATGTGAGAAAAATATTGGCCTAGTGTGTGGTTCACAAATTGAGTGGGGACCCTTAACACTCTTGGCCTGTCAATGGCTCTATGACCTTGGTGCATGGCTCTATGACCTTGGTACATCTTTTGTCGACCTTGGTACATGGCTCTGTGACCTTGGTACATGGCTCTATGATCTTGGTATATGGCTCTATGATCTTGGTACATGGCTCTATGATCTTGGTATATGGTTATATGATCTTGGTACATGGTTCTATGACCTTGGTACATGGCTCTATGACCTTGGTACATGGCTCTATGACCTTGGTACCTGGCTCTGTGACCTTGGTACATGGCTCTGTGACCTTGGTACATGGTTTGGTGAACTTGGTACATGGCTCTGTGACCTTGGTACATGGCTCTGTGACCTTGGTACCTGGTTTGGTGACCTTAGTACATGGCTCTGTGACCTTGGTACATGGCTCTGTGACCTTGGTACATGGCTCTGTGACCTTGGTACCTGGTTTGGTGACCTTAGTACATAGGTCTGTGACCTTGGTACATGGCTCTGTGACCTTGGTACATGGTTTGGTGAACTTGGTACATGGCTCTGTGACCTTGGTACATGGCTCTGTGACCTTGGTACCTGGTTTGGTGACCGTGGTACCTGGTTTGGTGACCTTGGTACATGGCTCTGTGACCTTGGTACATGGTTTGGTGAACTTGGTACATGGCTCTGTGACCTTGGTACATGGCTCTGTGACCTTGGTACCTGGTTTGGTGACTGTGGTACCTGGTTTAGTGACCTTGGTACATGGCTCTGTGACCTTGGTACCTGGTTTGGTGACCTTAGTACATGGCACTGTGACCTTGGTACCTGGATTAGTGACCTTGTTACATGGCTCTGTGACCTTGGTACATGTTTTGGTGACCTGTATATATCTCTCTGCTTTATTTTTTTTATCAGAACAGTCCACCCTAGATATCTGCCCCTTCCCCATGACACGTACAGGAGCCGAGAGCCATTGCACCATGAACTCTTTCCTGATATAAAATATGGGTGTAACTTGGGTATATGGACCGTCTTGATCAGCCACATGATAAAATTGCTGAACAGAGTGCTTCTCGTATTTGTTCTGTGTTATATTAAAACTGGACCTGTCACCAGAGAATGCAAAACAATCTGTATCGTGTGATCACATTATAATTTGAAAGTACGAAAAGCTGACACATGTAAAAATGTAAGGGGAAAACGTACCTTGTGCAGGCTTTCTTCAGGGTGTCGTCAGATTGCATTGTAGTAGTTGGTGATCTAGCTTTCTCTTATTTATTTGCCCTGTTTGGGGTTGATGCGGTTGTATCTGTCCATTTAGAGTATTTACCCAGCATATATGGTAAATGATGCAGTATTAGCCTCCGCCTGTGGCTGGCCTCTGTGATATTTGCACACGCCTGCACCTTTTCCCCCAATTTTGATCTTGTAAATACGTTAATCTTGCATTGCTACTGCCCATTTGACCTACACAGCTTAACCGCTAAAAATTGATCCCGGTGGAGGCTGGAGATCAATCTCGCGAGGTCACATGGTGTCCATTTTGGCCCCACCCCTTTACATCCCAGGATCCTCTGCCACAATGTTGGCTGGCCTGAGCGTGGTACCATTCCAAGCAGCTGAGGAAGAGGATTACAGCCTCCCTGGCAGCACAGTACAGATGAGCCCAGCGTCCTCCTAATTACAATGAAACCCCTGGTTTCAGAAATTCCGTCAGTTCAGTTATAATCGGTGCGATGGGGTCTGTGGACCCTCTGCCCAACGCATTATAGTTCACGCCGAGGCCAGTGGCCTTGGGAGATTTCTATTAGTAATTCACAGGCATTTTTTCCTGTTTTTATCATCACTTATAATTAGTCAGGAATTTCAGTCTTTGGAGATCTGTGGAATTTGCAATCTTTGTGTTACCTTTCTATCCAGCCTAAAGTGGAACCGATACCCAGATAATCAAAGCAATAATAAATAAATAAAATATATGTTTTGATTAGAAGATATCACTGATTCAGTAGGGGACAAGCCAAGCACTAGGACACTTCCTGGTATCGCTGCTAGTGGGTGTGGCTTGTAGTCAAAGCGCACCTCCTGTATGGTTATATCAGGTTAGTTAAAGGGACTAAACACTGCTTATAATGCGAATGTAGCAAATAAAGACGATCTATACATTGTATTAGCAGGATTGTATGCAAATGCATGAAAATGTGTTTAGAACATGTCTTGTCTCATGTCTATGACATCATCCCAAATAGTATACAGGAGTCTGTACAGACAAATAATAATATCAGGTGAATGGTAACTATACTTGCAGTGTGTGCACACATATATTACACAGGAGCCTATACAGAGCAGACATATAATAATTCCAGGTGAATGATAACTATACTTGCAATGTGTGCATACATATATTACACAGGAGCCTGTACAGAGCAGACATATAATAATACCAGGTGAATGATAACTATACTTGCAGTGTGTGCATACAAATATTACACAGGAGTCTGTACAGAGCAGACATATAATAATACCAGGTGAATGATAACTATACTTGCAGTGTGTGCATACATATATTACACAGGAGTCTGTACATAGCAGACATATAATAATACCAGGTGAATGATAACTATACTTACAATGTGTGCATACATATATTACACAGGAGTCTGTACAGAGCAGACATATAATAATACCAGGTGAATGATAACTATACTTGCCGTGTGTGCATACATATATTACACAGGAGCCTATACAGAGCACACATATAATAATACCAGGTGAATGATAACTATACTTGCAGTGTGTGCATACATATATTATTTATTAGCGATATTGCAGAAGGTCTTGTTGGTAAAGTATGTCTTTTTGCTGATGATACAAAGATTTGCATCAGGGTTGATATTCATGGAGGGATAAGCCAAATGGCAAATGATTTAGCTAAACTAGAAAAATGGTCAGAGCAGTGGCAACTGGCATTTAATGTGGACAAGTGCAAGATTATGTACCTTGGGCGTAAAAACCCAAAAGCAGAATATAGACTATTTGGTACAGTCCTAACCTCAACATCTGAGGAAAGGGATTTAGGAGTAATAATTTCAGAGGACTTGAAGGTAGGTAGGCAATGCAATAGAGCAGCAGGAAATGCTAGCAGAATGCTTGGTTGCATAGGGAGAGGTATTAGCAGTAGAAAGAGGGAAGTGCTCATGCCATTGTACAGAGCACTGGTGAGACCTCACTTGGAGTATTGTACGCAGTACTGGAGACCGTATCTCCAGAAGGATATTGATACTTTGGAGAGAGTTCAGAGAAGGGCTACTAAACTGGTTCATGGGTTGAAGGATAAAACTTACCAGGAAAGGTTAAAGCATCTTAACATGTATAGCTTGGA
Source organism: Pelodytes ibericus (assembly GCA_036172795.1). Lineage (NCBI taxonomy): Eukaryota > Metazoa > Chordata > Amphibia > Anura > Pelodytidae > Pelodytes > Pelodytes ibericus. The sequence continues at coordinate 12,909,292 of CM069862.1, forward strand.
GGAAAGACGTAACAGGGGGGATATGATAGAAACATTTAAATACATAAAGGGAATCAACACAGTAAAGGAAGAGAGTATATTTAAAAGAAGAAAAACTACCACAACTAGAGGACATAGTCTTAAATTAGAGGGGCAACGATTTAAAAGTAATATCAGGAAGTATTACTTTACTGAGAGGGTAGTGGATGTATGGAATAGCCTGCCAGCAGAAGTGGTAGAGGTAAACACAGTCAAGGATTTTAAGCATGCGTGGGATAGACACAAGGCTATCCTAGCTATAAGACCGGGAACGGGGGACTAATAAAAGTACTCAAAAAAAAAAAAATTGGGCAGACTAGATGGACCGAATGGTTCTTATCTGCCGACACATTCTATGTTTCAATGTTTCTATGTTTCTATATATTACACAGGAGCCTGTACAGAGCATACATATAATAATACCAGGTGAATGATAACTATACTTGCAATGTGTGCATACATATATTACACAGGAGTCTGTACAGAGCAGACATATAATAATACCAGGTGAATGATAACTAAACTTGCAATGTGTGCATACATATATTACATAGGAGCCTGTACAGAGCAGACATATAATAATACCAGGTGAATGATAACTATACTTGCAATGTGTGCATACATATATTACACAGGAATCTGTACAGAGCACACATATAATAATACCAGGTGAATGATAACTATATTTGCAATGTGTGCATACATATATTACACAGGAGTCTGTACAGAGCACACATATAATAATACCAGAGGAATGATAACTATACTTGCAGTGTGTGCATACATATATTACATAGGAGCCTGTACAGAGCAGACTTATAATAATATCAGGTGAATGATAACTATACTTGCAATGTGTGCATACATATATTACACAGGAGTCTGTACAGAGCAGACATATAATAATACCAGGTGAATGATAACTATACATGTAATGTGTACATACTTTTATTACACAGGAGCCTGTACAGGGCAGACATATAATAATACCATATATTATTATGGGGTGAGAGAACAGATGGGGGGAGGGGTGAGAGAACAGATGGGGGGGGGGGGAGTGAGAGAACAGATGGGGGGGGGGAGAGAGGCAGGCATGAGGAGGGGGGGCGCCACAGGAGTAGCACACACAGGGCGCCTGAACTCATAAGGCCGGCCCTGTACAGAGCATTTCACAACCTCACAGAGCTGCAGCAGTAAAGTGAAGCATTTCATTCCACCAGGCTATTCATGTAAAATCACTTTATTGATAATGCTGTTGGCTTCAGCCAGTGTTTATAGCGCTGGGAGGTTCCATGTTTGTTCTGGGCTCATGTCACATGCTGAGATCAGATGTGGTGCTTCCAGGATTAATCTTTACAAAGTGTCGGACTGTGTCCGGTCTGTTACCATTCGGGTTTCACAGTTTAGGGCTTTTTAAACCAAAATTTGTGACCACCCATCATAGTCGGAGCTGTGGAGGAATTTTCAGGGCCATTCTGAATATTATTGCATTTGTTTTTTAAAGGGTCGGTAAATGTAGAGTGAACAGAAGCTGATGCCAGTGTTTTATTCCTAGGAGTGATCCCCTCATCACCCCCCTTCCCTTTTCACTTAATATATTCTGAATATACAGGGCCAAAACAACATAAATTATGCTGTAATCCCCTGAAAGGAACACTTGTTCCCGACTGCAAAATGAAGTGATAACATCAGTCCTCGGCTTGTACAGCGGTGAAATATGATATTTGCAAAGCAGCCCAGATTCCATGCTGTCTGTTACTTACTGTGATCTCTGTATAGATTTAAAAGGCCTGTAACAGTGTTACATAGATGACTCACATGTAGATATGAAAGGTTTGGAACAAAAAATAACAAACACATTCTAAATAAAATCTGCATTCTGATTGGCTGCTCCGTGCTCTAAGCCTGCAAAAGAATCATCACATTCTAAATAAAATCTGCATTCTGATTGGCTGCTCCGAGCTCTAAGCCAGCAAAAGAATAAACACATTCTAAATAAAATCTGCATTCTGATTGGCTGCTCCGAGCTCTAAGCCAGCAAAAGAATCAACACATTCTAAATAAAATCTGCATTCTGATTGGCTGCTCCGTGCTCTAAGCCTGCAAAAGAATCAACGCATTCTAAATAAAACCTGCATTCTGATTGGCTGCTCCGTGCTCTAAGCCAGCAAAATAATCAACACATTCTAAATAAAACCTGCATTCTGATTGGCTGCTCCGTGCTCTAAGCCAGCAAAAGAATCAACACATTCCTGCATTCTGATTGGCTGCTCCGTGCTCTAATCAACACATTCTAAAAAAAACCTGCATTCTGATTGGCTGCTCCATGCTCTAAGCCGATCAGAATTGACTTTTAATTCAGATGAGAACTGATGAGAACATGTGTAGTAGGATCGCCACCTTTTCTTCCAAAAATAAATAATAGTGGGCTTACTGCCAGTACTTTGTGCTACTCTTGCTCAGGTCAGTATGTTAACGGCTTTTCCCTTTGTCTAGGATGCGAACGAGGATCCAGGAGAGGATGTCGCCCTCCTTTCCGTCAGTTTTGAGGATGCAGAGGCCACCCAGGTTTTCCCAAAGCTGTACCTCTCGCCCCGAATCGAACAGTGAGTATAAACAGGCCGCAAAGGCTTTCATATGGGGGGGGGAGAAAGTGTATTTGTAATGCTCACATAATAATATTGTGTTACTGATATCGCCGCACATCACAGATTAATATTCAGTATTTGTTAAGTGCTATCGGGCGAGTGCAGCGCAGCATAATGTGCATTTCATGTGGAATGATCGGCAATGAGGCCCTGCTTTCGGAAACTCAAAGTCTGTAAGTCTCTTAAATCACAGGTGACAAAAAATGGATAATTAGTGACAAAAATGGATCAGTATACTGGGACTGCACAGTACAGCACTCCCAACATAAAACTGCTTCACCGACCACAGAACAGTGTGTGAAATGCGTCAGCATAGTGTGCGAAATGCGTCAGCAACAGGATCCGAGGCGGCTTGGGGAAAATATGGATGAGATGAGAAAGCTGGTTTGCAACAGTCCATCACATGTGAATAATTCCTAGAACGTTTGTGTACCTGTGTGCGTAACGCACAATGTCTCCCAACATGCACTTGGCCCCTGTTTGTTGATTGGCGGCTGACATTGCATCTTTTAATGCTGTGTCAGGGACATATCCAGTGCAAGTGATAAAGTGGGTTATATATGTTTCTTGCATTGTCTCCTGCAGCTAGATTGAAATCTATTTGAATGTCAGCCAGAGACAGTTTTATTAGCGTTATTAATTAAGCGAATGTCTGGTTAGTTGACAGGCCTGGTTTAATACAGTTATTATGCTGGGTTGGGCCACGGCGCGGCCTCACGCCTCTTCCTTGCACATTTTCCGTGGGTTCTGTTTTGCTCAAACACCTGTGCGTTTCCTAGGGGATTACCTAAAATGCCAAAGGTTGGGGGACATGCAGCATACTATGTGATTGTGAAGTTAGCGAGCCCTCTTTGGTTCATATGGCTCTAACAGGGGGCGACATGTTTGGAATCTTGGGTCACATCTTACTTTATTATTCTAAACAACATGTCTGCCCCCTGGTAGAGCCATATAAAGCATGTTTGATTCTAAACAACATGTCTGCCCCCTGGTAGAGCCATATGAAGCATGTTTGATTCTAAACAACATGTCTGCCCCCTGGTAGAGCCATATGAAGCATGTTTGATTCTAAACAACATGTCTGCCCCTTGGAAGAGCCATATGAAGCATGTTTGATTCTAAACAACATGTCTGCCCCCGGTAGAGCCATATGAAGCATGTTTGATTCTAAACAACATGTCTGCCCCCTGGTAGAGCCATATGAAGCATGTTTGATTCTATACAACATGTCTGCCCCCGGTAGAGCCATATGAAGCATGTTTGATTCTATACAACATGTCTGCCCCCGGTAGAGCCATATGAAGCATGTTTGATTCTAAACAACATGTCTGCCCCTGGTAGAGCCATATGAAACATGTTTAATTCTAAACAACATGTCTGCCCCCTGGTAGAGCCATAAGAAGCAAAGAGGGCTCAATAGGTACTTTATTTGGAATATTTCATTAAAGAATGTCATTTAAAATGACTATACTTGTAACAATCTTTCAGTTACACAGAAGTTAATTTTTGGCCGACCTTGTTACTGCATGATGTAAAGCAGTGGTCTCCAAACTATGGCATGCCGGCCACATCCAGCCTGCCACAAGATTCTACCTGGCCCACAGTGGCAATTAGTGTTCATGGGGCTGGCCGTTCTTCACATCTGGGGTGCAATAAGCGCAGCGTGAGTGGTGAAGTCTTTGCGGGCACAGGCTTCCTGCTCCGCCCCTCTCGCATTTTGCAAATAAACTCGTAAGGCTGGGTGTCATGTGACATCGATATGGACGGAAGCCGGCGGTAGGATCGGAGCAGTCATGCCATGTACCCTGTCATGGCTGCGGCTGCTGAAAAAGAACAGGGAGGGGGGGAGAGAACTGATTGCTGCTGGGCAGAAGATTAATTTATTGCGTGTTCCCATGGATTGTGTCAGCCTTGAACGTCTGCTCTGTGTGAAAGAGCTGTTTGTGTGTGACTGTGTGTGCGCCTCTATGTGTGACTGTGTGCATGCTTTGTATGGTGTGTGTGACTGTGTGCCCATACATGAATGTGACAGTGTATGTGTGTCACTATGTGTGACTGTGAGTGCGCATGCAGATGTGTGTGCCTGTATGTATGACTGTGCGCATGCTTTGTGTGTGACTGTGAGACCATACATAAATGTGACAGTGTATGTGTGCCACTATGTGTGCATGCATGTCTGTAAGTCCGCCACTATATGTGTACATTTATGTGTGACTGTGCATGTTCTTTGATCCTCAAAAATGTGTAATTAATCGGATGTGGCCCTCATAATGAACACTTTGGAGACGCCTGAAGATCTTATCAGTTTTTCTTCAATTCTTCCTATTTGCTGTTACTGTTGTTGCTGTAGCAACACTCCCGCTTATCTCTCCAAAGCCCCTCCTTCTCGTGTTAGGGAGCAGCACACATACCATTATACTTCCCCTGTATTCCAAGCACTTGAAACCGCTGAGATCGAAAGAGAGGATGTAAGTCCACAGTAACAAGTAACGATAGCACTTTCTTAGAGGGAAGCATGAACACTGCTGCAGAGGAAGCCAGTCCCGCCTCCTGTGCACTGTCCCTCTCTGGTGAAATTATTTTCATATCAGGAGAACTGTAAATTGTTTTAAATTTAAAAATAAATTCATGTCACATATGGTAAAAACATGAAGAACCTCCAGAAAACTGTAACTGTTCCTTTAAGAGTAGGTATCTGCACTCCTCCTCCATCACTGAGCTCGTTTACTGAACCCATATCTATCAGCGTTTCTGTGTGAATCTTTGCAAATATCTAATCTCACCCAAAACAAACCCCTGTTCCTTACTGCTCCTTTAAGGACGTTAATTGGGCTAATAGTCTTTACGGGATTTAAGCAGAACTTTGGCCACTTGGGAATAATGTAACAAGCACAGTAAACCTCACAATGATCATAGAAACAAAACCCAGCTTTCATGAAATGATCTGACTTTCCGTCTTGTCCAGGAATCAGTCAGATTATCTGGTGAAAACTTTGGGAAATGAGCTGTGGATCTTGTATCACAATAAAGCCCTCTCTCTGGCCAGAGCCGCTAAGCTCTGCGTAATTACCATGTTGTATGCATGGGTCAGTAACTGGCTCATTGGGAAAGGCCAAGCGGTAACCGTGCTCCTAATTCACACCCGACATAATATGGGATGTGGTGCATCTTGGGTAAGGTGGGACATGTCCGACTCCACTGGAAAAGGCCACACATTTGCTGGAAATGATTTTGAATTTGTCTGCAAATGAGATAATGGGATCTACAAAATATACGCCCAAAGTCCGGCATGATTTGGGGCACATCGGGGTGACATTGGAAGCCGACTTTCTTCACGATATGCGCCATCTTGGCTGATTACACGGCAATTCCTTCCGAAAATGCCAGAAACACGCCGAACCCCAAATTGCCTCTATCATATCCATAGGCTTCTTTGGTATGATAGAAACTCATTGTGTGATCATTTCGGCTATTAGTTATTAGTTCCTCTCGAAATGAAATGAAAAAAAAATGTAAAATGTTTATATCTTTTATAAGAATTTGTCCTGGAGAGGCCCCTAAAATATACATTGGGGGCTAATAGCCATGCCCCAGCCCCCCTAACATTACTGGGGCTGGGAGCCTCCCAAATAGCTCACAGCCCCCATTAAATAGATCGGGGGCCAGGGCAACGCCCCAGGGGCAGGGGGGATATTTTATTGTATGGGGGGCAGGGCAATATGATTGTCGTATATTGTGTATAGCCAAAAACCAGTCGATATTACAACTAAATTATCCCAATCAGAAGCCTCCGACCAGCCGATCTGAATCCTATTGAGCAGCCACATTTTGGGGATCCCTGTAATTCGGCCTATGTGCCCGATCTCAATCCATTTCAGAATAGATTGGTGCATATTGTGTAGACCCCAATATGTCATGGCTAGCAGGGGGTGAACTGACGGTCTCCATCCCAAAATGTTTTTATTGCACACCTGCAGCCACATTGGCAGGTATTACCACCTAGCTTAATGGTACTCATTTTATCGAACCTGTCGCCCTAAGGTTTAAACTGCAGTCAGCGCGTTTACCAAATGAACCGCTTGACTGACCGCGTAATGCGCATGCTGAAGGGGCCCAGGCAATGACCCTGTTGTGGGTGTGGCTGGACGTGACCTCACGCGGAGGTTAAGACTTGCTTCATGTCGCCCACTCAGTTTGCTTAGTGATTCATTCCTTCGAAGGATAAGAAAAATCATTGTTTAAAGGAATAGTAACAATTTGATGTACGCTTTCCTCTGGCACAGAAAGCGTTAAAACTATTCTGTCAATAACCAGGAGCAAGTTATAATCTTGAATTAACCCCTGCACGGCCAGGCTGGAGAAATGTGTTAACCCCTGCTGGGCCAGAGTGGATAAACATGTTAACCCCTGCACAGCCAGGGTGGATACACGTGTTAACCTCTTGCACGGCCAGAGTGGAGAAATGTGTTAATCCCTACACGGCCAGAGTTGATAAATGTGTTAACCCCTGCATGGCCAGAGTGGATATACGTGTTAACCCCTGCATGACCAGTGTAGATAACTGTGTTAACCCCTGCACGGCCAAGGTGGAGAAATGTGTTAACCCCATGCATGGCCAGGTTGGATAAGTGTGTTAACCCCTGCACGGCCAGGGTTGATAAATGTGTTAACCCCTGCGTGGCCAGAGTGGATAACTCTGTTAACCCCTGCATGGTCTTGTATAATCCTGGCGTGAGGGTGGCACTATATTTTGTGGGTATGGTGAGGAGTGCTGACGCCCATCTCACAGATGCTGTGTAAAGCTGGTACTTGTCACAATGCTGCCAAAACCAAATTGGCAAACAGCATGGGAGCTCCTTCTGCCCACCCAGTGCACCTCTCTCCACACACCAGCCTGGCAGCTCAAGGGTTCCCTTCCCTGTCTCCTGACAGTCTCTGCTGATTATTTTACAGAGAAATGATTCAGGGTGGGTAATGGGGATTTTATTATGAGCCAATTTTTCTGACATAGCCCCCATCACCTAATTAAACCGGACTTTGCACACCTTGAATTCCCTGGCGTCATTTAACAGGGGACCCGGGAGGTGACAAGTGAAGTGCAACAATCAGGCATCACTAGCTGAGCTGGAAACATTCTACTCCTTGCCTCTCTCGCGGTGTCACGTGACTCCACCCCTCTTAGCCCCACCCCCTGGTCATCCTGCGAGCAGTACAGAAAGCTGGCGAGTACGACTGCCTGGCCTCCTCTTATCATGTGCTGTATACAGAGTACAAGTATATAATGTTTGAGGGAGCGACCATTTGTGTTCACGTTTGGATTTCTGCCTGTACACATATTTACATGTCCTGAAATGAACTGTAAACCAGCTTTCATTATGTTTCACTTACTCTCTGCTATTCTTCTGTTTGTTTCAATCCCACAACTCACTGCTAAATACACACACGTAAAGCCAGACTATCAGAGGGTAGGGAGCGTTCCTAAAACACCGGCTCCTTTTATTAAAGCAACAGTAACGCTTTAGCAATTTTTTTTTCCATGTATTTATCCTGCGAGAAAATGTAAATAAGAAAATTGTATTGTTATATAAAGTTAGTGAGTGTCAGATCTATTCAGGTAGCCGATCATACAGCTGTATGCGTGGAATGAGAAGTAGGAGGAGTTAATGTCAGATCTATTCAGGTAGCTGATCATACAGCTGTATGCGTGGAATGAGAAGTAGGAGGAGTTAATGTCAGATCTATTCAGGTAGCCGATCATACAGCTGTATGCGTGGAATGAGAAGTAGGAGGAGTTAATGTCAGATCTATTCAGGTACCCGATCATACAGCTGTATGCGTGGAATGAGAAGTAGGAGGAGTTAATGTCAGATCTATTCAGGTAGCTGATCATACAGCTGTATGCGTGGAATGAGAAGTAGGAGGAGTTAATGTCAGATCTATTCAGGTACCCGATCATACAGCTGTATGCGTGGAATGAGAAGTAGGAGGAGTTAATGTCAGATCTATTCAGGTAGCTGATCATACAGCTGTATGCGTGGAATGAGAAGTAGGAGGAGTTAATGTCAGATCTATTCAGGTAGCCGATCATACAGCTGTATGCGTGGAATGAGAAGTAGGAGGAGTTAATGTCAGATCTATTCAGGTAGCTGATCATACAGCTGTATGCGTGGAATGAGAAGTAGGAGGAGTTAATGTCAGATCTATTCAGGTAGCCGATCATACAGCTGTATGCGTGGAATGAGAAGTAGGAGGAGTTAATGTCAGATCTATTCAGGTACCCGATCATACAGCTGTATGCGTGGAATGAGAAGTAGGAGGAGTTAATGTCAGATCTATTCAGGTAGCTGATCATACAGCTGTATGCGTGGAATGAGAAGTAGGAGGAGTTAATGTCAGATCTATTCAGGTACCCGATCATACAGCTGTATGCGTGGAATGAGAAGTAGGAGGAGTTAATGTCAGATCTATTCAGGTAGCTGATCATACAGCTGTATGCGTGGAATGAGAAGTAGGAGGAGTTAATGTCAGATCTATTCAGGTAGCCGATCATACAGCTGTATGCGTGGAATGAGAAGTAGGAGGAGTTAATGTCAGATCTATTCAGGTAGCCGATCATACAGCTGTATGCGTGGAATGAGAAGTAGGAGGAGTTAAGGTCAGATCTATTCAGGTAACTGATCATACAGCTGTATGCGTGGAATGAGAAGTAGGAGGAGTTAATGTCAGATCTATTCAGGTAGCTGATCATACAGCTGTATGCGTGGAATGAGAAGTAGGAGGAGTTAATGTCAGATCTATTCAGGTAGCCGATCATACAGCTGTATGCGTGGAATGAGAAGTAGGAGGAGTTAAGGTCAGATCTATTCAGGTAACTGATCATACAGCTGTATGCGTGGAATGAGAAGTAGGAGGAGTTAATGTCAGATCTATTCAGGTAGCTGATCATACAGCTGTATGCATGGAATGAGAAGTAGGAGGAGTTAATGTCAGATCTATTCAGGCAGCCGATCATACAGCTGTATGTGTGGAATGAGAAGTAGGAGGAGTTAATGTCAGATCTATTCAGGTAGCCGATCATACAGCTGTATGCGTGGAATGAGAAGTAGGAGGAGTTAATGTCAGATCTATTCAGATAGCTGATCATACAGCTGTATGCGTGGAATGAGAAGTAGGAGGAGTTAATGTCAGATCTATTCAGGTAGCTGATCATACAGCTGTACGCGTGGAATGAGAAGTAGGAGGAGTTAATGTCAGATCTATTCAGGTAACTGATCATACAGCTGTATGCGTGGAATGGGAAGTAGGAGGAGTTAATGTCAGATCTATTCAGGTAGCCGATCATACAGCTGTACGCGTGGAATGAGAAGTAGGAGGAGTTAATGTTAGATCTATTCAGGTAGCGGATCATAAAGCTGTATGCGTGGAATGAGAAGGAGGAGGAGTTAATGTTAGATCTATTCAGGTAGCTGATCATACAGCTGTACGCGTGGAATGAGAAGTAGGAGGAGTTAATGTCAGATCTATTCAGGTAGCCGATCATACAGCTGTATGCGTGGAATGAGAAGTAGGAGGAGTTAATGTCAGATCTATTCAGGTAGCTGATCATACAGCTGTATGCGTGGAATGAGAAGTAGGAGGAGTTAATGTCAGATCTATTCAGGTAGCCGATCATACACCTGTATGCGTGGAATGAGAAGTAGGAGGAGTTAATGTCAGATCTATTCAGGTAGCCGATCATACAGCTGTATGCGTGGAATGAGAAGTAGGAGGAGTTAATGTCAGATCTATTCAGGTAGCCGATCATACAGCTGTATGTGTGGAATGAGAAGTAGGAGGAGTTAATGTCAGATCTATTCAGGCAGCCGATCATACAGCTGTATGCGTGGAATGAGAAGTAGGAGGAGTTAATGTCAGATCTATTCAGGTAGCTGATCATACAGCTGTATGCTTGGAATGAGAAGTAGGAGGAGTTAATGTCAGATCTATTCAGGTAGCTGATCATACAGCTGTATGCATGGAATGAGAAGTAGGAGGAGTTAATGTCAGATCTATTCAGGTAGCTGATCATACAGCTGTATGCATGGAATGAGAGGTAGGAGGAGTTAATGTCAGATCTATTCAGGCAGCCGATCATACAGCTGTATGCGTGGAATGAGAAGTAGGAGGAGTTAATGTCAGATCTATTCAGGTAGCTGATCATACAGCTGTATGCATGGAATGAGAAGTAGGAAGAGTTAATGTCAGATCTATTCAGGTAGCTGATCATACAGCTGTATGCATGGAATGAGAAGTAGGAGGAGTTAATGTCAGATCTATTCAGGTAACTGATCATACAGCTGTATGCGTGGAATGAGAAGTAGGAGGAGTTAATGTCAGATCTATTCAGGTAGCTGATCATACAGCTGTATGCATGGAATGAGATGTAGGAAGAGTTAATGTCAGATCTATTCAGGTAGCTGATCATACAGCTGTATGCGTGGAATGAGAAGTAGGAGGAGTTAATGTCAGATCTATTCAGGTAGCTGATCATACAGGTGTATGCGTGGAATGAGAAGTAGGAGGAGTTAATGTCAGATCTATTCAGGTAACTGATCATACAGCTGTATGCGTGGAATGAGAAGTAGGAGGAGTTAATGTCAGATCTATTCAGGTAGCTGATCATACAGCTGTATGCATGGAATGAGAAGTAGGAAGAGTTAATGTCAGATCTATTCAGGTAGCCGATCATACAGCTGTATGCGTGGAATGAGAAGTAGGAGGAGGAACAGTGGGAGTTTGTTATTGAGTGGGGATTTAAGGTAGTTGGACTTTTTATAGCAGGTAAAGCCAAACCTATAAGACATATTTAAAATAACAAAGAAAAAAAACGAAATATACAAAAAAAATGTTAATTAGACAGTCTTTCAACATGCGGTCTGGTCTGTCTAATAATAAAGTTGCCCATCACGGGGTTCTTGTTTGTGTCATTTCAGGATTCATTCTGACTGTTTTTCCCGTTGTGTATAATTGTTGTAGATATCCTTGTGTCCGTATTGTCACAGGGTAATGACAAGGTGCAGTTTGTCCTTGTAGCTGTTTCTCTGATGTAGGCACAATTACCCATTTCGCTGTGTTCCTTGCCCAGAAACATTACTGCTGTGTACGGTCATATGATTGATGTTTCGGCACATTGGATGCTCTTGGCTTACAGCCTTTCATGTTCTGCACAATTATTTTCAGATCAAAGATAAACCATAAGAGAGAAGCATTCCTTCCATCCCTCTTTCCCCGACAAACATAAATACAGCTAATTCAGCAGGATCTGAGAGAGTGGGGTCTAGCCTTGTCTTGTATGTACATCCTTTACAGAGATATAGGGGAGGTAATTGTATAGTAAATATTATGCTTCTTGAGGTGTACTTGTTGGGAATAAATGAACAGACGGTCACATCGGATCATCACTTGTCCCGTCGGACAGGCCGGCTGGGTTTTTGGCTACAACTCTACGAGAAAAAAAACTCCACTCAGCAGTTTATTTTACGCACACTTCCTGTCCTGCCAGCTGCGTCGCTGTACACCGCACCTAAAAATGTATTAACTCCATATTTTTTTATTTTTTTATTTTTTTTTTTAAAAGAAAAAAAAAATGTAGGTGTTAAATTATAAGCAAAGTTAACCCATTGGTTACTGAAAAAAATGAAAGCTAAAGGTTTGTGGGGGGGGGGGGGGGGGGGGGCTGCAGATTTGTGGCTGCTGAGACAATGAGTGGCACTAGTAGGAGGATACAAATACAGAAAGTATATAACAACTGGATCTTTAAAATCTGTTCATCATAATAAATACAAGTAAATAGAGGATAAGCATACACATAAGTACAAATTAGGTAAGGTTAGGCCTAAGATAATGTGTCACAGGGACATATAAAAAACCCCGGAATATAGATAAATAGAAATACAACATGTTATTAAAGGGACTGTATCACCTAAACATTGTTTTTACTGTGAATGTGGAGAATAAAAATGTGTTAGAAAAACCGCAGTGTTAGCAAAACTGCAAGCAAATGCCTAAATTAAGAGAAAACAGATCATTTTCAATCATTTTTTATTCTCTTAATGCACGGTAACAATAATGTTTAGGTGATACAGTCCCTTTAATAACATGTTGTATATCACCTAAACATTATTGTTACCGTGCATTAAGAGAATAAAAAATGATTGAAAATGATCTGTTTTCTCTTAATTTAGGCATTTGCTTGGAGTTTTGCTAACACTGCGGTTTTTCTAACACATTTTTATTCTCTACATTCACAGTAAAAACAATGTTTAGGTGATACAGTCCCTTTAATTAGGCAGCCATCCCTATACAGGGAAAATCAAAATATAAACACACACCTCAAAGAATAGATAAGAATCACAAACGGAGTAATATCTATCCATCCCGAGGCACTTATTCCCTGCAGTCCCTGTAACCTAATAACACCCGTCAATAATTAAAGCTTCTCAGAGGAACCCGCCGACTAATAGAACCTCCAGGAAACACTGGATCTAGACCGCCCTAGCATGATGCAGATCAAGGCTTCCAAAACTGCAATATGTTAAGAGACGCCCAATGGGGAGAAACCTGGGAGAATTAGCGGAATTAACATTAACTGTAACTCTCTGCAATTACATCTATTTCTACTGACATTCAGACATACAAAGAAGCATTTTTTTTTTGTACACTGACCCAGAGCGCCAACATTTAATGCCTCTCTATCCCCGCATTTAGCAACACATTCTTCCCATGTCCAAAGCTCGTTCAGACATCATTGTAAGTACCGCCATGCGCGATCCAAGCTCCTCACGGTTTAGCATCTGTGTTATATATCGCTCTCCCACGAGGTGCGAGAGGAGTTAGTTTGTGGCTCCTGTGCAGTAACCTTAGTTCAGACAGAGTGTATATTATAGTTGCTGGGAAATTCCCTGAACTCTCAGACAAAACTCCCTGTGTATAAACCGCTCCTGTCTGCTGGAATCTGAGCGGTCATTTACTGGAAGGCCTGTCTCTGGCCTGCATCACAAGCCTTTGTTTTACTGCCTTTGTTGTATTTCTCCAGGGTTTTCCTGGCCGTTCTGATGGTGACGGTGTTAGTAATTCGGAAGAGTTGAGACAATTCAGCCTGGGAGGCCGAATCACTTTTAGAGCTGGATTGAAAATGATCTATACATTGTGTTAGCAAAACTGCAAGCAAATGCTTAAATTAGGAGAAAACGTGTCTTCGATGTGTCTGTGATACCGTGTCTTTAAGGAAGCTTATTACTCATCCTGCTAGAACAGCCATTAATTAACCTTCAACCGAACCCCCCTCACTGACCCAAATACTGTTGAGATGTAAGGAAGCTTAACCCCTTAATGACGATATGATGTACATGTACGTCATGCACATTTAAGAGGCAACACCAAAAATACCACTGCGGCGCGCATATGATGGCTCCTAGCAGCGAAAGTATGCGCCACACCGGAAGAGTAGCGCCATATAGGATTTGGTGCTGCCCTGTTGCGGACAAGGGCTTCAAAAGCATCGAATAACCACATCTGTTGCTCTGTTGTCGGTTCTAGACTGCCCCTAGTGGCAGTCTGCAATATTACAACTAAAAAAATAAAAGCAGCAGGGTTGAAATGTAGGGTTAGGGTTCCATAAATCATACAATGACTAGATTCCCCTATTGAGTGACAATCTAACAGACTAATAAAAGGAGCCCCAGCATAGACCACGCCCACATTACACACTGGAGTAATCAGCGCTCGGTCTCTCCTCCACTTAATCAGTGATATCTTACTGGGCTTTATTTATTGTTGCTTTTATAATGTTACCATTACTCTCCACTCTGTTTGTTTAATCATTCTCTGGTGTTAGGGACCCCGGGGAACCAATACTGTGCAGGGATCCGGAGCTTGGAACAAGCTTGCACTTTAATTCTCAGCCAACAAAGGGTGTACTTTAAACCCTGCTTGTTTCCTTGATAAGGTTTTGACCTCATAATTCAGCGCTCCCAGCCACAGATGCTACAAACGTGAGCTGGGTGCCCCCTACCTCTGTTTGTAAATCAGCAAGGATTGTGAAGAGGATGTGGGGGTGTTACCTCTACTAGTCTTTCATCTGTGATCACCAGGGATCTCCGTGTACATAATATACATGTTAATAACAGAAACACTGAGACCAAAAGATCCAGAACAGTATCTAAAAAACAAAAGTGTCCTGGTCAAGCTGGTAATTCATGGCGCAATATAATAACACACCATGATTATGTAGGTCACTCATATGCATTATAAATAGTAATTAGAGTCAATTTGTAATTAAATAAACAGAGACCTAAAACAAATTCAGGCCCAATGTTATCATTTCCACTCCCTTTCTAAAGCGATAAAAGTTCCAGGTCTGTCCCCAAACAGTGTGCCATTGCCATTTCAGTCCTAAAACAACTTGCCAGTACCAGTTTGTCCCCAAACAGCTTGCCAGTACCATCGTTATCTCCAAACAGCTTAACAGTGCCATCACTGTCCCCAAACAGCTTAACAGTGCCATCACTGTCCCCAAACAGCTTAACAGTGCCATTGCTGTCCCCCAACAGCTTAACAGTGCCATTGCTGTCCCCAAAAAAGCTTGCCAGTACCATCACTGTCCTCAAACAGCTTGCCATTGCTGTCCCCAAACAGCTTACCAGTGCCATTGTCTGTCTGGTCTCTAGTGGGGCCAGTTAGAAAATGTCTGTGCGCTATTCACTCATGTGACCATGAAGTCCCGGTGGAATAGTCATGCAGCATCGGAGGACACGGTCATCTTCTCGCTGCCCCCCTACTTGACACCAGGGAGTATGGGGAATCCTGGTTATTTCCTCCCCCTTACAGTGTGCACCCAGGCCAGACCCATCTCATGCTACAACTCTGCTGAGGATTAAGATACTGATGTATTATGGGCCTAGAGGTCAAAACAAACATGTAAATATGTGAAAAATGCATACATGTCATGTGATTAAGTGGGCAAAGTCAATCATCCATACCAAACATATCATATTATGAAGGGGATATGCCCTATATAGTGACACACTGGCACATATTTCATATATATATACATATTTATATAGTGGTGTACATACATAATACACAAATACAAAAAAAATCCCAAATTCTGTGTCCAAAAAACAAATACTTGGGAGAAATCATTTGGCGAATCTGCTTCTGCTTCACTGAGAGTACTGTAGTAGAAGAAGGCACTGTAGTAGAAGAAGGAGCACAGAACAAACTGCAGATTTAAAGGCAAGTTGTTTGTTCCAGCACACTAGAGGATAAAAGGGAATCGTTAGGGTTTACTTAATCCCTCTTTAACTGACTGCATTGTGCATGCCTGTAGGTAGAGAAGTGGTCCAATAAACATATAGTGGGTTGCTATTACTCTGCCTTTCCTGTGCCAAGCTGTTTCACAGATCCCTGGGAGCAGAGATCTTCCCAGACAGTAAATATTTGTTGAGTTAGACAATGATCCGACTTATTGGAAAGAACGTGTGAGAATGTAACGGAGACTGGACCCCTTCCCCAAGGAATCTGATTGAGCAAGATACTCCATTCATATCTACGTCTTTCCAGATCCTTGCATCACACTCTCTGCTAGGTCTCCGATGTTTAATGCAGTAAAATGATAGATTTTTTTGCTTAAGTACAAACACATGATGTGTTTAGATGAATTCCTCTTTGTGCAGGATTATTCTGCGATAGGGACAGAGCCTTTCTGCTATCTTAGATTAGCTTAAACCGGCTCTATTGTCTATTCTCTATTGTCCAGAACTCAGAAACTGCTTACAACTTGTGTTGCTCATTTTAAAGTCTGCATAGGAGTGTTTAAATCTAACAATTGGTTTAGCAAGCTCGTATTCCGTTATCTTGAGCGCGGTGGGCACTCTACATCAGCAGAAAAGGACCCCCTTTTTCACCCC
The DNA here is from genome assembly GCA_036172795.1 of Pelodytes ibericus. NCBI lineage: Eukaryota > Metazoa > Chordata > Amphibia > Anura > Pelodytidae > Pelodytes > Pelodytes ibericus. The sequence continues at coordinate 12,925,907 of CM069862.1, forward strand.
TCCCGTGTTCAGTGCATTGCTGACAGCAAATCTGTCCCCAGCTTCTCTGTGGTTTCTGCCATCATAGCCTCATTGTAATAATAACCTGTGCGTTTATGACAGAAGAAAAAAGTTATTTTTCATATTTTTTTGTTTTGGAAAAGTGCTGTAACGTATAGAAAAAGCAATAGATCTGTTTTATCAGTTTTTCTCTTGATTATTCATATTAACATTACATACTACAGCAACAGCAATAACTATTATGCTTTATAACTGTCCCGCCTAGCTCACCAAGCACCCTCTTTCTTGTGTTACATCACAGCACTCAAAGCTGGCTCAAACCACTCCCCCCACATTCCAAGCACTTTAAACAGCTGAGCGCATCAGAGAGAGAGAGGCTGATTCCACAATAATGGCTAATGATAGCACTTTACCAGAGCATGAAAAACTGACACCTTCACTTTTAATTTTAAAACTACAGAAGAGCTACAATGTCACGTATATCAAACACACACACAACATATAAAAAGTATGCTAGGTGGAAGCGCCCCTTTAACTGCTTTACACTCTAATGTATCTGTGGCTCCTGTTGTACTGCTCCTGACACCGCTTCTTAGTTCAGCGCACCTTCTTGTCAGGCTCATGTTATGTAAGCGCCTCCTCATGTATCAGTGCATGTTTAATAGCGTGTTGCTCTTGGATGAGTCAGACATACACCAGAGCACAGTTTTCTGTTGAATCATGCATGATAATTATCCCTGTGCCACACGCTGAAGGAAAATGACATTGTCTTCTAACATTCAGCCCTGCCGTCCGTGGCCAGCCCAGTAACATTCCTGCCGAGTGCCAGCACGAGGCGCTAATCAGGATTGATATAACGGCAGCATGGGGCGTGAAATCAGCACTCGTTATAAATGGGAAGGATCCAGGAATGTCAGGATCCAGCTCTGAGTCAATGGCTCAGTCTCTGTCCTCACACTGTCACAGTGTCGAGTTTCTTACAGTGGAAGCCATACAATGTGTAACATCTCCCGCACTGCAAAGGTGTTTTTATATAAAGGAGCAATCGCCGTTTGTTATGTATAAAAGAGATTGAGCTTGTTTATAATTCCAGCGTTTGGCAGAGGGTCCCCGACACACATATCTTCTCAAAGAGCGTCAGCATAACCAAAATCTACGAATTCGGTGTAGATAGACAGACTCCCGAAGTCTGCTTTACATACATGTTTTGGAACACTGCACATATAATGTGTGTTTTGGAAAACTGCTACACAAATAATGGATTAAACTCTAACCCAAAACATACATCAAATGTGTGGGAGTGTTCCAAAACATACATTCAATGTGTGGGAGTGTTCCAAAATAAGCATTATATCTGTAGGAGTGTTCCAAAACATACATTCAATGTGTGGGAGTGTTCCAAAATAAGCATTATATCAGTAGGAGTGTTCCAAAACATACATTCAATGTGTGGGAGTGTTCCAAAACATACATTCAATGTGTGGGAGTGTTCCAAAACATACATTCAATGTGTGGGAGTGTTCCAAAATAAGCATTATACCTGTAGGAGTGTTCCAAAATAAGCATTATATGTGTAGGAGTTTTACAAAACATGCATTATATGTGTAGGAGGTTTCCAAAACATGCATTATTTGTGTAGGAGTTTTACAAAACATGCATTATATGTGTAGGAGTTTTCCAAAAAATGCATTATTTGTGTAGGAGTTTTACAAAACATGCATTATATGTGTAGGAGTTTTCCAAAACAAGCCTTACATGTGTAGGAGTATTACAAAACATGCATTGTATGTGTAGGGGTTTTACAAAACATGCATTGTATGTGTAGGAGTTTTCCAAAACATCCATTGTATGTGCAGGAGTGTTCTAAAACATCCATTATATGTGTAGGAGTGTCCAAAACATGCATTATGCGTGAAGGCAGTTTCCAAACATGCATTATATGTCTAGGAGTGTTCCAAAACATGCATTATATGTGTAGGAGAGTTCCAAAACATGCATTATATGTGTAGGAGAGCTCCAAAACATGCATTATATGTCTAGGAGAGTTCCAAAACATGCATTATATGTCTAGGAGAGCTCCAAAACATGCATTATATGTCTAGGAGAGTTCCAAAACATGCATTATATGTCTAGGAGAGCTCCAAAACATGCATTATATGTCTAGGAGAGTTCCAAAACATGCATTATATGTCTAGGAGAGTTCCAAAACATGCATTATATGTGTAGGAGAGTTCCAAAACATGCATTATATGTCTAGGAGAGCTCCAAAACATGCATTATATGTCTAGGAGAGTTCCAAAACATGCATTATATGTGTAGGAGAGCTCCAAAACATGCATTATATGTCTAGGAGAGCTCCAAAACATGCATTATATGTCTAGGAGAGTTTCAAAACATGCATTATATGTCTAGGAGAGCTCCAAAACATGCATTATATGTCTAGGAGAGCTCCAAAACATGCATTATATGTCTAGGAGAGCTCCAAAACATGCATTATATGTCTAGGAGAGCTCCAAAACATGCGTTATATGTCTAGGAGAGTTCCAAAACATGCATTATATGTCTAGGAGAGCTCCAAAACATGCATTATATGTCTAGGAGAGCTCCAAAACATGCATTATATGTCTAGGAGAGTTCCAAAACATGCATTATATGTCTAGGAGAGTTCCAAAACATTCATTATATGTCTAGGAGAGTTCCAAAACATGCATTATATGTCTAGGAGTGTTCCAAAACATGCATTATATGTCTAGGAGTGTTCCAAAACATGCATTATATGTCTAGGAGAGTTCCAAAACATTCATTATATGTCTAGGAGAGTTCCAAAACATGCATTATATGTCTAGGAGTGTTCCAAAACATGCATTATATGTCTAGGAGAGCTCCAAAACATGCATTATATGTCTAGGAGAGCTCCAAAACATGCATTATATGTCTAGGAGTGTTCCAAAACATGCATTATATGTCTAGGAGAGTTCCAAAACATGCATTATATTTCTAGGAGAGTTCCAAAACATGCATTATATGTCTAGGAGCGCTCCAAAACATGCATTATATGTCTAGGAGAGTTCCAAAACATGCATTATATTTCTAGGAGAGTTCCAAAACATGCATTATATGTCTAGGAGAGCTCCAAAACATGCATTATATGTCTAGGAGAGCTCCAAAACATGCATTATATGTCTAGGAGAGCTCCAAAACATGCATTATATGTCTAGGAGAGTTCCTACATGGTATTTTTCTCTGTGTAGGACAGTCCCTACCACCTATTTATTTGGGAAATAAGGCCTGCCCTATTCCATCATTCTTTTAAATCCATTGAGTGGAGGCTGTACAGCGCACCAGATCTTGTTCTGAAGCATTTCTGGCTACCATTCGGTGGCTTTTGGCTACTGACAGTACCTATGTTATGTTGGTCAATGTGCGTCTGTCAGTTTCTTTCCAATATGACTTTATGATCCACCAACACACGAGGAGTGGCCAAGTGCTACAGTGCCCAACCCTGCCATAAAGCTTTTAATTGGCAAGGTTTGGCTTGTCAGACTCCCACCCTTCGCTGGAGTCTCCAGGATTAACTATTTCATTGCAAAGTCTGCCTGTCACGCTCACATGCCTTACACCTTGTCTTATACGGCCCTCTTCTCTAATGTAGGACTCCAGAGTCTGATAGAAGCAGCACGGCATGGTATGGATTCATCAGCAGAGGACCACACATTATTAAATGAATGAACCCATTGTCAGATGGCCGCCAGTTGGGTAATGGCTCCATGGAGAGGAAAAGTAGCTTGTAAATTAAAAAGTGATGGTCTAGGACGATACGTGTCTGATATAATATTACTACGGCCATTGATGCACTTGCTGTGTGTTTCATTGAAAGGAGAACACAATATGCTCTATTGATGAGAGGGAATTTCAGATATTAAGCCAATTTTTCCAAGTCTGCTACTTTGCACATATCCCCATCCCGTGCAGCCCTCTCTCTCCATCACTCTGAATTGCTAGTTCTCTTGCTATTAACATAGATAGATCTCACCAAGTGGCAGGAAAGGATATTAAAAGAACTTGTGCTTCTGTAATAGAATCCACTCTGCCTCCAAGCTGGGGCTAAAAGGTCTAGCAGTTTGAGATTTACCTACACACAGACTGATCCCTGTAAGGCATCCACTCCAGACATCCCCCCCCCCCCCCCCTCTCTGCTGCTGGACCTCTGTCTATCAGTGCAGGGAATCAGATTTGGGCTGGCTCCCTAATGAGTGGGCACAGGGTGCGCCCGGTAAATCAGGTTCCCCTCCCTGCTCCTGTCTGTGGGTATTAGGAAATAACTAATGGAATAATATACTTACTGTATTATAGATTTAGACACAAACAAGCCCTCTTACAGACATCTGGGCCAGCGATGGTGAACCTATGGCACACCAAGCCCTCTGCTGTGCCACACAGACCTCGCGGGTGGGCAGTGCACTGACAGGAGTCCAGCTCCTGGCTTACATGCACACACACTCATATAAATGCATTACATGCACACACACTCATATACACGCATTACATGCACACACACTCATATACACGCATTACATGCACACACACTCATATACACGCATTACATGCACACACACTCATATACACGCATTACATGCACACACACACTCATATACACGCATTACATGCACACACACACTCATATACATGAATTACATGCACACACACTCATATACTCGCATTACATGCACACACACTCATATACATGCATTACATGCACATACACTCATATACACGCATTACATGCACATACACGCATTACATGCACACACACACTCATATACACGCATTACATGCACACACACTCATATACACGCATTACATGCACACACACTCATATACATGCATTACATGCACACACACACTCATATACATGAATTACATGCACACACACACTCATATACATGAATTACATGCACACACACTCATATACATGCATTACATGCACACACACTCATATACATGCATTACATGCGCACACACTCATATACACGCATTACATGCACACACACTCATATACATGGATTACATGCACACACACTCATATACATGGATTACATGCACACACACTCATATACACGCATTACATGCACACACACTCATATACACGCATTACATGCACACACACTCATATACACGCATTACATGCACACACACACTCATATACATGGATTACATGCACACACACTCATATACATGGATTACATGCGCACACACTCATATACTCGCATTACATGCACACACACTCATATACACGCATTACATGCACACACACTCATATACACGCATTACATGCACACACACTCATATACACGCATTACATGCACACACACTCATATACACGCATTACATGCACACACACTCATATACACGCATTACATGCACACACACACTCATACACATGGATTACATGCACACACACACTCACATACATATATTACATGCACACGTATGTGTGCGCTTTACATGAATTGGATTGTGTGTGTGTCTGTATATACATCCTACATACTGCCGGGCTGCACTTTACATGAATTGGATTGTGTGTGTGTGTGTGTGTGTATATACATCCTACATACTGCCGGGCTGCACTTTACATGAATTGGATTGTGTGTGTGTGTGTGTGTATATACATCCTACATACTGCTGGGCTGCACTTTACATGAATTGGATTGTGTCTGTGTGTATATATACATCCTACATACTGCCGGGCTGCACTTTACATGAATTGGATTGTGTGTGTGTGTATATATACATCCTACATACTGCCAGGCTGCACTTTACATGAATTGGATTGTGTGTGTGTGTATATACATCCTACATACTGCTGGGCTGCACTTTACATGAATTGGATTGTGTGTGTGTATATACATCCTACATACTGCTGGGCTGCACCTTACATGAATTGGATTGTGTGTGTGTGTGTATATACATCCTACATACTGCCGGGCTGCACTTTACATGAATTGGATTGTGTGTCTGTGTATATACATCCTACATACTGCCGGGCTGCACTTTACATGAATTGGATTGTGTGTGTGTGTGTGTGTGTGTGTGTATATACATCCTACATACTGCTGGGCTGCACTTTACATGAATTGGATTGTGTCTGTGTGTATATCCATCCTACATACTGCTGGGCTGCACTTTACATGAATTGGATTGTGTGTGTGTGTATATCAATCCTACATACTGCTGGGCTGCACTTTACATGAATTGGATTGTGTGTCTGTGTATATACATCCTACATACTGCCGGGCTGCACTTTACATGAATTGGATTGTGTGTGTGTGTATATACATCCTACATACTGCCGGGCTGCACTGTACATGCATTGGATTGTGTGTGTGTGTGTGTATATACATCCTACATACTGCGGGGCTGCACTGTACATGAATTGGATTGTGTGTGTGTGTATATAGATCCTACATACTGCCGAGCTGCACTTTACATGAATTGGATTGTGTGTGTGTGTATATACATCCTACATACTGCCGGGCTGCACTGTACATGAATTGGATTGTGTGTGTGTGTATATACATCCTACATACTGCCAGGTTGCACTTTACATGAATTGGATTGTGTGTGTGTGTGTATATACATCCTACATACTGCCTGGCTGCACTTTCCATGAACTGGATTGTGTGTCTGTGTATATACATCCTACATACTGCCAGGCTGCACTTTACATGAATTGGATTGTGTGTCTGTGTATATACATCCTACATACTGCCGGGCTGCACGTTACATGAATTGGATTGTGTGTGTGTGTATATCCATCCTACATACTGCTGGGCTGCACTTTACATGAATTGGATTGTGTGTGTGTGTGTGTATATACATCCTACATACTGCCGGGCTGCACTTTACATGAATTGGATTGTGTGTGTGTATATACATCCTACAAACTGCCGGGCTGCACTTTACATGAATTAGATTGTGTGTGTGTGTATATCCATCCTACATACTGCCGGGCTGCACTTTACATGAATTGGATTGTGTGTGTGTGTGTGTATATACATCCTACATACTGCCGGGCTGCACTTTACATGAATTGGATTGTGTGTCTGTGTGTTTATATACATCCTACATACTGCCAGGCTGCACTTTACATGAATTGGATTGTGTGTGTGTGTATATACATCCTACATACTGCCAGGCTGCACTTTACATGAATTGGATTGTGTCTGTGTATATACATCCTACATACTGCCGGGCTGCACTTTACATGAATTGGATTGTGTGTGTGTGTGTGTGTGTATATACATCCTACATACTGCCAGGCTGCACTTTACATTAATTGGATTGTGTCTGTGTGTGTATATACATCCTACATACTGCCGGGCTGCACTTTACATGAATTGGATTGTGTCTGTGTATATACATCCTACATACTGCCGGGCTGCACTTTACATGAATTGGATTGTGTGTGTGTGTGTGTGTGTGTGTGTGTATATACATCCTACATACTGCCAGGCTGCACTTTACATTAATTGGATTGTGTCTGTGTGTGTATATACATCCTACATACTGCCGGGCTGCACTTTACATGAATTGGATTGTGTGTGTGTGTGTGTGTGTGTGTGTATATACATCCTACATACTGCTGGGCTGCACTTTGCATGAATTGGATTGTGTGTGTGTGTGTGTATATACATCCTACATACTGCTGGGCTGCACTTTACATGAATTGGATTGTGTGTGTGTGTGTGTGTATATACATCCTACATACTGCTGGGCTGCACTTTACATGAATTGGATTGTGTGTGTGTATATACATCCTACATACTGCCGGGCTGCACTTTACATGAATTGGATTGTGTGTGTGTATATACATCCTACATACTGCCAGGCTGCACTTTACATGAATTGGATTGTGTGTGTGTGTGTGTATATATACATCCTACATACTGCCGGGCTGCACTTAACATGAATTGGATTGTGTGTGTGTGTGTGTGTATATATACATCCTACATACTGCCAGGCTGCACGTTACATGAATTGGATTGTGTGTGTGTGTGTATATACAACCTACATACTGCCGGGTTGCACTTTACATGAATTGGATTGTGTGTGTGTATATACAACCTACATACTGCCGGGCTGCACTTTACATGAATTGGATTGTGTGTGTGTGTGTATATACATCCTACATACTGCCGGGCTGCACTTTACATGAATTGGATTGTGTGTGTGTGTGTATATACATCCTACATACTGCCGGGCTGCACTTTACATGAAGTGGATTGTGTGTGTGTGTGTGTGTGTATACATCCTACATACTGCCGGGCTGCGCTTTACATGAATTGGATTGTGTGTTTGTGTGTGTATATACATCCTACATACTGCCGGGCTGCACTTTACATGAATTGGATTGTGTGTGTGTGTGTGTGTGTGTGTGTGTGTGTATATACATCCTACATACTGCCAGGCTGCACTTTACATTAATTGGATTGTGTCTGTGTGTGTATATACATCCTACATACTGCCGGGCTGCACTTTACATGAATTGGATTGTGTGTGTGTGTATATACATCCTACATACTGCCGGGCTGCACTTTACATGAATTGGATTGTGTGTGTGTGTATATACATCCTACATACTGCCGGGCTGCACTTTACATGAATTGGATTGTGTGTGTGTGTATATACATCCTACATACTGCCGGGCTTCACTTTACATGAATTGGATTGTGTGTGTGCGTATATACATCCTACATACTGCCGGGCTGCACTTTACATGAATTGGATTGTGTGTGTGTGTATATACATCCTACATACTGCCAGGCTGCACTTTATATGAATTGGATTGTGTGTGTGTGTATATACATCCTACATACTGCCGGGCTGCACTTTACATGAATTGGATTGTGTGTCTGTGTATATACATCCTACATACTGCCGGGCTGCACTTTACATGAATTGGATTGTGTCTGTGTGTATATACATCCTACATACTGCCGGGCTGCACTTTACATGAATTGGATTGTGTGTGTGTATATACATCCTACATACTGCCGGGGCTGCACTTTACATGAATTGGATTGTGTGTGTGTGTGTGTGTATATACATCCTACATACTGCCGGGCTGCACTTTACATGAATTGGATTGTGTGTGTGTGTGTGTATATACATCCTACATACTGCTGGGCTGCACTTTACATGAATTAGATTGTGTCTGTGTGTATATACATCCTACATACTGCAGAACTGCACTTTACATGAATTAGATTGTGTCTGTGTGTATATACATCCTACATACTGCCAGTCTGCACTTTACATGAATTGGATTGTGTGTGTGTATATATCCTACATACTGCCGGGCTGCACTTTACATGAATTGGATTGTGTGTGTATATATACATCCTACATACTGCCGGGCTGCACTTTACATGAATTGGATTGTGTCTGTGTGTGTGTATATACATCCTACATACTGCCGGGCTGCACTTTACATGAATTGGATTGTGTGTGTGTGTATATATATATACATCCTACATACTGCCGGGCTGCACTTTACATGAATTGGATTGTGTGTGTCTGTGTGTATATACATCCTACATACTGCCGGGCTGCACTTTACATGAATTGGATTGTGTGTGTGTGTATATACATCCTACATACTGCCGGGCTGCACTTTACATGAATTGGATTGTGTGTGTGTGTGTATACATCCTACATACTGCCGGGCTGCACTTTACATGAATTGGATTGTGTGTGTGTATATACATCCTACATACTGCCGGGCTGCACTTTACATGAATTGGATTGTGTGTGTGTGTATATACATCCTACATACTGCTGGGCTGCACTTTACATGAATTGGATTGTGTGTGTGTGTATATACATCCTACATACTGCCGGGCTGCACTTTACATGAATTGGATTGTGTGTGTGTGTATATCCATCCTACATACTGCCGGGCTGCACTTTACATGAATTGGATTGTGTGTGTGTGTATATACATCCTACATACTGCCGGGCTGCACTTTACATGAATTGGATTGTGTGTCTGTGTGTATATACATCTTACATACTGCCGGGCTGCACTTTACATGAATTGGATTGTGTGTGTGTGTATATACATCCTACATACTGCCGGGCTGCACTTTACATGAATTGGATTGTGTGTGTGTGTGTGTATATCCATCCTACATACTGCCGGGCTGCACTTTACATGAATTGGATTGTGTCTGTGTGTATATACATCCTACATACTGCCGGGCTGCACTTTACATGAATTGGATTGTGTGTGTGTGTATACATCCTACATACTGCCGGGCTGCACTTTACATGAATTGGATTGTGTCTGTGTGTGTGTGTATATACATCCTACATACTGCCGGGCTGCACTTTACATGAATTGGATTGTGTGTGTGTGTATATACATCCTACATACTGCCGGGCTGCACTATACATGCTGGTTACTATGCAGTGTCTCTTTAAATGTCAGCTAGTAGCCAGGCCCAGCACAGACCTGGGTTTATTGACTCAGTTGGGTGGATGGCACTTGATCCAGGGCGGGGGAGAATGTGTGGGCATGTATTAGCTGTCTTTCCCTTGCTTGTAACATGCTGTATTAGGAGTAGGGATCCAGGCACTAGACCCAGATGCTAATCAAGCCAGTGTTATCGCTCCATTCCCACCACCCACCACCCCGTCTTGATGCAGGAGCGTATTACCAGTATATCTGCATTGAAGAATAAACACCCAGAGAGTCATCCCAGGTCATGTGAAGCAGCACAATCCTCTTAAAGACACAGAGCAACTGTATGCTACAAAATAACAAACCAGGAGTGTGCTTATTCACACATCACTTAACACTGGGCGCAGGGGAAGAAAAAAACATTCCCCCTCATTATATACATCCCAGCAGTTATACCTCACATTTTAATTCTTTACAACAGTCTCAAGGCTTCTATGTATCGGTGGGTTACAGGCCCAGTGCGTATAGTGCCAGCTGTGTCGAGAGAGAGCGCGGTGGGACATCGTTCCAAAATCGTGACTGTCCGGCGCACATCGCCACTGCCTGGATTACTGGTATAAAAGCTCACTGCTTTTGCACCTGATTTTTTTATTCTCACTGTATTTACATCATACAAGTTCCTATGACATAAGTGATGTCATGCGAGGTTTTGTAAACCCCCCAGGAGATTGAGCCCCAGCCTCCCCCAGTACAGATACACAGTGCGTGGAGCTCAGTGGTCTTCGTTTAGCCTGTTAGACATACACAGTATATACACATTGGGGGGCACGGTACACATACTGGCACACTCGCCGTGTACGCCAATGGATAAAGCACAATCCCAAAAAAATCCACGCCAGACCCCAAAACCTCCCACATGTTTGAATTCCAGGCATTGTGTGAGCAGACTGGCAGCAAATGCATGCGATAAGAGGCGTATATAGTCTGGATGGGTCTGTGGAGTCTCCTCCTCATGACATCACCTTGTGGCTTGATAACTGTGAAATGTGTCATTTGCATATCAGGCCACAGGTGATGTCATAAGCAGGAGACTCCACAGATCCATTAAGACTATATACGCCTCTTATCGCATGCATTTGCTGCCATTCTGCCAACACAATGTATAGATCGTTGTCTATTCTCTACATTCACAGCATCATCTATTTAACCCCTTAACGACAGATGACGTGCCAGGCACGTCACGGCAAATCGAGGACTTGCCGACAGCTGACGTGCCTGGCACGTCATGCACTAAACTGAGTAAAGAAAGCGACCAGCGGTCGCTTTCTTTACTCTAACGGTGTTGCTACAATGCCTCTAGGTAGAGGCATTGTGCAACACCCCCCAAATGTGCAGGGGCGCGCTACGATCACTCCACGGAGTGATCGTAGCAGCCATTTAAAAATGGCTGCTACGATCACTCCACGGAGTGATCGTAGCAGCCATTTAAAAATGGCTGCGCCGGCTGCACACATGTGCTTAGAAAGCGAACGATCGTTCGCTTTCTAAGCATCTCCGGTGTTGTTAAAGTGCCTCGCCAGCGAGGCACTTAACAACACCGTTCTGCTCCCCAGAGCCGATGGTGGTCGCTCTCCTGAGCGACCCCATCGGCTCAGTAGAAGGGAACGCTGCCTATACAGGCAGCGTTTCCCTTCTAATGGCAAGAGCATCGGAAGTGAAAGTATTTCACTTCCGATGCTCTAGGGGGAGCCAATCGATGCCGGCACAACAGATCTATGTGATCTGTGTGCAGGCATGTATGGTAAGTGCTCTGATGAGCACTTATCATACTGTCAAAGGCAATATTAGCAAATATTGCCTTTGACAAGTATTGATCTGCCTCCCTCACCTTACTAGTTATAGTAAGGGAGAGAGACAGATCAGATAAAGTAAAAAAATAAAATAAAATAATAAAACAAATATTTAATAAAATTTTAAACACCAAGGGCTTTTATAAAAGCCATTTAACCCCTTCCCTGCCATTGATCGCTGTGTACGCAGTGATCATACACAGCAGCACATTTTTTGCTGTCTGTGCATTTTTTAGGGGTTAATTTTTTTTACTGTAATTCATTACAGTATAAAAAAAAGCTCTTTTAAGAGAGATTAACCCCTTTCTTGCTGTAGATCACTGCCTAAGCAGAGATCTGACGCAAATGCAGCAATCTTGCTGCAGAAGCATTTTTAATTTTTTTAAAACTTTTTTATTACACCCGTCACGTGTTAATTATACCCGCTAGGGGACTACGTTTAACGTAATTTTTTTTTTAAATAAGAGCTATTAACCCCTTCCTTGCCGTATATCACTTCCTAAGCAGCACATATGGTCACTGCCTAAGCAGTGCATATGGTCACTGCCTAAGCAGCGCATATGGAGCAATCTAGTCGCAGAAGGATTTTTTTTTTGCTATCAGCATTTTTTTTGTCAGACTCGCTAGGGGTTAATTATACCCACTAGGGGATTACGTGTATTCCTTTTGAAGCTGTCTGAACACGTGTATAGCGATCAGTAACAGCCGATCAGTGGCAAAGGTGGTTTGGTGATTTCTCAGATGAGCATCACCATTCGTCTGGTTCGATCAATATTGGTAAATATTGTTCTGACCCATATGGATCTGCCTCCCTCTCCTCACTTGAGTTTTAGTGAGGGAAAGAGACAGATCTGTATAACATAATTTTTTAAATGTAATAAATTAAATAAAATGTTAAAAAAATTGTGAGTCCCAAGGGCTTTTATAAAAGCCATACCCTTTGTATAGTGTAGTGTATCAACCCCTTCCCTGCCACTGATCACTGCACAGCAGAAATTTTTTTCTTGTCTGTGCATTTTTAGGGGTTAATTTTTTTGTACAGTACTACAAAGGCTGTTATAAGAGCTATTAACCCCTTCCTTGCTCTACATGTTCAAATTCCAAGTTTGAAAATCAAAAAGCGCACCTCTCAAATGTAGCCTTTCAACACCCAACAAAGCTGACAAAGCTATGCATGGGTGGTATCCCTGTGCTCGGGAGATGTTGCTGAACATATATTGTGGTATTGTTTGTCAGTGACACATACCGAAATATGTGAATTTGTGTCTAAAGTACAATGTATGTGGGAAAAAATACACAATAAAATGACTACCACAAACTTTGACAAAGGCTGGTGGTAGAATTGGTGCATGGAAAGTGTTAAAATAACACCATTTAAAATAGCCTAGGGTGTCTACTTTTACAAAATATATACTTTTTGGGGTAAAATACACTGTCCTACTTTAAAAAAAAGTCCCAAATGAAAGATGGGCTCAGGCTGGCTACACGTCAATATTCCAAGTTGAAAATGCGCACCTTCACAATGTGGCCCTTTTAGCCCCCAAACAACCCAACAAACCTATGCATGGGTGGTATCCCTGTACTCAAGAGATGTTGCTGAACACTTATTGGGGTGTTATTTGGCAGTGACACATACCAAAATCTGTAAATTCATGTCTGAAGTACAAGGTTTGTGAAAAAAAAACACAAAAAAATTACTACCACAAACTTTGACAAAGGCTGGTGGTAGAATTAGTGCATGGAAAGTGTAAAAATACCACCATTTGAGATAGCCTAGGGTGTCTACTTTAAAAAAATATATGGGTTGATGTGGTAAAATACACTGGCTGGTTTCAAATATGTCCCAAATGGGACATGGGTGCAGGCTGTCTGCATGTCAAAATTTCAAATTGGAAAACCAAAAACTTCACCTCCCAAATTTGGCCTTTTACCCCCCAAACAATCCAACAAACCTATGCATGGGGGGTATCCCTGTACTCAAGAGATGTTGCTGAACACTTATTGGGGTGTTATTTGGCAGTGACACATACCAACATCTGTAAATTCATGTCTGAAGTACAAGGTTTGTGAAAAAAAAACACAAAAAAATTACTACCACAAACTTTGACAAAGGCTGGTGGTAGAATTAGTGCATGGAAAGTGTTAAAATACCACCATTTGAGATAGCCTAGGGTGTCTACTTTTAAAAAATATATGGGTTGATGGGGTAAAATACACTGGCTGGTTTCAAATATGTCCCAAATGGGACATGGGTGCAGGCTGTCTGCATGTAAAAATTTCAAGTTGGAAAACAAAAAACTGCACCTCACAAATTTGGCATTTTAGCCCCCAAACAACCCAACAAACCTATGCATGGGTGGTATCCCTGTACTCAGGAGAAATAGTAGAATCTATTTAGCATGTTTTTTCGTTCGCTATTGTCGATGAGGAGAAGTTGTTTCAAATAAAAACAAAGACATTTGTGTATTTTTTTTTTTTTTACCATATTTTTTTTTTTTTTTTTAATAATATGATAAGATATGATCAAAAATATGGCATCCATAGAAAGCCCTTTTTGTCCCGATAAAAACAATATATAATATGTGTGGGTACGGCAAATGATGAAGAAGAAAATAACTGCTAAACACAAACAGCACAGAAATGTTAAAATAGCCATTGTCCAGAAAGGACAAAAATGTTTCAAAGGCTCTGTCCTTAAGGGGTTAAAGGGAAACATGTTTGTTTTTGTTGTGTCTAGGCTTTTTCATGATATCACAGTAGTTCAGTTGAATCTGAACCCGCAACATACATGTCAAAATCCAGAGGCCCCTCACATACACATGATATTGCTTCAATTCTCTCCATTCACAGGATGAATACTGCTTAGGCGACAGGGCCCCTATAATTCAGTCCGGCATCAGTACATAGCAACCACTTGTTAACCAAATGTTTCTGGCAGCAGATCATCGCTCTCTGTGACCACACGAGATGCCAGCTCTCCGCAGTGCACGGCACTACTGGCACACCTAGCTTGCGGGGCAGGGTAAATACACATTGATACCGAGTATCTACGATCAGATTATACAACGCAGAGGTTTGGTTCAGCTGCAGATCTCTCGCTGGCTGGCACCAGATCATTTAGGGCTAGACTCAGTATGTGTTCACATATTAAATATACAGAATATATATATATTAAAGCAGCAGTAATAAAAAGAAAGTCAGCAGAAAACCATCCGTGGAAAATAATCAGCAGATTGTAGGTCTGATCCTGCAAACCGTATGATAATCACTGAGCACTGAGCATGTTCCTGAGAGGGGGGATAATGCCAGCGCCGTTAGCTTTTTAGTATCGTGGATACAATGTGACTCACTCCTGTATTAAAATTACCAAGAGAGGAAGTTATTGAGAACCTCAGAGTATGTATGTATATATATATATATATATATATTGGAAAACAAGTAACTATTTTGCTACTTGTCACCTAAGCAGCTGTACCTTCAATCACTTTCTGGGTTTCTACCGTTTTCTTGCTATTAACCTCGGCTCCACCCACTTTTTGTGTGGAAAAAGATTCCAAGCATACAGCTGTACATACGGATCATGCCAGGTCAGCCATGTTTGAGGATCCCATAATTCACATGCTGTACTAAATAATGTACTGTTTATTTGTGTTTGGAGGGAAATCAATTATTTAATCATGGCAGTTTGTATGAATGCACACACTGCAAGTATAGTTATCATTCACCTGGTATTATTATATGTCTGCTCTGTACAGACTGCTGTGTAATATATGTATGCACACATTGTAAGTATAGTTATCATTCACCTGGTATTATTATATATCTGCTCTGTACAGGCTCCTGTGTAATAAATGTATGCACACACTGCAAGTATAGTTATCATTCACCTGGTATTATTATATGTCTGCTCTGTACAGACTCCTGTGTAATATATGTATGCACACACTGCAAGTATAGTTATCATTCACCTGGTATTATTATATATCTGCTCTGTACAGACTCCTGTGTAATATATGTATGCACACACTGCAAGTATAGTTATCATTCACCTGGTAATATTATATGTCTGCTCTGTACAGACTCCTGTGTAATATATGTATGCACACACTGCAAGTATAGTTATCATTCACCTGGTATTATTATATGTCTGCTCTGTACAGGCTCCTGTGTAATAAATGTATGCACACATTGCAAGTATAGTTATCATTCACCTGGTATTATTATATGTCTGCTCTGTACAGGTTCCTGTGTAATATATGTATGCACACATTGCAAGTATAGTTATCATTCACCTGGTATTATTATATGTCTGCTCTGTACAGGCTCCTGTGTAATATATGTATGCACACATAGCAAGTATAGTTATCATTCACCTGATATTATTATATGTCTGCTCTGTACAGGCTCCTGTGTAATATATGTGTGCACACACTGCAAGTATAGTTATCATTCACCTGGTATTATTATATGTCTGCTCTGTACAGACTCCCGTGTAATATATGTATGCACACACTGCAAGTATAGTTATCATTCCCCTGGTATTATTATATGTCTGCTCTGTACAGACTCCTGTGTAATATATGTATGCACACATTACAAGTATAGTTATCATTCACCTGGTATTATTATATGTCTGCTCTGTACATGCTCCTGTGTAATAAATGTATGCACACATTGCAAGTATAGTTATCATTCACCTGGTATTATTATATGTCTGCTCTGTACAGACTCCCGTGTAATATATGTATGCACACACTACAAGTATAGTTATCATTCCCCTGGTATTATTATATGTCTGCTCTGTACAGACCCCTGTGTAATATATGTATGCACACATTGCAAGTATAGTTATCATTCACCTGGTATTATTATATTTCTGCTCTGTACAGGCTCCTGTGTAGTATATGTATGCACACATTACAAGTATAGTTACCATTCACCTGGTAATATTATATGTCTGCTCTGTACAGACTCCTGTGTAATATATGTATGCACACATTACAAGTATAGTTATAATTCACCTGATATTATTATATGTCTGCTCTGTACAGACTCCTGTGTAATATATGTATGTACACATTGCAAGCATAGTTATCATTCACCTGGTATTATTATATGTCTGCTCTGTACAGGCTCCTATGTAATATATGTATGCACACATTGCAAGTATAGTTATCATTCACCTGGTATTATTATATCTGTGCTCTGTACAGACTCGTGTGTAATATATGTATGCACACTTTGCAAGTATAGTTATCATTCACCTGGTATTATTATTATATATCTGCTGTGTACAGGCTCCTCTGTATTATATGTATGCACACATTGCAAGTATAGTTATCATTCACCTGGTATTATTATATGTCTGCTCTGTACAGACTCCTGTGTAATATATGTATGCACACACTACAAGTATAGTTATCATTCACCTGGTATTATTATATGTATGCTCTGTACAGGCTCCTGTGTAATATATGTATGCACACATTACAAGTATAGTTATAATTCACCTGATATTATTATATGTCTGCTCTGTACAGACTCCTGTGTAATATATGTATGTACACATTGCAAGCATAGTTATCATTCACCTGGTATTATTATATGTCTGCTCTGTACAGACTCCTGTGTAATATATGAATGCACACATTGCACTTATAGTTATCATTCAGCTGGTATTATTATATGTCTGCTCTGTACAGACTCCTGTGTAATATGTGTATGCACACATTGCAAGTATAGTTATCATTCACCTGGTATTATTATATGTCTGCTCTGTACAGACTCCTGTGTAATATATGTATGCACACATTGCAAGTATAGTTATCATTCACCTGGTATTATTATATGTCTGCTCTGTACAGACTCCTGTGTAATATATGTATGCACACATTGCAAGTATAGTTATCATTCAGCTGGTATTATTATATGTCTGCTCTGTACAGACTCCTGGTAATATGTGTAGGAACTTCCCTCACCAGCCCTCTGCTCGGCTGCATTGATGGATCCGGGGAGGGGGTGGAGCTAACCGGGTGCGAGGTAAGGACCGCCCCCATGCTGAGAAGCAGTGCGCAGCATGAGCTCCATGCGTTAAACATACACACAGAGCGTTGGGGGAGGAGGGAGAGAAAGAACTGAAAGGGGGTGGAGCGGGGAGAAAGAACTGAAAGGGGGTGGAGCGGGGAGAAAGAACTGAAAGGGGGTGGAGGGGGGAGAAAGAACTGAAAGGGGTGGAGGGGGGAGAAAGAACTGAAAGGGGTGGAGGGGGGAGAAAGAACTGAAAGGGGTGGAGGGGGGAGAAAGAATAATAGGGAGGAGGAGGGATGAAAGAACTGACATGGGGGGACAAACAGAACAGGTATGATCAGGGGGGGGGAGAGAACAGGTATGGGGGAGGAGAGAATTAGCAACAGATAGGGGTGGAAGATAATCGATATGGAGGGAGGAGGAGGAGAGATAACAGATATGGCGTGTGGGGAGAGACATACATAGGATTGGAGAGGATAGAGAAACATGGAAGGGAGAGAGACAGACATTGTAAGGGAGAGGAAAGTTCTACATGGGAAGGGAGAGAGACATACATGGCAAGGCAGAGGAAAGAGACAGACATGAGGCCGGCCCTGCATTTACATGTATCTTTCAATGTTACATATACATTTATCTTTCAGTGTTACACATACATATAACTTTCAGTGTTACACATACATATAACTTTGAAAGATAAATGTATATGTAACATCATCTATATGTTTCTCCACACCCTGGTAAAGCACATATTTGCAAGGTGAGTCACCGCTCCACACCCAGCAGGTTCATATATAATACAGATTGCTGTGTTATAATGAGCCGTCAGAGAGAGATTACACAGGTACACTGACAACCTCCTCGTACCTCTCTAGGGCAAACACATTTGCTTCCTCACAGGAATCGAGGGTTAAAAAAACAGTGTTCCCTTCCATTAAGTAAACCTGACCTCCATCTTTACACAAACATAGAGGTTTACGCTCGGCTCTGCCTCAGAGCTGAGTCAGAGTGGGTGCTGAGCTTTGGGAAAGCATGGCTGCTGCTGGTCAGAGGATAAAGCTCAAGTGAACAGAACTGTCTAGATATCCTTTATAAACCCCACTGCTTGCAGACAGGCCTGGCAGGGGAATCATTCAAATAACTCTCCAGTGTTTAAACAAACATATCTCAAGGGTTTAATGAGAAAAAAAATATATACATAATTACAGAACACTCTGATGGACTCTTATGCTTTGTAAGAGTCTTGAGACATTCCCCAGGGCGAATAAAATACTGTCCCCCCTGCTATAGAACGTAGAGTTTATTTTCTGGTTCCACTCAATTCATAAGAGAGAATTGATTAGGGAAATCAGCGTTTGAAGTATAGCTTTCCACGTTTTTTGACCTTGAGTAGTCAACTCCCTTGTCAATTCCCTGCAGTTTTCTCTTTTCTTTCCATGAACAAAGCCTTTGATTGGATCTGTAAGGGCTTTTTTTTTTTTTTTTTTTTTTTTAGTTTTGCCTTAAAAAGACTCTGGGAAAAAACGCAAAACATTGTGAAACCGCAATACTAGTAAAACTTCCCGAAACATCCCGATGATTTTCCCATTGTAATGACTTAAGAATGCACAGTCCAATTTGGAAGAAAGGATTCCTTGATCCCTGTAGCAACTCAGACTGGGACTTTTCCCAAACCCCTGCTGCAAAATCAAGGTCTCAGGAATTATGGTGCTCATTTTATAGCCCCAGTAAGTAACTACAGTGACCATACTGCGGGTTTATTCAGAGCTTATGATAAATGCATACACCAGGGCAGTAGACTAGTTTAATTTTAGCCAATGCAGCCTTGAAGTAGGATTTTTGATATGTTTGTGTCCCTAAAAGAGCAATGTGCTCATACATTTTCTGGAATGAGGGTGTTCTTCTCCAGTCCTACAGAAAGTCCACTGTGTGACCACGCTTGGTACCACACCAGTGCTACGCGTTACTCTATCTAGGTGCTGTCTCCTTTCCGTAGGGTTGATGCAAGTGTCTGCATCATTTAAAAGGCAAACGAGCAGTTCATTTCATTTCTCTTGGTTTTTAGACTTCCTTAAATTCTGTTTACAGTTAAGAGTGTAAGAGCAAAGTCATCCTGTCTCACCACTTAGAGTAATATACTGGCATAGATTTCATTATTACTTTTTTTTTAGAATTGTGTTTTTTCCCCTCTTACAATTTGTTTTTGCTGCTTTGGACGTGGGTTACTTACTGGGCAGATAGGCATCTGTAATACGAAGATATTATTCTTTTTTATACCAGTAGAATCATTTCACGTGAGAATCATGACGTGAGCATGTATAGCTTGGAGGAAAGACGTAACAGGGGGGATATGATAGAAACATTTAAATACATAAAGGGAATCAATACAGTAAAGGAAGAGAGTATATTTAAAGGAAGAAAAACTACCACAACTAGAGGACATAGTCTTAAATTAGAGGGGCAACGATTTAAAAGTAATATCAGGAAGTATTACTTTACTGAGAGGATAGTGGATGTATGGAATAGTCTTCCAGTAGAAGTGGTAGAGGTTAATACAGTGAAGGAGTTTAAGCATGCATGGGATAGGTATAAGGCTATCCTAGATATAAGATAAGGCCAGGGACTAATGAAAGTATTACTTTACTGAGAGGGTAGTGGATGTATGGAATAGCCTTCCAGCAGAAGTGTTAGAGGAAAACACAGTCAAGGATTTTAAGCATGCGTGGGATAGGTATAAGGCTATCCTAGATATAAGATAAGGCCAGGGACTAATGAAAGTATTACTTTAGTGGATGTATGGAATAGTCTTCCAGTAGAAGTGGTAGAGGTTAATACAGTGAAGGAGTTTAAGCATGCGTGGGATAGGTATAAGGCTATCCTAGATATAAGATAAGGCCAGGGACTAATGAAAGTATTACTTTACTGAGAGGGTAGTGGATGTATGGAATAGCCTTCCAGCAGAAGTGTTAGAGGAAAACACAGTCAAGGATTTTAAGCATGCGTGGGATAGGTATAAGGCTATCCTAGATATAAGATAAGGCCAGGGACTAATGAAAGTATTACTTTAGTGGATGTATGGAATAGTCTTCCAGTAGAAGTGGTAGAGGTTAATACAGTGAAGGAGTTTAAGCATGCATGGGATAGGTATAAGGCTATCCTAGATATAAGATTAGACCAGGGACTAATGGAAGTATTACATTACTGAGAGGGTAGTGGATGTATGGAATAGTCTTCCAGCAGAAGTGGTAGAGGTTAATACAGTGAAGGAGTTTAAGCATGCATGGGATAGGTATAAGGCTATCCTAGATATTAGATAAGGCCAGGGATTAATGAAAGTATTACATTACTGAGAGGGTAGTGGATACATGGAATAGTCTTCCAGTAGAAGTGGTAGAGGTTAATACAGTGAAGGAGTTTAAGCATGCATGGGATAGGTATAAGGCTATCCTAGATATAAGATTAGACCAGGGACTAATGGAAGTATTACTTTACTGAGAGGGTAGTGGATGCATGGAATAGTCTTCCAGTAGAAGTGGTAGATGTTAATACAGTGAAGGAGTTTAAGCATGCATGGGATAGGTATAAGGCTATCCTAGATATAAGATAAGGCCAGGGACTAATGAAAGTATTACATTACTGAGAGGGTAGTGGATGTATGGAATAGTCTTCCAGCAGAAGTGGTAGAGGTTAATACAGTGAAGGAGTTTAAGCATGCATGGGATAGGTATAAGGCTATCCTAGATATAAGATTAGACCAGGGACTAATGGAAGTATTACTTTACTAAGAGGGTAGTGGATGTATGGAATAGCCTTCCAGTAGAAGTGGTAGAGGTTAATACAGTGAAGGAGTTTAAGCATGCGTGGGATAGGTATAAGGCTATCCTAGATATAAGATAAGGTCAGGGAGTAATGAAAGTATTACCTTACTGAGAGGGTAGTGGATGCATGGAATAGTCTTCCAGTAGAAGTGGTAGAGGTTAATACAGTGAAGGAGTTTAAGCATGCGTGGGATAGGTATAAGGCTATCCTAGAGATAAGGCCAGGGACTAATGAAAGTATTATTTTACTGAGAGGGTAGTGGATGCATTGAATAATCTTCCAGTAGAAGTTGTAGAGGTTAATACAGTGAAGGAGTTTAAGCATGCATGGGATAGGCATAAGGCTATCCTAGATATAAGATAAGGCCAGGGACTAATGAAAGTAATACATTACTGAGAGGGTAGTGAATGTATGGAATAGTCTTCCAGTAGAAGTGGTAGAGGTTAATACAGTGAAGGAGTTTAAGCATGCGTGGGATAGGTATAAGTCTATCCTAGATATAAGATAAGGCCAGGGACTAATGAAAGTATTACTTTACTGAGAGGGTAGTGGATGCATGGAATATTCTTCCAGTAGAAGTGGTAGAGGTTAATACAGTGAAGGAGTTTAAGCATGCATGGGATAGGTATAAGGCTATCCTAGATATAAGATAAGGCCAGGGACTAATGAAAGTATTACTTTACTAAGAGGGTAGTGGATGCATGGAATAGTCTTCCAGTAGAAGTGGTAGAGGTTAATACAGTGAAGGAGTTTAAGCATGCGTGGGATAGGTATAAGTCTATCCTAGATATAAGATAAGGCCAGGGACTAATGAAAGTATTACTTTACTGAGAGGGTAGTGGATGCATGGAATATTCTTCCAGTAGAAGTGGTAGAGGTTAATACAGTGAAGGAGTTTAAGCATGCATGGGATAGGTATAAGGCTATCCTAGATATAAGATAAGGCCAGGGACTAATGAAAGTATTACTTTACTGAGAGGGTAGTGGATTCATGGAATAGTCTTCCAGTAGAAGTGGTAAGGTTAATACAGTGAAGGAGTTTAAGCATGCATGGGATAGGTATAAGGCTATCCTAGATATAAGATAAGGCCAGGGACTAATGAAAGTATTACTTTACTGAGAGGGTAGTGGATGCATGGAATAGTCTTCCAGTAGAAGTGGTAGAGGTTAATACAGTGAAGGAGTTTAAGCATGCATGGGATAGGTATAAGGCTATCCTAGATATAAGATAAGGCCAGGTACTAAAGAAAGTATTTATCACATTGGGCAGACTAGATGGACTGAATGGTTCTTATCTGCCGGTGACACATTCTGTGTTTCATATTTTATTTACGCCTCTCCATTTTTATTTGTTTCTTGGGATCTCAAGTCTTTAAACAGACCGGATTCCACTGTTCTACTGGCGTATTCCCCTGTTCTACTGGCGTATTCCCCTGTTCTACTGGCGTATTCCCCTGTTCTACTGGCATATTCCCCTGTTCTACTGGCGTATTCCCCTGTTCTACTGGCGTATTCCCCTGTTCTACTGGCGTATTCCCCTGTTCTACTGGCGTATTCCCCTGTTCTACTGACGCATTCCCCTGTTCTACTGACAAACTCCTCTTTTCTAACTCTCTCCATCATATCTTGTTTAGAAGATATTGCTGAATAAGCAGGGGAGGAAACAGACAGTAGGAGACTGAATCCAGTGCCTGCTTGTAGGTGTGGCCCGTGAAGATGCTTTTCTATTGGTTTGTCAGCTGTATTAGTAAGCGTTTTCCTATCAGTTTGATGCAGTCCAGCACTGACCATTAGCAGAGATTTCAGGATGTGAAAGTTCTTGGTTTCCCTAGTGTTTATCGTCCTCCGGTCCTCTCATATCCACCTGTGTTGCATTGTTCTTTTTAGTTGTTTTTTGTCTGGTGAATGTGGTGCCAGTCGCTCCCTATATTTTATATATAGATCTTTCATTAAATATAAAAGCTATTAAGCCTTAATTGACCACCATTTAAGGAGCAGATCTGACTGCCTGTGGATTTCTATCACTAATATATATTTCACTCTTATACCAACTGAATATCTTTACTATTTATCTATGTGCAAATACTTACCTGGGCAGGCTGGATCCTAAACATCCATTGCTAACTGCAGCTTATAGATTTAACCAATTCAAGACTAGTGTTGAGCGAACCCGAACCGCACTGTTCGGGTTCGTACCGAACATTACGGTGTTCGTGCCCCGAACCCGAACATTTCACTGTATGTTCTGGTTGGAGTTTGAGGTTCGGCTATAAACTGAAAGTCTATAAACCGAAAGTCATTCGGTTTATAGACTTTCGGCTTATAGAATAGCAATAGCATTACATGTATTCTATAAAACAAAAGTCTATAAACCGAATGTCTTTCGGTTTATAGGCTGTCGGTTTATAGAATACATGTAATGCTATTGCTATTCTATAAACCGAAATAGAGTCCCCATTCATAAGAATAGGTCAATTGACCTATTCTTATGAATGGGGACTCTATTTCGGTTTATAGAATAGCAATAGCATTACATGTATTACATCTGATAGTCAAATAGAACAGTCCAATACTGTGCTTACAGCGCACTTTGAAAAGTTCTGGCTACCTCCTCCTCCTCCAGCGCCGCTTCCACCTACACCGCCATGGTCACCGCCTCCTCATCCTATGGGTCACTTAGTATAAACTGAAAGAGAATACCCTGCACTCCAACCCTCTCTCAAATGGATAATTCTGTTGATCGTCCTGGCAGCCATGCTTTAGATTTAGATTTATGTTCTTCCAAAGCTAAAATCAAAGATTCCATCTAGTGCTATTTTATGGCTCAGTTGTATTTGTAATTTGTATGTATTTTATGTTATTTTAACTTATTTCCCTATCCACATTTGCTTGCAGGGCACTTGTCCTACTCTTACCCACATTTTACTTCCTTTTGCAGCCCTCTAGCCCTTTCCAGGACTTTTTTAAAGGCATTTTAGTGGCCAAAAGTCCGGGTCTCCATTGACTTCAATGGGGTTCGGGGTCAGTTCGAGCCCGAACCCGGACTTTTTTCCGAAGTTCGGCCGAACCCGCCGAACCCGAACATCCAGGTGTCCGCTCAACTCTATTCAAGACTCAATCACGGCAAAATAGTTTCTGACGGCCCAAGTACTTATTTGGTATTGCATTGTATCCATCACGTGTGTGCTGCTATAATAGATACTTCCACATAATGTATTTCATTATACAATGTTGCACAGGGGGCAGATAAGGACCTCTGAACCCCTTCAGTAATCGGTCTTTCTACAATATTAACCCAGAATATACACTGATATTGACTATAATCTTTACTTTTCCCGGGGCCAAATTGTACCTTTACTGATCTTGCCCCCCTATGTTACCCTTCGGAATGTCCATCCTAAACATTTATAATTAGGGGTTTGCAAGATTTATTTTATTTCACTTTATTCACTTTACCTTGTTTGTTATTTGTGTACGATTTTAACTTGTTGCCAATAAGTTATGTCTTAATTGGAAACGATTCCACAAATGTTTATCAGATCTTCTAGTTAGTATCAGGGTTACCCCCCTTGTGGATATCACTATATAGTATGTCAGCTATTTTTTTAGATCCTTTTTACATATTTTGACAAACTGAAATTTAGGGATTTTTTTTTGTCAATACTTACCGTTTAAAATTCAATTTTGTCCAATGTATAATATATAGTTTGTTGTATGGCATAGTGATACCCCTTTATTCATGGTATATAGGAGCTTTTCTCACAGCAGCACTCATTCCACACAGCCGTTTTACACAATCTTTTAAATGGTTTTACTTTTTTCTGTGTTCTGGTATCTGCAAAATATATAAAAAATGTTTTATCACAAACGACTGAGCTGTAATATCAGCTCACAGTGGTATTATCAATAAATTGTTAGATACACCTAAAGGATTCTGTATCTTAAAAAGAAACATATATATTTATTTTCTCTAAAACAAGTTAGGTTTGAAGCCGTTTTCTAGCCTTTTGATCGAGTTTTGTAACGTTGGGTTGCCCCCACAACTCAAGCAGTACGTTGGTCTTTTGTGTTTTTCTTAAAAATATTTATATATGGTTTAATATTATATTAATGTTCTATATTATAATAGTGCATTTCACATTAATATAAGAATTTATTAAAAATTTTTTTTATTTTTATGAATTTAATGTGGCTTTTTTTTAATTTTAAAATTTTATTTTGTTGACTTCTAAGTGAGTACATTGGCTATGTCCATCATAGCCAAAGCTACCATTTTGGCAATAAAACAAATTCCAAGATCCCTCCAGGGTTGCCACCTCGCCAATTTTTTACCGGCCACATGTCACTTTTGCAGGCTGCCGCGCCGTATGTAGCAGTCATAGGTGACCAGAAGGAAGTCAGTTACCTAATCAGCGTGTTTTTGTGGGATCCACTACGTGATTAGATCATTGATTTCCTTCTGGTCACATATGACTTCTACATACTGCAAGGCGGCCTTCAATAGTTAAATGGCCAAGCTGTCCGCCCTAATGGTCTCTGAGGAGCCCGAATTTTAGGGCTACTCCGATCACTTTGGTATTGTGCCCAACCTTGGAGCTACCTGAGTTTTTATTTTTCCTGCTCTCTATATGAATTACAACTATTACTAAACATCCATAGATTAAAGGCTCCAGTGCAATCTCATCTGTATGACATCACTATGGGGGCACGTATTAAGATGGCGCACAGGCTGACTGCACCACATACTCTCACAGGAGTCTGCGTTGTCTACGCCAAATGCATACATTTAGGTTGGGTCGGCGCTCATACGCCAGCGCAGCCGATTTATAACAAATCAGCACCCGATTTGTGTTGGGGATCCTCCACCAATCACAGTGTGACGTAGGTCTCTCGCGACACTTTCCAGTGTGACGGAGGTCTCTCGCGACACTTTCCAGTGTGACGGAGGTCTCTCGCGACACTTTCCAGTGTGACGGAGGTCTCTCGCGACACTTTCCAGTGTGACGGAGGTCTCTCGCGACACTTTCCAGTGTGACGGAGGTCTCTCGCGACACCTTCCAGTGTGACGGAGGTCTCTCGCGACACTTTCCAGTGTGACGGAGGTCTCTCGCGACACTTTCCAGTGTGACGTAGGTCTCTCGCGACACTTTCCAGTGTGACGGCGGTCTCTCGCGACACTTTCCAGTGTGACGGCGGTCTCTCGCGACACTTTCCAGTGTGACGGCGGTCTCTCGCGACACTTTCCAGTGTGACGGAGGTCTCTCGCGACACTTTCCAGTGTGACGGCGGTCTCTCGCGACACTTTCCAGTGTGACGGAGGTCTCTCGCGACACTTTCCAGTGTGACGGCGGTCTCTCGCGACACTTTCCAGTGTGACGGAGGTCTCTCGCGACACTTTCCAGTGTGACGGCGGTCTCTCGCGACACTTTCCAGTGTGACGGAGGTCTCTCGCGACACTTTCCAGTGTGACGGAGGTCTCTCGCGACACTTTCCAGTGTGACGGAGGTCTCTCGCGACACTTTCCAGTGTGACGGAGGTCTCTCGCGACACTTTTCAGTGTGACGTAGGTCTCTCGCGACACTTTCCAGTGTGACGGAGGTCTCTCGCGACACTTTCCAGTGTGACGGAGGTCTCTCGCGACACTTTTCAGTGTGACGGAGGTCTCTCGCGACACTTTCCAGTGTGACGGAGGTCTCTCGCGACACTTTTCAGTGTGACGGAGGTCTCTCGCGACACTTTCCAGTGTGACGGAGGTCTCTCGCGACACTTTCCAGTGTGACGGAGGTCTCTCGCGACACTTTCCAGTGTGACGGAGGTCTCTCGCGACACTTTCCAGTGTGACGGAGGTCTCTCGCGACACTTTCCAGTGTGACGGAGGTCTCTCGCGACACTTTCCAGTGTGACGGAGGTCTCTCGCGACACTTTCCAGTGTGACGGAGGTCTCTCGCGACACTTTCCAGTGTGACGGAGGTCTCTCGCGACACTTTCCAGTGTGACGGCGGTCTCTCGCGACACTTTCCAGTGTGACGGAGGTCTCTCGCGACACTTTCCAGTGTGACGGAGGTCTCTCGCGACACTTTCCAGTGTGACGGCGGTCTCTTTCTCTCCCTCACTGGAAAGTGTTGCAAGTTATAAAAATGCACAATCGCTGTTATACATCTCAAACGGCACCTTTTTTTTTTAAACTCCCGACACTTTGTAAAGCTGGAGTTTTTATACATGTCCCCCGATGTGTCACCATATGCACATGTCCTACTTGTATATAATGAATCCATCTCTCTGCTGCGATGCGTTCCCTGTAATAGTACACTCACCTTTGCTCTTTTGTTTTTCCAGTGCGCTAGGTGGGCCCTCTGCCCTTCACATTCCCACGTTTCCAGGTGGAGGCTGCCTGATTGATTACGTTCCTCAGGTCTGTCAGCTGCTGACCAATAAGGTAAGGAATGTTCAACTTAACGCTCAAACTCTACAGCAATGGTGGCTGCAGGTATGTGAGAACTACATGTCTTATGATGCCTTGTGACTGAGCGAGCATCATGGGATATGTAGTTCCCAAAACATCTGGCAATGTGTGTGTGTGTATATACATCCTACATACTGCCGGGCTGCACTTTACATGAATGGGATTGTGTGTGTGTATATACATCCTACATACTGCCGGGCTGCACTTTACATGAATTGGATTGTGTCTGTGTGTGTGTATATACATCCTACATACTGCCGGGCTGCACTTTACATGAATTGGATTGTGTGTGTGTGTGTGTGTATATACATCCTACATACTGCCGGGCTGCACTTTACATGAATTGGATTGTGTGTGTGTGTATATACATCCTACATACAGCTGGGCTGCACTTTACATGAATTGGATTGTGTGTGTGTGTGTGTGTGTATATACATCCTACATACTGCCGGGCTGCACTTTACATGAATTGGATTGTGTCTGTGTATATACATCCTACATACTGCCGAGCTGCACATTACATGAATTGGATTGTGTGTGTGTGTGTATATACATCCTACATACTGCCGGGCTGCACATTACATGAATTGGATTGTGTGTGTGTGTATATACATCCTACATACTGCCGGGTCGCACTTTACATGAATTGGATTGTGTGTGTGTGTGTGTGTGTGTGTATATACATCCTACATACTGCCAGGCTGCACTGTACATGAATTGAATTGTGTGTGTGTGTATATACATCCTACATACTGCCAGGCTGCACTTTACATGAATTGGATTGTGCCTGTGTGTGTATATACATCCTACATACTGCCAGGCTGCACTTTACATGAATTGGATTGTGTGTATATACATCCTACATACTGCCGGGCTGCACTTTACATGAATTGGATTGTGTGTGTGTGTATATACATCCTACATACTGCCGGGCTGCACTTTACATGAATTGGATTGTGTGTGTGTATATACATCCTACATACTGCCGGGCTGCACTTTACATGAATTGGATTGTGTGTGTGTGTGTATATACATCCTACATACTGCCGGGCTACACTTTACATGAATTGGATTGTGTGTGTGTATATACATCCTACATACTGCCGGGCTGCACTTTACATGAATTGGATTGTGTCTGTGTGTATATATACATCCTACATACTGCCGGGCTGCACTTTACATGAATTGGATTGTGTGTGTGTATATACATCCTACATACTGCCGGGCTGCACTTGACATGAATTGGATTGTGTCTGTGTGTATATACATCCTACATACTGCCGGGCTGCACTTTACATGAATTGGATTGTGTGTGTGGGTATATACATCCTACATACTGCCGGGCTACACTTTACATGAATTGGATTGTGTTTGTGTGTGTGTGTGTGTGTGTATATACATCCTACATACTGCCGGGCTGCACTTTACATGAATTGGATTGTGTGTGTGTATATACATCCTACATACTGCCGGGCTGCACTTTACATGAATTGGATTGTGTGTGTGTATATACATCCTACATACTGCCAGGCTGCACTTTACATGAATTGGATTGTGTGTCTGTGTGTATATACATCCTACATACTGCCGGGCTGCACTTTACATGAATTGGATTGTGTGTGTGTATATACATCCTACATACTGCCAGGCTGCACTTTACATGAATTGGATTGTGTGTCTGTGTGTATATACATCCTACATACTGCCAGGCTGCACTTTACATGGATTGTGTGTGTGTGTATATCCATCCTACATACTGGCGGGCTGCACTTTACATGAATTGGATTGTGTGTGTGTGTATATACATCCTACATACTGCCGGGCTGCACTTTACATGAATTGGATTGTGTGTGTGTATATATACATCCTACATACTGCCGGGCTGCTCTTTACATGAATTGGATTGTGTGTGTGTGTATATACATCCTACATACTGCCGGGCTGCACTTTACATGAATTGGATTGTGTGTGTGTATATACATCCTACATACTGCCAGGCTGCACTTTACATGAATTGGATTGTGTGTGTGTGTGTGTATATACATCCTACATACTGCCGGGCTGCTCTTTACATGAATTGGATTGTGTGTGTGTGTGTATATCCATCCTACATACTGCCGGGCTGCACTTTACATGGATTGTGTGTGTGTGTATATCCATCCTACATACTGGCGGGCTGCACTTTACATGAATTGGATTGTGTGTGTGTGTATATACATCCTACATACTGCCAGGCTGCACTTTACATGAATTGGATTGTGTGTGTGTGTATATACATCCTACATACTGCCGGGCTGCACTTTACATGAATTGGATTGAGTGTGTGTGTATATACATCCTACATACTGCCGGGCTACACTTTACATGAATTGGATTGTGTGTGTGTGTATATACATCCTACATACTGCCGGGCTGTACTTTACATGAATTGGATTGTGTGTGTGTGTATATACATCCTACATACTGCCGGTCTGCGCTTTACATGAATTGGATTGTGTGTGTGTGTGTGTGTGTATATACATCCTACATACTGCCGGGCTGTACTTTACATGAATTGGATTGTGTCTGTGTGTATATATACATCCTACATACTGCCGGGCTACACTTTACATGAATTGGATTGTGTGTGTGTGTGTATATACATCCTACATACTGCCGTGCTGCACTTTACATGAATTGGATTGTGTGTGTGTGTGTGTGTATATACATCCTACATACTGCCGGGCTGCACTTTACATGAATTGGATTGTGTGTGTATATACATCCTACATACTGCCGGGCTGTACTTTACATGAATTGGATTGTGTCTGTGTGTATATATACATCCTACATACTGCCGGGCTACACTTTACATGAATTGGATTGTGTGTGTGTGTATATACATCCTACATACTGCCGGGCTGCACTTTACATGAATTGGATTGTGTGTGTGTATATACATCCTACATACTGCCAGGCTGCACTTTACATGAATTGGATTGTGTGTGTGTATATACATCCTACATACTGCCGGGCTACACTTTACATGAATTGGATTGTGTGTGTGTGTGTGTGTATATCCATCCTACATACTGCCGGGCTGCACTTTACATGAATTGGATTGTGTGTGTGTGTGTGTATATACATCCTACATATTGCCAGGCTGCACTTTACATGAATTGGATTGTGTGTGTGTATATACATCCTACATACTGCCGAGCTGCACTTTACATGAATTGGATTGTGTGTGTGTGTGTGTATATACATCCTACATACTGCCGGGCTGCACTTTACATGAATTGGATTGTGTGTGTGTATATACATCCTACATACTGCCAGGCTGCACTTTACATGAATTGGATTGTGTGTCTGTGTGTATATACATCCTACATACTGCCAGGCTGCACTTTACATGGATTGTGTGTGTGTGTATATCCATCCTACATACTGGCGGGCTGCACTTTACATGAATTGGATTGTGTGTGTGTGTATATACATCCTACATACTGCCGGGCTGCACTTTACATGAATTGGATTGTGTGTGTGTGTATATACATCCTACATACTGCCGGGCTGCTCTTTACATGAATTGGATTGTGTGTGTGTGTATATACATCCTACATACTGCCGGGCTGCACTTTACATGAATTGGATTGTGTGTGTGCATATACATCCTACATACTGCCAGGCTGCACTTTACATGAATTGGATTGTGTTTGTGTGTGTATATACATCCTACATACTGCCGGGCTGCTCTTTACATGGATTGTGTGTGTGTGTATATCCATCCTACATACTGGCGGGCTGCACTTTACATGAATTGGATTGTGTGTGTGTGTATATACATCCTACATACTGCCGGGCTGCACTTTACATGAATTGGATTGTGTGTCTGTGTGTATATACATCCTACATACTGCCAGGCTGCACTTTACATGAATTGGATTGTGTGTGTGTGTGTGTATACATCCTACATACTGCCAGGCTGCACTTTACATGGATTGTGTGTGTGTGTATATCCATCCTACATACTAGCGGGCTGCACTTTACATGAATTGGATTGTGTGTGTGTGTGTGTATATACATCCTACATACTGCCGGGCTGCACTTTACATGGATTGTGTGTGTGTGTGTATATCCATCCTACATACTGCCGGGCTACACTTTACATGAATTGGATTGTGTGTGTGTATATACATCCTACATACTGCCGGGCTGCACTTTACATGAATTGGATTGTGTGTGTGTATATACATCCTACATACTGCCGGGCTGCACTTTACATGAATTGGATTGTGTCTGTGTGTATATATACATCCTACATACTGCCGGGCTGCACTTTACATGAATTGGATTGTGTGTGTGTATATACATCCTACATACTGCCGGGCTGCACTTGACATGAATTGGATTGTGTCTGTGTGTATATACATCCTACATACTGCCGGGCTGCACTTTACATGAATTGGATTGTGTGTGTGGGTATATACATCCTACATACTGCCGGGCTACACTTTACATGAATTGGATTGTGTTTGTGTGTGTGTGTGTGTGTGTATATACATCCTACATACTGCCGGGCTGCACTTTACATGAATTGGATTGTGTGTGTGTATATACATCCTACATACTGCCGGGCTGCACTTTACATGAATTGGATTGTGTGTGTGTATATACATCCTACATACTGCCAGGCTGCACTTTACATGAATTGGATTGTGTGTCTGTGTGTATATACATCCTACATACTGCCGGGCTGCACTTTACATGAATTGGATTGTGTGTGTGTATATACATCCTACATACTGCCAGGCTGCACTTTACATGAATTGGATTGTGTGTCTGTGTGTATATACATCCTACATACTGCCAGGCTGCACTTTACATGGATTGTGTGTGTGTGTATATCCATCCTACATACTGGCGGGCTGCACTTTACATGAATTGGATTGTGTGTGTGTGTATATACATCCTACATACTGCCGGGCTGCACTTTACATGAATTGGATTGTGTGTGTGTATATATACATCCTACATACTGCCGGGCTGCTCTTTACATGAATTGGATTGTGTGTGTGTGTATATACATCCTACATACTGCCGGGCTGCACTTTACATGAATTGGATTGTGTGTGTGTATATACATCCTACATACTGCCAGGCTGCACTTTACATGAATTGGATTGTGTGTGTGTGTGTGTATATACATCCTACATACTGCCGGGCTGCTCTTTACATGAATTGGATTGTGTGTGTGTGTGTATATCCATCCTACATACTGCCGGGCTGCACTTTACATGGATTGTGTGTGTGTGTATATCCATCCTACATACTGGCGGGCTGCACTTTACATGAATTGGATTGTGTGTGTGTGTATATACATCCTACATACTGCCAGGCTGCACTTTACATGAATTGGATTGTGTGTGTGTGTATATACATCCTACATACTGCCGGGCTGCACTTTACATGAATTGGATTGAGTGTGTGTGTATATACATCCTACATACTGCCGGGCTACACTTTACATGAATTGGATTGTGTGTGTGTGTATATACATCCTACATACTGCCGGGCTGTACTTTACATGAATTGGATTGTGTGTGTGTGTATATACATCCTACATACTGCCGGTCTGCGCTTTACATGAATTGGATTGTGTGTGTGTGTGTGTGTGTATATACATCCTACATACTGCCGGGCTGTACTTTACATGAATTGGATTGTGTCTGTGTGTATATATACATCCTACATACTGCCGGGCTACACTTTACATGAATTGGATTGTGTGTGTGTGTGTATATACATCCTACATACTGCCGTGCTGCACTTTACATGAATTGGATTGTGTGTGTGTGTGTGTGTATATACATCCTACATACTGCCGGGCTGCACTTTACATGAATTGGATTGTGTGTGTATATACATCCTACATACTGCCGGGCTGTACTTTACATGAATTGGATTGTGTCTGTGTGTATATATACATCCTACATACTGCCGGGCTACACTTTACATGAATTGGATTGTGTGTGTGTGTATATACATCCTACATACTGCCGGGCTGCACTTTACATGAATTGGATTGTGTGTGTGTATATACATCCTACATACTGCCAGGCTGCACTTTACATGAATTGGATTGTGTGTGTGTATATACATCCTACATACTGCCGGGCTACACTTTACATGAATTGGATTGTGTGTGTGTGTGTGTGTATATCCATCCTACATACTGCCGGGCTGCACTTTACATGAATTGGATTGTGTGTGTGTGTGTGTATATACATCCTACATATTGCCAGGCTGCACTTTACATGAATTGGATTGTGTGTGTGTATATACATCCTACATACTGCCGAGCTGCACTTTACATGAATTGGATTGTGTGTGTGTGTGTGTGTATATACATCCTACATACTGCCGGGCTGCACTTTACATGAATTGGATTGTGTGTGTGTATATACATCCTACATACTGCCAGGCTGCACTTTACATGAATTGGATTGTGTGTCTGTGTGTATATACATCCTACATACTGCCAGGCTGCACTTTACATGGATTGTGTGTGTGTGTATATCCATCCTACATACTGGCGGGCTGCACTTTACATGAATTGGATTGTGTGTGTGTGTATATACATCCTACATACTGCCGGGCTGCACTTTACATGAATTGGATTGTGTGTGTGTGTATATACATCCTACATACTGCCGGGCTGCTCTTTACATGAATTGGATTGTGTGTGTGTGTATATACATCCTACATACTGCCGGGCTGCACTTTACATGAATTGGATTGTGTGTGTGCATATACATCCTACATACTGCCAGGCTGCACTTTACATGAATTGGATTGTGTTTGTGTGTGTATATACATCCTACATACTGCCGGGCTGCTCTTTACATGGATTGTGTGTGTGTGTATATCCATCCTACATACTGGCGGGCTGCACTTTACATGAATTGGATTGTGTGTGTGTGTATATACATCCTACATACTGCCGGGCTGCACTTTACATGAATTGGATTGTGTGTCTGTGTGTATATACATCCTACATACTGCCAGGCTGCACTTTACATGAATTGGATTGTGTGTGTGTGTGTGTATACATCCTACATACTGCCAGGCTGCACTTTACATGGATTGTGTGTGTGTGTATATCCATCCTACATACTAGCGGGCTGCACTTTACATGAATTGGATTGTGTGTGTGTGTGTGTATATACATCCTACATACTGCCGGGCTGCACTTTACATGGATTGTGTGTGTGTGTGTATATCCATCCTACATACTGCCGGGCTGCACTTTACATGAATTGGATTGTGTCTGTGTGTATATACATCCTACATACTGCCGGGCTGCACTTTACATGAATTGGATTGTGTGTGTGTGTATATACATCCTACATACTGCCGGGCTGCACTTTACATGAATTGGATTGTGTGTGTGCATATACATCCTACATACTGCCAGGCTGCACTTTACATGAATTGGATTGTGTTTGTGTGTGTATATACATCCTACATACTACCGGGCTGCTCTTTACATGGATTGTGTGTGTGTGTATATCCATCCTACATACTAGCGGGCTGCACTTTACATGAATTGGATTGTGTGTGTGTGTGTGTATATACATCCTACATACTGCCGGGCTGCACTTTACATGGATTGTGTGTGTGTGTGTATATCCATCCTACATACTGCCGGGCTGCACTTTACATGAATTGGATTGTGTCTGTGTGTATATACATCCTACATACTGCCGGGCTGCACTTTACATGAATTGGATTGTGTGTGTGTGTGTATATACATCCTACATACTGCCGGGCTGCACTTTACATGAATTGGATTGTGTCTGTGTGTATATACATCCTACATACTGCCGGGCTGCACTTTACATGAATTGGATTGTGTGTGTGTGTATATACATCCTACATACTGCCGGGCTGCACTTTACATGAATTGGATTGTGTGTGTGTGTATATACATCCTACATACTGCCAGGCTGCACTTTACATGAATTGGATTGTGTGTGTGTATATACATCCTACATACTGCCGGGCTGCACTTTACATGAATTGGATTGTGTATGTGTGTGTATATCCATCCTACATACTGGCGGGCTGCACTTTACATGAATTGGATTGTGTGTGTGTGTATATACATCCTACATACTGCCGGGCTGCACTTTACATGAATTGGATTGTGTGTGTGTGTATATACATCCTACATACTGCCGGGCTGCACTTTACATGAATTGGATTGTGTGTGTGTGTGTGTGTGTGTGTATATACATCCTACATACTGCCGGGCTGCATTTTACATGAATTGGATTGTGTGTGTGTGTATATACATCCTACATACTGCCGGGCTGCTCTTTACATGAATTGGATTGTGTGTGTGTGTATATCCATCCTACATACTGCCGGGCTGCACTTTACATGGATTGTGTGTGTGTGTGTGTATATCCATCCTACATACTGCCGGGCTGCACTTTACATGAATTGGATTGTGTCTGTGTGTATATACATCCTACATACTGCCGGGCTGCACTTTACATGAATTGGATTGTGTGTGTTTGTATATACATCCTACATACTGCCGGGCTGCTCTTTACATGAATTGGATTGTGTGTGTGTGTATATACATCCTACATACTGCCGGGCTGCACTTTACATGGATTGTGTGTGTGTGTATATCCATCCTACATACTGCCGGGCTGCACTTTACATGAATTGGATTGTGTCTGTGTGTATATACATCCTACATACTGCCGGGCTGCACTTTACATGAATTGGATTGTGTCTGTGTGTATATACATCCTACATACTGCCGGGCTGCACTTTACATGAATTGGATTGTGTGTGTGTGTGTATATACATCCTACATTCTGCCGGGCTGCACTTTACATGAATTGGATTGTGTCTGTGTGTATATACATCCTGCATACTGCCGGGCTGCACTTTACATGAATTGGATTGTGTGTGTGTGTATATACATCCTACATACTGCCGGGCTGCACTTTACATGAATTGGATTGTGTGTGTGTGTATATACATCCTACATACTGCCAGGCTGCACTTTACATGAATTGGATTGTGTGTGTGTATATACATCCTACATACTGCCGGGCTGCACTTTACATGAATTGGATTGTGTATGTGTGTGTATATACATCCTACATACTGCCAGGCTGCACTTTACATGAATTGGATTGTGTGTGTGTGTGTATATACATCCTACATACTGCCGGGCTGCACTTTACATGAATTGGATTGTGTGTGTGTGTATATACATCCTACATACTGCCGGGCTGCACTTTGCATGAATTGGATTGTGTGTGTGTGTGTGTATATCCATCCTACATACTGCCGGGCTGCATTTTACATGAATTGGATTGTGTGTGTGTGTATATCCATCCTACATACTGCCGGGCTGCACTTTACATGGATTGTGTGTGTGTGTATATCCATCCTACATACTGCCGGGCTGCACTTTACATGAATTGGATTGTGTCTGTGTGTATATACATCCTACATACTGCCGGGCTGCACTTTACATGAATTGGATTGTGTGTGTGTGTGTATAAACATCCTACATACTGCCGGGCTGCACTTTGCATGAATTGGATTGTGTGTGTGTGTGTATAAACATCCTACATACTGCCGGGCTGCACTTTACATGAATTGGATTGTGTGTGTGTATATACATCCTACATACTGCCGGGCTGCACTTTACATGGATTGTGTGTGTGTGTGTGTGTGTGTGTGTGTGTATATACATCCTACATAATGCTGGGCTGCACTTTACATGAATTGGATTGTGTGTGTGTGTATATACATCCTACATACTGCCGGGCTGCACTTTACATGAATTGGATTGTGTGTGTGTGTGTATATACATCCTACATACTGCCGGGCTGCACTTTACATGAATTGGATTGTGTGTGTGTATATACATCCTACATACTGCCGGGCTGCACTTTACATGAATTGGATTGTGTGTGTTTGTATATACATCCTACATACTGCCGGGCTGCTCTTTACATGAATTGGATTGTGTGTGTGTGTATATACATCCTACATACTGCCGGGCTGCACTTTACATGGATTGTGTGTGTGTGTGTATATCCATCCTACATACTGCCGGGCTGCACTTTACATGAATTGGATTGTGTGTGTGTGTGTGTATATACATCCTACATACTGCCGGGCTGCACTTTACATGAATTGGATTGTGTCTGTGTGTATATACATCCTACATACTGCCGGGCTGCACTTTACATGAATTGGATTGTGTGTGTGTGTGTATATACATCCTACATACTGCCGGGCTGCACTTTACATGAATTGGATTGTGTCTGTGTGTATATACATCCTGCATACTGCCGGGCTGCACTTTACATGAATTGGATTGTGTGTGTGTGTATATACATCCTACATTCTGCCGGGCTGCACTTTACATGAATTGGATTGTGTGTGTGTGTATATACATCCTACATACTGCCAGGCTGCACTTTACATGAATTGGATTGTGTGTGTGTATATACATCCTACATACTGCCGTGCTGCACTTTACATGAATTGGATTGTGTATGTGTGTGTATATACATCCTACATACTGCCAGGCTGCACTTTACATGAATTGGATTGTGTGTGTGTGTGTATATACATCCTACATACTGCCGGGCTGCACTTTACATGAATTGGATTGTGTGTGTGTGTGTATATACATCCTACATACTGCCGGGCTGCACTTTGCATGAATTGGATTGTGTGTGTGTGTGTGTGTGTGTATATCCATCCTACATACTGCCGGGCTGCACTTTACATGAATTGGATTGTGTGTGTGTGTGTATATACATCCTACATACTGCCGGGCTGCACTTTGCATGAATTGGATTGTGTGTGTGTGTGTGTGTGTGTGTATATCCATCCTACATACTGCCGGGCTGCATTTTACATGAATTGGATTGTGTGTGTGTGTATATCCATCCTACATACTGCCGGGCTGCACTTTACATGGATTGTGTGTGTGTGTATATCCATCCTACATACTGCCGGGCTGCACTTTACATGAATTGGATTGTGTCTGTGTGTATATACATCCTACATTCTGCCGGGCTGCACTTTACATGAATTGGATTGTGTGTGTGTGTGTATAAACATCCTACATACTGCCGGGCTGCACTTTGCATGAATTGGATTGTGTGTGTGTGTGTATAAACATCCTACATACTGCCGGGCTGCACTTTACATGAATTGGATTGTGTGTGTGTATATACATCCTACATACTGCCGGGCTGCACTTTACATGGATTGTGTGTGTGTGTGTGTGTGTGTGTGTATATACATCCTACATAATGCTGGGCTGCACTTTACATGAATTGGATTGTGTGTGTGTGTATATACATCCTACATACTGCCGGGCTGCACTTTACATGAATTGGATTGTGTGTGTGTGTGTATATACATCCTACATACTGCCGGGCTGCACTTTACATGAATTGGATTGTGTGTGTGTATATACATCCTACATACTGCCGGGCTGCACTTTACATGAATTGGATTGTATGTGTGTATATACATCCTACATACTGCCGGGCTGCACTTTACATGAATTGGATTGTGTGTGTGTGTATATACATCCTACATACTGCTGGGCTGCACTTTACATGGATTGTGTGTGTGTGTGTATATACATCCTACATAATGCTGGGCTGCACTTTACATGAATTGGATTGTGTGTGTGTGTATATACATCCTACATACTGCCGGGCTGCACTTTACATGAATTGGATTGTGTGTGTGTGTGTGTATATACATCCTACATACTGCCGGGCTGCACTTTACATGAATTGGATTGTGTGTGTGTATATACATCCTACATACTGCCGGGCTGCACTTTACATGAATTGGATTGTGTGTGTGTGTATATACATCCTACATACTGCCGGGCTGCACTTTACATGAATTGGATTGTCTGTGTGTATATACATCCTACATACTGCCGGGCTGCACTTTACATGAATTGGATTGTGTCTGTGTGTATATACATCCTACATACTGCCGGGCTGCACTTTACATGAATTGGATTGTGTCTGTGTGTATATACATCCTACATACTGCCGGGCTGCACTTTACATGAATTGGATTGTGTGTGTGTGTGTGTGTGTATATACATCCTACATACTGCCGGGCTGCACTTTACATGAATTGGATTGTCTGTGTGTATATCCATCCTACATACTGCCGGGCTGCACTTTACATGAATTGGATTGTGTGTGTGTGTGTATATACATCCTACATACTGCTGGGCTGCACTTTACATGAATTGGATTGTGTGTGTGTATATACATCCTACATACTGCCAGGCTGCACTTTACATGAATTGGATTGTGTGTGTGTGTATATACATCCGACATACTGCCGGGCTGCACTTTACATGAATTGGATTGTGTGTGTGTGTGTGTGTGTGTGTGTGTGTATATATACATCCTACATACTGCCGGGCTGCACTTTACATGAATTGTATTGTGTGTGTGTGTATATACATCCTACATACTGCCGGGCTGCACTTTACATGAATTGTATTGTGTGTGTGTGTATATACATCCTACATACTGCCGGGCTGCACTTTACATGAATTGGATTGTGTGTGTGTGTGTGTATATCCATCCTACATACTGCCGGGCTGCACTTTACATGAATTGGATTGTGTGTGTGTATATACATCCTACATACTGCCGGGCTGCACTTTACATGAATTGGATTGTGTGTGTGTGTGTATATACATCCTACATACTGCCGGGCTGCACTTTACATGAATTGGATTGTGTGTGTGTGTGTATATACATCCTACATACTGCCGGGCTGCACTTTACATGAATTGGATTGTGTATGTGTATATACATCCTACATACTGCCGGGCTGCACTTTACATGAATTGGATTGTGTGTGTGTATATACATCCTACATACTGCCAGGCTGCACGTTACATGAATTGGATTGTGTGTGTGTGTATATACATCCTACATACTGCCGGGCTGCACGTTACATGAATTGGATTGTGTGTGTGTGTATATACATCCTACATACTGCCAGGCTGCACTTTACATGAATTGGATTGTGTGTGTGTGTATATACATCCTACATACTGCCGGGCTGCACTTTACATGAATTAGATTGTGTCTGTGTGTATATACATCCTACATACTGCCGGGCTACACTTTACATGAATTGGATTGTGTGTGTGTATATACATCCTACATACTGCCGGGCTGCACTTTACATGAATTGGATTGTGTGTGTGTGTATATACATCCTACATACTGCCGGGCTGCACTTTACATGAATTGGATTGTGTCTGTGTGTATATACATCCTACATACTGCCGGGCAGCACTTTACATGAATTGGATTGTGTGTGTGTGTGTGTGTATATACATCCTACATACTGCCAGGCTGCACTTTGCATGAAGTGGATTGTGTGTCTGTGTATATACATCCTACATACTGCCGGGCTGTACTTTACATGAATTGGATTGTGTGTGTGTGTATATACATCCTACATACTGCCGGGCTGCACTCGTTCTATTAGGAGAGGTTCCCGTTCTCATTATCTCCAGCTCTCCTTGTGATCACTGTGATTTCTCTGGTATTTACCCAGGGTCTGTGTATTTCACGTCATACCTTCCTGTCTCCTCCTGCGAGATCCTCCTGATAACAAACAGATGGGATTTATTGCAGGCGTCTGTATGATCTGTGACATCCCAACATCCAGGGATCTTCCAGTAAAACCCAAACAGCTTGTAGAGTTAAAAAGTCTAAATGTTCAAACGGGTTGAACTTTGTATACTGTGTGTATGTTTACAGACTATATTAATGTGAAATAATGGTACATATACACCCATTGATCAAAATGGGAATATCTGTATTCTAAATATGTTTCATAAACGTGTGTGTTGTATGTTCAGTGCGGTGTAAGGTCATGCCTTTATTCCGTCCACATGTTCTTAAATGAGGAACTTTAATATGCTTACATTGTACAAGCAAGAAAACCCCATTCCTTGTAAAGCCAGAACAAACAGATGACCTCCTCTTTCCTGGTCCTTTCCCAGCCAAGTCTGGGGGAAAAAACCTGAAACAGACATTGGCCTGGAGAGGAATTAATAGAAATGACATGAATTTGTCTCTGCTTGACGTCTAGCAGGTGTCTGAAGACCAAAGTAGCAAATACATTCCATTCATATTAACATTGCATTTAACCATCATACGCATTGATATTATTAGTTTTAATTTAGCTTCTTTTTCTGCACTTAGCTTGAAAATGTAACTTTTGCAGACTATCTCCCGGGGGATATTAACCTGATCAAACAGGATCATAACTCACCAATAAACAAAAAAAGGAAAAGCTTTTAAAGTAATAAGAGAAAAGTGCATCTTACATACAAACGAAACATGCACAACATACAGAAAGGTAAAATCATGGGACCATGTGGATGTGTCTGCAGATAAGAACTATTCAGCCCATATTGTCTGCCCAATTTCTGCCTACAAAAAATCAGAATATTCATTAGTCCCCAGTTCCTTATCTTATATCTAGGATAGCCTTATACCTATCCCATGCATGCTTAAACTCCTTCACTGTATTACCCTCTGTAACGGATCGCCTGGCACCCCGACTGGGTACCTCCGTTAAAGGATGCTCCTAGCGCTTCCTGAGGACTCCAAGCACTGCAGCAGACACCACAACCACCAAACCGGAGGAGCATATGAATCCTCCCAAGCATATGAATGCTGTAGGCAGTTGAATAGGAACCATACGAATAGGTTTACTCTCCTAGCAGTCAAACTGGAACAGCATACAATAAATCCTTCCCCCAATAATGAGACGACACTTCACTTTGAGGGTTAAAACAGGAACTTTTACAGCAAGATTGAACTACTTTATTTGACAAACAACACAGACTTATATACACCAAACTGCAATCAGATAACACTTGATTAAACAATAGAAAACTTAAACACATCACCAGTAAAGCAGTATCTAGCCACTTTAATCTGGAGCCAGAAGCAAGGTAGTCAGACTGGGTGGCTGACATAACTAAACAATGGAAGGCTTAAACACATTACAGACAGGGTCCATAATCTAAAGGCAAGAGGCGGGCAAGCAGCCCCCTCCAAGGACACGTGGCGAGGCCGGTTTCGCCACATTTCTCCCCTTTACCATCCAAACTAACAGGGTATCTGACCTCCTGCCGGTCAGTGCCCTGGTTAGTCCAGCAACCCACCCACGAAGCACAAACAGCAATACAACCCACCCACAATAACTGGTTACTACACCTGGATGAAATAGCAACTTGTCCATGTCCAGGTGCCTCACCACAGCTGTGCGGGGGGCTGGTAGACTGCCTTGGTGGGTTGCTGAGTGGGCAGAGACCAGCGGTACTCTGCCCGGGTGCCAGCGCTACCACTGAAGTAG
Source organism: Pelodytes ibericus (assembly GCA_036172795.1). Lineage (NCBI taxonomy): Eukaryota > Metazoa > Chordata > Amphibia > Anura > Pelodytidae > Pelodytes > Pelodytes ibericus. Next base: position 12,969,990 of record CM069862.1, read on the forward strand.
CCTGGTTGGAGCCTGGTTGGGGGAGGGGGAGACCGACTGTCTCCCCTCTGGATACACTGCTCTGTGGCTGGGGGACAGGACCGACCGTCCCTGCCCCTGGGGCTGCAAGTGCAGAGACTACGGTCCCATCTGCATAGTTGTGGGGCTTAACATCTCCCCTTGGTGGGTTAGGCTGCCGCTGGAGAGAGGGTGTAACAAGCTCCTCTCTCTGAACTGTAGACTGCCGCTGGGGAGAGGGGGTAACCTGCTCCTCTCCCTGACACTCTCTTTGCTGGTGGAGAGGGGGACCAACTGTCTCCCCTTTCAATATTTTGTCCTGCGGCTGGGGTGCGAGACAGATGGTCTCTGCTTCCTGGGGTACACACTGCCGCTGGGGAGGAAGGACGGCCCCTTCATCTCCCTGGGGTACACGCTGCCGCTGGGGAGGAAGGACTGCACCTTCTGCTCCCTGGGGTACACACTGCCGCTGGAGATCTGAGCCGACCGCCCAGCATCCCTGTAGGGCCGGTAGAGAGACCGCCATCCCATCTCCACCTGCCATCTGTGGGTCTTCCCAGGACCAGTCTATGAGGTCCCCTACTTCTGCCGCTGGTAGTGAAGCAGGGGGTACCTCGGCTGCGTTTTCCCAGCTGTAGGTTGGCAGGTCTGGGTCTCCCAGCCAGTTTTCCTGTTCTGTGTCTATGCCCTGTGGCTGACATGAGTTTAGTAGTTCCACATAGTCCATCTCTAGCTGTCGTTCCATGGCAGCCAAACGGTGGAGGTCTTGTCCCAGTCCCCTAGATCTCGGGCCCTGTACCATCTCACCCCGGTAATAAAAAATAGCCCAGTACCGTGACTCTGCTGGACTGCCAAAGTCGACGTCTTCTGCTAAGGCCTTCCACAACAGGCCAGGGCTAGTGTAGTTCTCCCCCTCCGGCTGGATGCCCTCTGCCCTCCATGTCTCTGGCTGGACAGTGCACCACCACAGTGCCCGGTATGAGGCGTCAAGGCTCAGTTCCCTTTCCACGAGGTACTCAAGTTGTCTGACCTGCTGCCCTCCGGGTTGGTCTCCCAGAAGCGGCATCCGCCAGGCCATTTGTTCCTCCAACCGGTATGCGACACCAGGAAGGCGCTGCTGCCATTGATACTGGACTTCCTCCAGGGCATTGTACCATAGTTCTTGCCGGGCAATATCTCTCCAGTCCAATTCACCCTCTTCCTCAGGTGTGCGAGGTGCCCAAGGATCCACGAACCCCATTTTCCCAAATCTTTATGTAGACAGGGACGCTGTATAAACACTAGCGTCGCCTTCAATTTGTAAATCCAAACGACTGTGTCTCTGAGCTGCTTTACCTCGCACTAGGACGCCATCCCACCGCTGCCACCAATGTAACGGATCGCCTGGCACCCCGACTGGGTACCTCCGTTAAAGGATGCTCCTAGCGCTTCCTGAGGACTCCAAGCACTGCAGCAGACACCACAACCACCAAACCGGAGAAGCATATCAATCCTCCCAAGCATATGAATGCTGTAGGCAGTTGAATAGGAACCATACGAATAGGTTTACTCTCCTAGCAGTCAAACTGGAACAGCATACAATAAATCCTTCCCCCAATAATGAGATGACACTTCACTTTGAGGGTTAAAACAGGAACTTTTACAGCAAGATTGAACTACTTTATTTGACAAACAACACAGACTTATATACACCAAACTGCAATCAGATAACACTTGATTAAACAATAGAAAACTTAAACACATCACCAGTAAAGCAGTATCTAGCCACTTTAATCTGGAGCCAGAAGCAAGGTAGTCAGACTGGGTGGCTGACATAACTAAACAATGGAAGGCTTAAACACATTACAGACAGGGTCCATAATCTAAAGGCAAGAGGCGGGCAAGCAGCCCCCTCCAAGGACACGTGGCGAGGCCGGTTTCGCCACACCCTCTACCACTTCTACTGGAAGACTATTCCATACATCCACTACCCTCTCAGTAATGTAATACTTTCATTAGTCCCTGGCCTTATCTTATATCTAGGATAGCCTTATACCTATCCCATGCATGCTTAAACTCCTTCACTATATTAACCTCTACCACTTCTACTGGAAGACTATTCCATACATCCACTACCCTCTCAGTAAAGTAATACTTTCATTAGTCCCCGACCTTATCTTATATCTAGGATAGCCTTATACCTATCCCATGCATGCTTAAACTCCTTCACTGTATTAACCTCTACCACTTCCACTGAAAGACTATTCCATAGATCCACTACCCTCTCAGTAAAGTAATACTTTCATTAGTCCCTGGCCTTATCTTATATCTAGGATAGCCTTATACCTATCCCATGCATGCTTAAACTCCTTCACTGTATTAACCTCTACCACTTCTACTGGAAGACTATTCCATACATCCACTACCCTCTCAGTAATGTAATAATTTCATTAGTCCCAGACCTTATCTTATATCTAGGATACCCTTATACTTATACCATGCATGCTTAAACTCCTTCACTGTATTAACTGCTACCACTTCTACTGGAAGACTATTCCATGCATCCACTACCCTCTCAGTAAAGTAATACTTTCATTAGTCCCAGACCTTATCTTATATCTAGGATAGCCTTATACCTATCCCACGCATGCTTAAACTCCTTCACTGTATTAACCTCTACCACTTCTACTGGAAGACTATTCCTTGCATCCACTACCCTCTCAGTAAAGTAATACTTTCATTAGTCCCAGACCTTATCTTATATCTAGGATACCCTTATACTTATACCATGCATGCTTAAACTCCTTCACTGTATTAACTGCTACCACTTCTACTGGAAGACTATTCCATGTATCCACTTCCCTCTCAGTAAAGTAATACTTTCATTAGTAATAGAGTTCCTCTTTTAATATACAGATAGGAGGCTCTTCTTGTAGGATATAGTATGTAACTAGAACCCAACGTGTTCAGCCTGGATTATGTCTTCTAGTCATAATGTATTAATAGTGATAATGACAATACAGTAAGAATGCTGTCTGATATAGGGGAGACTAGCTACCCTCGTACTGGATCTGTAAGTGAGAGAGCCGGCAATGTAATGACAATACAGTAAGAATGCCGTCTGACGGAGGGGAGACTAGCTATCCTCGTACTGGATCTGTAAGCGAGAGAGCCGGCCATGTAATGACAATACAGTAAGAATGCTGTGTGACGGAGGGGAGGCTAGCTACCCTCGTACTGGATCTGTAAGCGAGAGAGCTGGCCATGTAATGACAATACAGTAAGAATGCTGTGTGACGGAGGGGAGACTAGCTACCCTCGTACTGGATCTGTAAGTGAGAGAGCTGGCCATGTAATGACAATACAGTAAGAATGCTGTGTGACGGAGGGGAGACTAGCTACCCTCGTACTGGATCTGTAAGCGAGAGAGCCGGCCATGTAATGACAATACAGTAAGAATGCTGTGTGACGGAGGGGAGACTAGCTACCCTCGTACTGGATCTGTAAGTGAGAGAGCCGGCCATGTAATGACAATACAGTAAGAATGCTGTGTGACGGAGGGGAGACTAGCTACCCTCGTACTGGATCTGTAAGCGAGAGAGCTGGCCATGTAATGACAATACAATAAGAATGCTGTGTGACAGAGGGGAGACTAGCTACCCTCGTACTGGATCTGTAAGCGAGAGAGCCGGCCATGTAATGACAGTACAGTAAGAATGCTGTGTGACGGAGGGGAGACTAGCTACCCTCGTACTGGATCTGTAAGCGAGAGAGCCGGCCATGTAATGACAATACAGTAAGAATGCGGTCTGACGGAGGGGAGACTAGCTACCCTCATACTGGATCTGTAAGCGAGAGAGCCGGCCATGTAATGACAATACAGTAAGAATGCTGTGTGACGGAGGGGAGACTAGCTACCCTCGTACTGGATCTGTAAGCGAGAGAGCCGGCCATGTAATGACAATACAGTAAGAATGCGGTCTGACGGAGGGGAGACTAGCTACCCTCGTACTGGATCTGTAAGCGAGAGAGCCGGCCATGTAATGACAGTACAGTAAGAATGCTGTCTGACGGAGGGGAGACTAGCTACCCTCGTACTGGATCTGTAAGCGAGAGAGCTGGCCATGTAATGACAGTACAGTAAGAATGCTGTCTGACGGAGGGGAGACTAGCTACCCTCGTACTGGATCTGTAAGCGAGAGAGCCGGCCATGTAATGACAATACAGTAAGAATGCTGTCTGACGGAGGGGAGACTAGCTACCCTCGTACTGGATCTGTAAGTGAGAGAGCTGGCCATGTAATGACAATACAGTAAGAATGCTGTGTGACGGAGGGGAGACTAGCTACCCTCGTACTGGATCTGTAAGTGAGAGAGCCGGCCATGTAATGACAATACAGTAAGAATGCTGTGTGACGGAGGGGAGACTAGCTACCCTCGTACTGGATCTGTAAGCGAGAGAGCCGGCCATGTAATGACAATACAGTAAGAATGCTGTCTGACGGAGGGGAGACTAGCTACCCTCGTACTGGATCTGTAAGCGAGAGAGCTGGCCATGTAATGACAATACAGTAAGAATGCTGTGTGACGGAGGGGAGACTAGCTACCCTCGTACTGGATCTGTAAGTGAGAGAGCCGGCCATGTAATGACAATACAGTAAGAATGCTGTGTGACGGAGGGGAGACTAGCTACCCTCGTACTGGATCTGTAAGCGAGAGAGCCGGCCATGTAATGACAATACAGTAAGAATGCTGTGTGATGGAGGGGAGACTAGCTACCCTCGTACTGGATCTGTAAGCGAGAGAGCCGGCCATGTAATGACAATACAGTAAGAATGCTGTGTGACGGAGGGGAGACTAGCTACCCTCGTACTGGATCTGTAAGCGAGAGAGCTGGCCATGTAATGACAATACAGTAAGAATGCTGTGTGAGGGAGGGGAGACTAGCTACCCTCGTACTGGATCTGTAAGCGAGAGAGCCGGCCATGTAATGACAATACAGTAAGAATGCTGTGTGACGGAGGGGAGACTAGCTACCCTCGTACTGGATCTGCGAGAGAGCCGGCCATGTAATGACAATACAGTAAGAATGCTGTGTGACGGAGGGGAGACTAGCTACCCTCGTACTGGAAATGCGAGAGAGCTGGCCAAGCCCTTTGTATTTTTCCCACTGCTAGACTGGCTGTAAATAATTAGAGGGAGTTGTCTGTCTGCAGTCTTAGATCAGACCCCAAACTCCAAGAAATACCTAGGGAAACAGTCTGCTAGAAGGATAACAGCCGGCTTACCAGGGAAAAGGTTTTATAGATGACATAATCTCTGGAGTCGTGGAGCAAACCATTTGAGAGCAGTGGGGGTCCTGTAGAAAGGGTTTCCGTCAGATATTTAGCGCAGTACCATCACTAGGGTTGGTGTCACCCCCCGGTCCTCCTCCCGTCCTCGACCATACAGAATCCTTTGTAATGTTTTTTTATACTAATTGTTACTTGTAAATCATAATTCCCACTGAATGTAATGGCAGTAGCAAATATATTACATATATCATTATACATACAAAAACTGTCATGATGCTCAGCCGGTTAAATGTATCATTGATAGAGAGCCATACACTGACAGCGGCAGGGCCGCCATCAAAATTGTGCGTCCCCTTATAGACCAAACTGGACCCCCACCTCCCCCACTCCATGTCTCCTTTCATTATTGCACCCATATCCCTTGCTGTACCCAAGCCAGCACCCACATTGCACACCCAGGACATGCCCCATCATCACATTGCACACCCAGGACATGCCCCATCACCCACATTGCACACCCAGGACATGCCCCATCACCCACATTGCACACCCAGAACATGCCCCATCACCCACATTGTACATCCAGGACATGCCCCATCACCCACATTGCACATCCAGGACATGCCCCATCACCCACATTGTACATCCAGGACATGCCCCATCACCCACATTGTACATCCAGGACATGCCCCATCAGCCACATTGCACATCCAGGACATGCCCCATCACCCACAGTGGACATCCACGACATGCCCCATCACCCACATTGCACACCCAGGACATGCCCCATCACCCACATTGCACATCCAGGACATGCCCCATCACCCACATTGCACACCCAGGACATGCCCCATCACCCACATTGCACACCCAGGACATGCCCCATCACCCACATTGCACATCCAGGACATGCCCCATAACCCACATTGCACACCCAGGACATGCCCCATCACCCACATTGCACATCCAGGACATGCCCCATCACCCACATTGCACATCCACGACATGCCCCATCACCCACATTGCACATCCACGACATGCCCCATCACCCACATTGCACACCCAGGACATGCCCCATCACCCACATTGCACACCCAAGACATGCCCCATCACCCACATTGCACACCCAGGACATGCCTCATCACCCACATTGCACACCCAGGACATGCCTCATCACCCACATTGCACACCCAGGACATGCCCCATCACCCACATTGCACATCCAGGACATGCCCCATCCCCCACATTGCACACCCAGGACATGCCCCATCCCCCACATTGCACACCCAGGACATGCCCCATCCCCCACAATGCACATTTGGGATTTGTGCAGTGTAATTTCCAATACACACTTATGGGGGACAGAGTTGGCACTGGGGAGCCAAGAGGAGACATAAGTGACACTGGGGAGCCGAGTGGCGACAGAGGTGACACTGGGGAGCCAAGTGGAGACAGAGAGGACCAGCTGTATCATAAAATGATATGGAGAGAGCTGAAGGAATAATTATACAACATTACTGCGTCTTTAACTGTGCATGCGCCTGCTTAGATTATAACTCTCTCTCTCTGTGCCATCTCAGATTGGATCAGGTCCAGCATTACTGGGGCATCAGCAGGAACATTCCATTGGCCTCCAATGCTCTGCCCTACATCTGACATAGATACGTAACCTCCAAAGAAAGAGCATTGATTGGACCAGCCTGATTACAATATATTGTTTAGTTTGTATAAAAATGACTCTGCTCACGGTGTTGGATTTTCTGTTATATTTCAGGTGCAGTATGTGATCCAGGGATACCACAAGAGGAGAGAGTACATTGCGGCCTTTCTGAGTCACTTTGGCACGTGAGTGAATATATATTCATTTTACATACCCTCCATAGTCACTGCGCAGTGTAAATATCTCCTAGTGTTTAATGTCTGTGTGTTATTTATCTGAATCTGAGCCTGCATGGAAAGGCTATATCACAGCTTAAGGGGGCTGGATACTCAATAAACTGTTGTGTGCTTGGATTCTGACAGGTGTGTGTGAAAGTACAACTTGTGGCAAAATCCGAATAAAAATGTTGTATAACGGATTTCTGGATAAGGGATTTCTGGATAAGGGATACTAAACTAGTACTTTTTATTGATCAATTATTATTAAAATGAACAACACGGCAGAGTAGAGTCGCACCCCTATCTCAGTATATCACAGGCATATTTGCAGTGCAAGTTGTTACAAGGCGTCTTAGCCGACATTGTGGCGTCTGAGAGTGATGGGAAGGTGATTTGCGCTAATCTTGGACCCTCGCAGTTCGAACCGCATTGTACCTCTGCGATGGTCCTAAAGTGGAGACCTCCCAATCCCCAACCAAAAGAGGAAACTGAATCAGTCTCACTCCTGAAAGTGTTTGTAACGTACACAATGTATTGTTAAAATGTTCTAAAACCTCTAAAAAAGCTTGAAAACCTAAAGTTCATTTTTGTTCATTTAAAGTCTAGTTACTTAATATGAAGTGGATTTCAAGACAAGTCGGCTTCAAACTTTGATTTTATTTGCCATTCACAAAGTGATTCACAATTTTTTGGCCCTTTCAAAAACTGACATCAAGCCAATAAAAAAGTATAGCAACTCCACGAGCAGCGCCCTACATTTGGGTGCCAACTAGTACTCTTTGGTGTAATGTGGGTCAATCATGTATGACACACCAAACTGCTTCATACTGGTGGCAGGTACAGTTCAGAGAACTTCACAGCATGCCAGCCTCCTGGGGGGCAATTTGGAATTCAACTTATATATCTACTATCCACTAGGAGCACGGTTCTAAAAGTGTTTTGATCAGGCAGAAGTGATCTTTTGCCTGAGTAAAACTTGTTTTTTTTTTTTACTGCCTGCCCTTTTTAATGAACAAGTAATGTTTTATTTTATGAACGAATATGTTTCCTAAATCCCAGAGCGGTGACGGCCGACTGAGCACATTTTTAGTTTGTTTTATACACTTTCCATGATTTTTTTTCTCGAATCTTTTTGACCCTTTCCGCCAGCTGGAGCAGTGATCTAATTTGTCCACGAGTTTCTTAATTAACGAGACGTGTCAGAGTAATTAGTTCTCTCTCGGCTCTGTAGCATCGAAATAAACAGCCTGCTATGTGAGAGGCAGCCAGGAGACCGCCCCAGGTATCTGCCCCCCGGCTAACGGGTACAGTCAAATCTCCAAATCTTTTCTGATGTCTTAACTGCAAGCACATAAAGGAGCAAAACAAGATCCTGCCCCCGTGTGTGATGCTCCTAGTAAATCACGATCATTGTGCCAAGCTGTAGAATGTGTGTTTAGCGGTCACCTCTGCCAAGTCTCCTCTATATATCTGGAAAATGTGATCCGAGCTGGCTGCAAACCATCTGTCACCTAACAAAATAACTCCATGTTCTAATCCACAGAGCATTACAAAAAATCAGTTTATATGAGGTGTTAAAGCTCTGAGACATTCCCATTCGCTGTAACTCTGCTTTGCACATGTTACAGGTTACTTACAAAGAGCACTTCTGTGGGCAAACGTCTAAAAAGTGGTCCGGTCACCATGTAAACCAATGAAATGTTCCTGCTGACTAGACCACGTTTAGAATGCTCCCCCAGAACAAACCATTTTTACCCAGCATGCACCTGACTTTATATCCCTTTGTCGTCAATTGTCCTGTTCAAACATGACTGCTTATTGTATGGAGGAAGCCATCTTGGAAGTGCATCACATCCAGTCTGAGTAGTAAGGAGATGCACATAAACAATCATTGCTTGCAACAATTAGCAACAAGTCGTCATTAAATAGGAAGTTACACACTGCACGTATGTTACCATGACTTGGGAGTAACTCCTGTGCAGTGCAAAAGGAGGAGATTATACAATGTGCCCTCTGTGCCTAGTAAAAATGATAGGAGATACAAACTCCGTTACAATAAGAACTATAAAAAAATCAGTATCCAGTAAGGTAGAAGAGATGTACAAAGACCATTTCTGATGAATGGAATAAATCACTGCAAACGTACACATTCTGTCCCCCTCACAGATCTAACCACCCCACTAAAAATAGGGTTGACATGCAGCCTGTATTATACCGGCAGGCTGGTAAACAAAAAAAACAAAAAACTGCTAGTTTGGGATGAAAAGGTGGCTTAGACGTGGCAGGGTGTTTTGAGGAATGACTGTTACGTGGCTTTATTGAAGCCAGTGGGAAGTGTGCTTATTGATTGGTTGTGGTGTTTCTCGTCCCACAGGGGGGTCGTGGAGTACGATGCTGAAGGTTTCACCAAACTCACACTGTTACTGACGTGGAAAGACTTCTGTTTCCTGGTCCACAGTGAGTAGATCTGACCCTGCTTCGCATCCAAAACCACAGAGCTTTTTGTAAACAAAACCAAAATACATACAAGAAGCATTATCAGAATAAAATGTCCCTAGGGATACATTACAGAACATGTGCATCTGACATGCATACTACATGTGAGAAAAAGCCTTTACATTGCACATTACACAGACTGGTAAATATAACAGTGCGCATTACAAGCGTAACGTAACATGTAGCATTGTGTGTACTTGCTGTGTGGCTGGAGTTGCATGGTATATTTATATCTGTGTAGGAATGAGGTTAAAATGACAGTCACACTTTATTCAGTATGTAGATTTGCTAACAAATGTCTGGCTACTTTGTATCATATGTAACTGCCATGCACCATATCAGTGTATACATATAATATCCAGTGCATGTTTCTATTCCCAGAGTTGTATTTAATATATATAAATATATATATATATGTATGTGTGTGTGTACATACACACATGTATTCTTAGGTTAAGAAAAAAGATATATAGATATATATAGATATATATATAGTACATTACATTAATGTTTATTTATATACAGGTTGAGTTTCCTTTATCCAGAAATCCATTATCCAAACATTCCTTAGGATTTTGCCCCAAGTTGTAAATCCCACACACACCTGCACACACCAGTATATTCAGTGTGCAGCCCCCTTAAGCTGTGATATAGCCTTTCCATGCATGCTCAGATTCCCCCATGCCCACAAAGGGTCATACAATGACACGTGTGCAGACCTGACACGCCAAGGGCAGGTTCCCAGCGATGCCTCACATCACGGCTACATCAGTAACAGTGATTTATTTGCTCTATACAGTATTTACATTGATATTACTGGATTTCATGAGAGCTGAGAGGCTTTAATATGTCTTATTGGTGAAATGGATCCATTATCCGAAATACTTCTGGTCCCAGGCATTTTGTATAAGGGAAACTCAACCTGTAGCTCAAACAATTTACGTAGTGCTTGGTACAGAACATAGAAGGGAACTATATCTATATATATTACTATATACAGAGACAGACTGATGTATGAGGGAGCCCTGCTCACAAGCTTATTATATATATATATATATCATGTATTTTGTTGCTTGTTTTGGTTGCCATGGGAGTTTAGTGTTTATAATGGCAGAGTCTGGAGAGCAATCAGAAGTCTCCCTGTGTTCGCATAGAACCAGCAATAACAGCCAGATCATGTGCGTTCAAACTATTCTATACATAAACAGCCAAAGCAAATATTTCCCTTCCCGTTACAGTGAAATCCCTGAGTGTAAGATCCAGTGTACACAGGCAACATAGGAGAATATATCATGGTATCATTACGCAGTGATAGAGTGTATATATATATATAACGGTATGGATCATATTATTACGCAGTGATAGAGTGTATATATATCACGGTATGCATGATATTATTACGCAGTGATAGAGTGTATATATATCACGGTATGGATGTTATTACGCGGTGATAGAGTGTATATATATCACGGTATGGATGTTATTACGCGGTGATAGAGTGTATATATATATATCACGGTATGGATGTTATTAAGCGGTCATAGAGTGTATATATATCACGGTATGGGTGTTATTACGCGGTGATAGAGTGTATATATATCACGGTATGGATGTTATTACGCGGTGATAGAGTGTATATATATCACGGTATGGATGTTATTACGCGGTGATAGAGTGTATATATATCACGGTATGGATGTTATTACGCGGTGATAGACTGTATATATATCACGGTATGGATGTTATTACGCGGTGATAGAGTGTATATATATCACGGTATGGGTGTTATTACGCGGTGATAGAGTGTATATATATCACGGTATGGATGTTATTACGCGGTGATAGAGTGTATATATATCACGGTATGGATGTTATTACGCGGTGATAGAGTGTATATATATTACGGTATGGATGTTATTACGCGGTGATAGAGTGTATATATATCACGGTATGGATGTTATTACGCGGTGATAGAGTGTATATATATCACGGTATGGATGTTATTACGCGGTGATAGAGTGTATATATATCACGGTATGGATGTTATTACGCGGTGATAGAGTGTATATATATTACGGTATGGATGTTATTACGCGGTGATAGAGTGTATATATATCACGGTATGGATGTTATTACGCGGTGATAGAGCGTATATATATTACGGTATGGATGTTATTACGCGGTGATAGAGTGTATATATATCACGGTATGGATGTTATTACGCGGTGATAGAGTGTATATATATCACGGTATGGATGTTATTACGCGGTGATAGAGTGTATATATATCACGGTATGGATGTTATTACGCGGTGATAGAGTGTATATATATCACGGTATGGATGTTATTACGCGGTGATAGAGTGTATATATATCACGGTATGGATGTTATTACGCGGTGATAGAGTGTATATATATCACGGTATGGATGTTATTACGCGGTGATAGAGTGTATATATATCACGGTATGGATGTTATTACGCGGTGATAGAGTGTATATATATATATATCACGGTATGGATGTTATTAAGCGGTCATAGAGTGTATATATATCACGGTATGGGTGTTATTACGCGGTGATAGAGTGTATATATATCACGGTATGGATGTTATTACGCGGTGATAGAGTGTATATATATCACGGTATGGATGTTATTACGCGGTGATAGAGTGTATATATATCACGGTATGGATGTTATTACGCGGTGATAGACTGTATATATATCACGGTATGGATGTTATTACGCGGTGATAGAGTGTATATATATCACGGTATGGGTGTTATTACGCGGTGATAGAGCGTATATATATCACGGTATGGGTGTTATTACGCGGTGATAGAGTGTATATATATCACGGTATGGATGTTATTACGCGGTGATAGAGTGTATATATATCACGGTATGGATGTTATTACGCGGTGATAGAGCGTATATATATTACGGTATGGATGTTATTACGCGGTGATAGAGTGTATATATATCACGGTATGGATGTTATTACGCGGTGATAGAGTGTATATATATTACGGTATGGATGTTATTACGCGGTGATAGAGTGTATATATATCACGGTATGGATGTTATTACGCGGTGATAGAGTGTATATATATTACGGTATGGATGTTATTACGCGGTGATAGAGTGTATATATATCACGGTATGGATGTTATTACGCGGTGATAGAGCGTATATATATTACGGTATGGATGTTATTACGCGGTGATAGAGTGTATATATATCACGGTATGGATGTTATTACGCGGTGATAGAGTGTATATATATCACGGTATGGATGTTATTACGCGGTGATAGAGTGTATATATATTACGGTATGGATGTTATTACGCGGTGATAGAGTGTATATATATCACGGTATGGATGTTATTACGCGGTGATAGAGTGTATATATATCACGGTATGGATGTTATTACGCGGTGATAGAGTGTATATATATCACGGTATGGATGTTATTACGCGGTGATAGAGTGTATATATATCACGGTATGGATGTTATTACGCGGTGATAGAGTGTATATATATCACGGTATGGATGTTATTACGCGGTGATAGAGTGTATATATATCACGGTATGGATGTTATTACGCGGTGATAGAGTGTATATATATCACGGTATGGATGTTATTACGCGGTGATAGAGTGTATATATATATCACGGTATGGATGTTATTACGCGGTGATAGAGTGTATATATATCACGGTATGGATGTTATTACGCGGTGATAAAGTGTATATATATTACGGTATGGATGTTATTACGCGGTGATAGAGTGTATATATATCACGGTATGGATGTTATTACGCGGTGATAGAGTGTATATATATCACGGTATGGATGTTATTACGCGGTGATAGAGTGTATATATATCACGGTATGGATGTTATTACGCGGTGATAGAGTGTATATATATCACGGTATGGATGTTATTACGCGGTGATAGAGTGTATATATATCACGGTATGGATGTTATTACGCGGTGATAGAGTGTATATATATCACGGTATGGATGTTATTACGCGGTGATAGAGTGTATATATATTACGGTATGGATGTTATTACGCGGTGATAGAGTGTATATATATCACGGTATGGATGTTATTACGCGGTGATAGAGTGTATATATATCACGGTATGGATGTTATTACGCGGTGATAGAGTGTATATATATCACGGTATGGATGTTATTACGCGGTGATAGAGTGTATATATATCACGGTATGGATGTTATTACGCAGTGATAGAGTGTATATATATCACGGTATGGATGTTATTACGCGGTGATAGAGTGTATATATATCACGGTATGGATGTTATTACGCGGTGATAGAGTGTATATATATCACGGTATGGATGTTATTACGCGGTGATAGAGTGTATATATATCACGGTATGGATGTTATTACGCGGTGATAGAGTGTATATATATTACGGTATGGATGTTATTACGCGGTGATAGAGTGTATATATATCACGGTATGGATGTTATTACGCGGTGATAGAGTGTATATATATCACGGTATGGATGTTATTACGCGGTGATAGAGTGTATATATATCACGGTATGGATGTTATTACGCGGTGATAGAGTGTATATATATCACGGTATGGATGTTATTACGCGGTGATAGAGTGTATATATATCACGGTATGGATGTTATTACGCGGTGATAGAGTGTATATATATCACGGTATGGATGTTATTACGCGGTGATAGAGTGTATATATATTACGGTATGGATGTTATTACGCGGTGATAGAGTGTATATATATCACGGTATGGATGTTATTACGCGGTGATAGAGTGTATATATATCACGGTATGGATGTTATTACGCAGTGATAGAGTGTATATATATCACGGTATGGATGTTATTACGCGGTGATAGAGTGTATATATATCACGGTATGGATGTTATTACGCAGTGATAGAGTGTATATATATCACGGTATGGATGTTATTACGCGGTGATAGAGTGTATATATATCACGGTATGGATGTTATTACGCGGTGATAGAGTGTATATATATCACGGTATGGATGTTATTACGCGGTGATAGAGTGTATATATACACTGGCACTGTAAGGTGTTAAAAGCACCAAAACCCCAAGTGGTCTCATCTGACAGAGGGGAACCCACCACAGACCCCTGCAGCAGGATCCGCAGCACATTGCAGGGGTCTTCAATGAGCTGCAGAGAAAGAGATGTTAATGCATTAGAGACCACTTCTGCGTCATTAAAAGTGTCATTCAATAGATATTCTCTATACCTGGGAGCTTCCGTGTCACTTTGCTCTGTCTCCGTCGCTCTCTGTGATTGGGGCAGGGGGCTGTGTCACACATGCACAACACAGCCAATCAGAAGGGAGGAGATGATCACCTCCCTCCGGGCAGTGTCTTAGCCCACTAATCACCCATCGCCACCTCCAAAAGAAGTTATATTGCTTCAGCATTGGTGCAGGAGCTTCATTCAGGAGCCATTTTAATTTTCTTTCTGTGTGATTAAAGCATGTTATACAGGGTTTAATCTCTTTAATAATAATGCATTACATCACATGCGTTTCACATTAAAGTGAGCCAGTGTCCCACAGAAGAGCCTACGATGATGTAATGCACCAAACGCGTCGGGCTTTGCCTTCCCAGCATGCTTGGCGTAGCTTTACTTTGGACTATGTAACCATGGTTACGGATTTAGACTCTATGGTGTATACAGACCGTGCGGATGGCAAAACACCAGGGCTTGACAAAGTCCTGTAGGTGTCAGGAAAAGGGACTTCCATAGAGCTCTATGTAAAACAGTCTGAAAAGCAGTAGGGATTGTGAGAGGCTTTGTCGAGGCCTGCTGTTCACGGATATCACTAATGGTTTTACACTGCCGCCACGCTCGATCCGATCTATAGAAAGACCGTTTCAGGATGCCGTGAGGTCCAGATTTCTAGGAATTTCTAAAAACCGTCACCTTACAGCACATTGCAACGCTGCATGTTACCATCCCAACCCTCTGTGCCACATATCCCGGCCACGCTGCCACTGTTTAACAAGATACAGCCATTCTATATATATAACCGTACATGCAATATCTAACCTGGAACTTTTAGAAACCTTTCTGCATATGTTTAGTGTCGGTTATGGAGAAGACAGAGCGGATATTTTCCTGGGACTGTCTCTTTGGCTTCATCCTTTATTTTGTTTCATTCCCCCCACCCCCGAGGCTTTCGAATCTTTTACACACATATCCTGTATCTATCTCCTGTAGTGCAGGAGAGGTGCGTATTTTTTTGCATAGCCCACAATGACATTCTTGCCTCTTTTTCAACTTTTTTTTTTTTATTATTATTTAAAAGGTGCTGCAACTAAAATCCGTTTGCTGACATAATACTAATTACAATATCACCGTTATATCAACACACTGTGCAGTTAATTTGCTAGCTTGCTCCAGATACACAGTGAATCACCGCTCCAGCCAGCCAGCGCTATTTATAGGCCCTGCAGTGTTTTTTTTGTGCCATAAAAAGACACCGTAGAGATAAAAGCAATGTAATTGTTTACAGAAGCTTGTGAAACAGCAGCCAGGCGAAACGCGATGAGTAAGCCAAGGGGGGCCTGTTGGCACTTTCTCTCTCCCCGGGATTCACAGACATGACTCATTGTCAATAGATACCACTGGCTGGGCCTCTGACTCAGCGCCTTCAAAGTAACCAGAGATGTACACAGACAGCAGGATCTCTCACAATGCAGATCCACTGCTCACATCTGCATTCTCTCTTATCTGCATTCTCTCTAGTTACATTGGACTCATCACCAGCCTAAAAACCGTGCGATTAACAAGACGAGCAAAGGAAGCTGACGAAATGTGGTGTTGACATATGTTACAAGGGTTCAGCAGAGTTTTAAAGGCATAGTTCCTTCCAAAAAAAATATATCCCAGCCTTCATAGACTTAACATTGGCCATAAGCAAATTGTATACCGATCAGCTGGTACAATAAAGGCGGTGTGGCCAGCCTTGTTTAATAGACGTGTACTGCACTTATTTTTACTTTAAAGCAATTCACAGTTCTCCGAAAGTTTTGCATTGAAAATAATTTCAGCGGGGCTTATAAATTCAGTTGTATTCCGAGAGAGGAGGGGCTTGCAGAGAGAGGCAGGACTGTTACTATAGCAATGGAAATAACTCTGTTATACTACGCATGCCTTATTTATGAGCTGGGATGTGGTCAGACAGTCCTGTTTTTATTACTTTACATGATGCAGGGCGTATCTGGAGTGTTTTCTGGAGCTGCCCCATTGATGGACAGGTATTGCTTTAGAAGAAATGGATTCGGAATAAAGTATTGAGAGAAACAGATTCTAAAAAGCCACATATTAACAAAGGGGGGGGGGGGGGGGATTCTGCATTCTGATTGGCTTCTTGGTGTCCTGAGAGAGAGAGTAGAAGAGTATAATGGCAGCCCGCAGGTGCCACGAGAATTACTGGAGCACGAGAGGGGAAATGTTTCATGACCTTTCCAGTTACTAATGATACAACGTAAACTTTTAATGCTTAGGTTTAAAAAGAGAAACTACATATAAACAACATCCCAGCGCACACAGAGGATTGATGAAGGGAGCACCCAGCGCCTCTGGACCCCCTGTGCAATCGCACGGGTCGCACCCCCCCCCAAATGCCAACTGTGTCTGTCCGTTTAACTCTGTAAATCCCAGGTTGTGACTGGCCTGTGCCACTGTTTGTTTATTTAAAGGGGTAGAGAAGCAGCTTGAAGC